>JARBWK010000004.1:73983930-74242623 GCA_030556195.1 Anolis apletophallus
TAACTGATTTACTCAATTTGCCAAAATACCGGGAATGTGGCGCAGCTGGCTGGGTGTCAGCTGCATAAAATCTCTACTGACCAGAAGGTCATGAGTTCGAGGCCTGTCCGGGTCAGGGTGAGCTCTCAACCAATTGTATAGCTCATTGTCAACCTTTGCAACCCGAAAGATACCACTTGAGTGGGGAGGCTTAATTTAACTGATTTACGAGGCCATAAACTATCCAGGAAATACCCACAAAAGGAGTGAAGGAATGTGACAGCTCCTCCTGGTGGCCAGAAAAGCTGGAATGTTAAATTGCTTCTATGTCTGTCTTATATGTTTGTATGTCAAATAGCATTGAATGTTTGCCTGTATACGTGCATTGTGATATGCCCTGCGGGGTGAGAAGGGCGCAATATAAAAGATTTAAATAAATAAATAAATAAAATAAATAAACCTACTTGTAGCTGAGTATCACTACATTCTGTGGCATATGCTTTTGAGTAGCTACATACAAAGTTGTGTTATACAGCATGTTCAAAATGCACTTACTCAAGAGCAAGACAATTTGCACTCAGACTTATTTCTTGATTGCATTAACTTTATTAAACACTGTAGCATTTACTTACTGACTTGGAGATTGCTCTGGGCTGGCAATGTAACTTTGATATATGCCCCAAGTGCTCTGCTTTGTTTTGAAATGGATTCTGCTGCTTTTATAGCTCCTCTACACATAGCTCAGCAGAGGCCAACAACTTATGTATTGGTAGAATAGTGCCTCTATCTGATTGTCAAATCATGCCCAACTCTATTTGTATCAGCTTTCTTAAATTAGGCAAAAATTGCTCTGCTGCAGTTGAAGACGAAAAAAAAACACATGTAAGAAACACTTGCCCTTTCACATCCAACCACTTCTCTTCTCAGACTTGACAGGAAAGGGCCTAATTTTGTGCAGATTTTTTGGAGCCACTATCCATGGACCAAAGGCACAATGTTATAGCAGTGACTCATTGCAAGAGCTCACTCAGAGTGCTCTAATTGGGAAGAACACTGAAGCAACTGTCCTTTATATGGGATATCCTCTCGCTTTATCCTTTTACATTGCTTTTCAGTCGGGTTCAGCTATCGCGTTGCAGCATTGTGTAGGGCCTTGTGGTTCACTTTAATTAAAGCTAATCTCACAGAGCAGAGCCATTTTGGCAGCACAGACGATAGCTCTTTCATACAAAAGATCCCTGGGAACGCAGTGAGCAATCTCTGCACCATAATGAGTGAAATAGAGCTAAAGTGCAGTGATGCAGCACAGACTTTCAAAGCTAATGCCAATTGACTGAGCTTTGGCATATAGTCTGCACAGCTTTCCAGAAATGGGTAAACATTACAGTGTTTTGCTCTGCACAATGAACTAAAATGTCACTTGTTCTGCCTGACTATACATGTGTGAAAGAGGAAAGGATTTAGACAAATAATCAACTAGAGCCTTTGAATACAAGTGTCTCTTCATTACAAACCCTTCCCCCAACATCTTTACATTCTGCCTTTCAATTTATTTTGTTGAGATATTTTTCCTGCCCTATTCACATGGAACCAAAGTAGTATACCATATTTAAACTACAATACTTGTTTCAGTTAAATCCACTGTTTTATGCTATCATAGGCTTAATTGAGGATATTTAATGAATTTGTATGATTATTATCAGTGAGTGCATTGAAGTCATGACATCTTAACAATCAAGCTAAACATTGGGGTTTTTTCTTAAATAATAATAATAATAGTAATAATTTTATTTTTCTACCCTGCCTCCATCTCCCCGCCCGGGCAACATACAGTTAAAAACAAAACAGCAAAATATGAAATTGCATAAAAACAACATCATACAACAACAATAAAAGCAAGCATCATAAGCAACAACATAGGTACCTCTAATCTCATTTTTGGGAAGAGGGGATCAATATTCAAAACAAGTCAGAGGATAGGTTAGTCAAAAAAGGTGAATAGAGCAAACAGAATAGAAATAGAGCAATTATAACAGGATCATTACAGCATTCGCTTAAAAATATAGTAATCAAATATAGGAACTGAGTTCAGGTCATGCTTAGGAGCCATCTATCAGGAATCGTCAATCAAAAGCGCGAAAATTGCTTCATATGTTTAATATTCTTATACAAAAAAAGCGCCCCAAAACATCCTCTTCTCTTTGAAGAACAGAATTAGGAACCGGTAATTTGAAAAGCTAAAGTTGGCCATATGTATGCCGTTCTCTTCTTCGCATATTGCAATGTTGAATTATTGATGAAATAACATTAATTTAATGAAACTCAAAAACAAAATTCAATTCCTAGTAAACACCCTTTCTAACCCTGTTATGTTTTCGGATTCTTTGGATTCTCCTATCTTGAGTTATCTTATTCTTGCTTAGTTTTTAAAAATATTTTTATTAAGGTTTTTCAAATACAATCAATGGGATAAGAGGGAGGGGGGAAGGAATGGGGAGGGAGTGAAGAGAAGGGGGTTAAGTTCAAAACCCAAAACATAGCCAGCAAAAATATGGCAACGTCCTGGGGGAGCAAAGACAATAGAAAGAAAGAAAAAATAAAAATAAATAAATAAATGGGAAACAACAGATTTTTTTTTAAAGGGTCAAAAGTGTTGCCTTCCATTCTTATTCCAGGCAGTTCATAGTCTAATGCTGTTTTTCTCCCATTGCTTATCTGGGGAGTTTTTCCTTGTGGCTTTACCCCCTCTCTTTCAGGTGATCATTATCTCTCTTATTTCTTTTCTTAATTGTCCTTGTAAATCCATTTATTTTCTCTATATTATTTAAACATTGTCCAATTGGTCTTCCTGTACTTTTTCTCAAAAAGAAGGTTAGTCTATCCATATCTTTAATCTCTAATAGTTTGTTGAACCATTGCTCTGTTTGTGGGATCTGCTCAGTATTTGGCATAAGTTATTTGTGCTGCTGTAGTGATTTACGTAAACAAGACATCCTCATTTCTAACTAGTTATAGTTCTTTGTCCGTTAATCCTAGAAGGAAGTATTCTGGTTTATTTTTTTATAAAATAAGTTTTTATTGATTAAAAAGAATCATACATCACATACATCTATGTACACCAGTCTTTTAGACATGACTTTAACAGACAAGTACACCCTTGGGATATGGGTAGGGTTGGGATAGGGGTGGGGTTACATTGGGGTTGACACTCCAGGGTCCAAAGACGACTTTTTTTAAAAAAAAAAACCCAAAACAGAACGGAATTGACTTCACACAGTGCTATAAGTTTCTATAAGTAAACTAGATCTCAATTACTATCTGTTCTAATGTTTAAGTCCAAAATCCTTTTAAATCAATATTTTTCTTATTTTTTACATAGAGTATAAACGGTTTCCAAGTCTCATTAAATTTTATTGCAGTGCCACTTCTTAGTAAATTTGTCAGTTTATCCATTTCTGCAATTTCTAAGATCTTATAAATCCACTCTTCTTCCCTGGTATTTCCTTTTTCTTCCAGTATCTGGCCAGTGTGATTCTATCCACTGTTATAACAAAGGATAGCAGCTTTTCCAGTTCTTTTCCAAATTTTTTGGGCTCTTTAATATTTAAAAGGTATAATTCCGGCTTTAATTCAATTTTATTTTGTATAATTTGTTGTGTAATTCTGTGTACCATTTTCCAAAATGATTTTACAGTATCACATGACCACCATTGATGGAAGAAGGTTCCTTTATCTCTTTGGCATTTCCAACACCTTGCATCCCCATTGTTATATATCTTGGTCAACTATGCGGGAGTAATGTACCATCTATACATTATTTTTAGCTGGTTTTCTTTTAATGAGTAAGCATACGTGTATTTTAATTCCTGCTTCCACAATCGCTCCCAGCTCTCCAATGGGATATTATATCCTATATTGTCCTTCTACTTTACCATGTATTCCTTTATTGGGATTTTTTCATGTTTGTTGCTTAGAATATACGTATAGATTTTGCTTACTGTTTTTTTCCTGTTTGGAATAATATTTTCCCCCTGTATTTAAAACTTCTTCCCATCCAGTTTTCTCATCTTCCACAAATCTCATTTTTATTTGATTATATTGAAACCAATTTATATTCCACCTCGATAGTTCCTCTTGATTTTTCAAACATGTAATATTATCTTCCTTCTTTAATAGTTCTTTATATGTTGGCCAGCTTTCCTTATCCATCTTTATTATTTGAAATGCTTCTATTGGAGAGGACCATGTTGGAATTTTTTAACATATTTTTTCTTTATACTTGCCCCATACTTTAAGTAGTGGGGCTTTTAGTATGTGATTCTTGAAATTATTGTCTTGTTTAACTTTATTATAAATTAAATAACCATGCCAACTGAATCTATTTTCATACCCTTCTAAATTTAGTAACTCCTTGTCTTTTAGTACTATGCAATCCTTAAGGTTTTCTAAACAATTGGCTTCGTAATATGTAATCAGATCAGGTAAACCAAATCCTCCATTCTGTGGCAATTCTTGTAAATATTTTAGTTTAATTCTTGCTTTTTTCCCTTTCAAAACGAATTTGGACAGTTCCGATTGCCATCTTTTTAGTATAGTTTGATTTTTTTAATATGGGAAGCATTTGAAATAAAAAATTTAATCTTGGAAAGATTTTTATTTTTATTGTCGAAATCCTTCCTAATAATGAGAGGTTAAGTTTTGCCATTTACTTAGATCTTCTTTAATTTCTTTCCTAGTCTTTTCATAGTTGTCCTTTACCAGTTGACAGTTTTTAGCTGTTAAATTTATTCCTGTTTATTTTATTTTTTAGTAATGGTCAATCCAGGTTTTTTCCTATATTTAGTGCTTCATCTCTGTCTATTTTTTTGTTATAATTTGGGATTTAAATTTATTTAATTTGAAACCTGATATTTCACCAAATTATTCTATTTTATTGATTCATCTTTCCAAATTTTCCATGGGATTTTTGATAATACAAACTAAATTGTCGGCGAATGCGTATATTTTATAGTTTTCTTTTTTAATTGTCAGTCCTTTTACTTTTCCATGCTTTATTATATTTTTTAGTAATAATTCTAAAACAAAATTGAAAATCAGGGGTGAGAGCGGGCAGCCTTGCCTCATGCCCTTTTGTATGTTGATTTTTTAAATTTTTGGCTATTTACTAGCACATCTGCTTCCTGTTTTTTATATATTGCTTTTATTGCCGAAATAAAATTGTGGCCAATATCTATTTCTTTGAATAACATTTCAATTGTGTTCCAACTAATTTGGTCAAAAGCTTTTTCAGCATCTAAAAATGCTAATGCAGCTTTTGTTCCTATATTTTTGTCTAAATATTCTAATATATTAATATTATTTCTGATATTTTTTTCATATACCTTTTGGGTAGAAAACCTGTTTGATTTTCCATAATCCAATTACTTAGGAAGATTTTAAATCTTGTTGCTAGGATATTAGCAAATATTTTATAATTAAAGTTTCGGAGGGATATTGGTCTATAATTTTGTACAGCCTCCAGATCCTTCCCTTCTTTGTGTATTATAATTATTTCAGCTTTTCTCCAAGTTTCCAGTATATCTTCCTTTTTGATGATATCATTCATAACCTTTTTTAGGAAGCAGATTGAAGATCACATCATAAAAAGACTAGGAGGAAGGAGGTAGGAGTAAAAAAATGAATATATAATGAATATGTAATACAAACGGGCCAAGAAAATTAAGAAAGGTATCTTCACTTACCCCGGGGAAGCATAGAGACGCGGAGGCACTTCTGGTGGAGGAGCAGAACAGTAGAGTCTGGGAGGACTGAGGACCAGAGGGGCCCAGGCACAGAGGACTGGAAATAGGAAAGTGGAAGAGAAAAGAAGGGAAGGAAAGAGGGATGCACGGCCTGCTGGGAAAATCCGGAAGGGGGAAAGAAAAAAACAAGGAAGGAGAAAGAAGTGAAGGGATAGAAGCAATGGAAGGCAGAGGGTAATTTCCTCTGAGGGAAGAGGCAAGAAAGAAAAGAGGAGACATCAGCCGAACGACCACAAAGCAAAAGGGATTGCGAAAAGGAGCCAATCCAAACTGCAGAGAAGAGAAGGAAGAGAGGAGGAAATGGAAAACAAACAATAAATAACAGAGAAGAAGGGAAGAAGGACTAAAATGACCTTAAAAGGAAAGGAGAAGGAAAGGTAAAACAAACTAAATACTAATTAGAAAATTTATAAAGTACACAAGGTAACTGAAGGTATAGACAAATATAAGAAAAAGGAACATAAGATGGCTATGAGAAGGAAACTGGATAGAGAAGCAAAAAATATGATAGGGAGGAGAGACTCCCTACAAGAGGAAGTACAAGTAAAAGACCAGCTTAAATAAATGATATTTGAAATGAAAAGAATGAATGAAATGATAGGGAAAGGACTGGAAGAGAGGAAACCAATTAAAGAAGGCATTCAAGAACTGAGAAAAGAGATGAAAAAAGATGTGTCCATGATAAGAAATGAAATGTATTATATGAAAAAGTAGAGACAATTCAAAGACAAGAGGAAGAAACAATGTCAAAAATACAGACAGAACAGAAAAAAATAAGAGAACTGAATAGAATCCAACAAGAACTCCAAAGAAAAAACACTCAACTGGAAATATGCCAAAAAAATTCCAACTTAGAATAAGGGGAATGCCAGAAATGGAGAAGGAGAGCTTCGAAGATACTATGAACCTTGTTACAGATATGACAGCAACAATATTACAAAGAGAGAAACAAACAATAGAAGATAAAATTGATAAAGCTTTCCGAATAAGCACTGCTTATTCAAGAATAAATAAATCAGAGATATTATTATTCAATATAACTCCACAAAAATATGAGGAAGTCATAAACAAACATAAAATAACTCCATACATGGCTAAGGAGAAAGCAATAAAGATATTGAGAGAGATACCTAACTCAGTTCTGGAAAACAGGAAAAAGTACTATTTCCTAATGGATGTCTTGAAGAAAAATGAGATTAGATACAAGTGAGATAAAATAGTCGGCTTGCAGTTTACTTTCAGAAATGAAAAATACTGGATTAACACAGCAGAAGCAGTAGAAGAATTTTATACAAGATGGAGACATATCGTAGACCCAACAAACAAAAAACCCAATCAAAGTAACGAACAAAGCAATAAATATGGCAAAAGGACGTATGGGGAAAGTACCCCATCCAAGAAACAAAGAGAAGAACATATGTTATTGACTAGAGGAGGGAAAGGGAATCTGAATATAAATAAATAAATCAAGAAAACAGGGAAGAACGAGAGGAAGAAGAAAATTGTCAAGACCCGGAACAAAAAATTGAATCTGATATAGACTCAGAAGGAGAAGGACAATATTCAGAAGAAGAAAGAGACTACTAAGTGATGGAGGTAAAATGTTTCTCCATTACTACAAATGGCTTAAACATACCGGGGGGTTCATTAATCTACCCCTTCACTGCTCTCCTCCAATGTCCCCTGTTTATGATGTCGCTCCACCCTGGTGGTTTATTTATCACTTTTCTCCTCTAATTTATAAATCCCCTTGCTTCGTCCTTTTACTCTTGCTTAGTTTTTTTGACCAGCCTCAAAATATCAGTCGATGGTAACAAGTATTAGCATTTGAATGGATCTTATTTTTCTCTTTCAGTAGTTACAGTGAGTACACCTTCCAAGTGTTCTGTTTTGGCAAGAGCAGTCCTGATTTTTCCTCTGCCATACCACTTTTAAAAATTGTTTTTAAATGCCCCTGTTTCTTGCTCTCCATCTTGTTTCCCCCCTCTTTCTCCTCAGCTTATGTTAATTGTTGCAAGCAGAGTTCAAGGTGTAAGAGTACCTTGCATCAAGGGCCCATCCAAACAGTAGCTTTATTACAGTAACTCCTGCAATAAAGAAGGGCCTGTTCAGACAATATTTCGGGCAGTTCCAGATTAATTTGCTACAATCCAGGAAAACCCTGGTTTGTAGCAAATTAATTTGATCATGGATTTGTTCCATGCCTTCTTGGAAGGCGTGGGATAAATCCACTATTTTCAGTGTCTGGACTGCAGAATACTGCATTCCAAACAGTATTTCTACCGTTTACCGGGCTAAATAAGCCCGGTAAACTGTGGGAATACTCACCTCCCCCCCCCCACAAAGCCCCCAAACCCCTTAGAAAAGTAAAATAAACTTACCCACCCTTCAGTGCACTTTTGTAGCAGCTCCCCCCTGCTCTCCTGGAAAGTCATTTCTACATGCCAGGAGAGCTCCTACAAGAGTGCACTGGAGGTCAGATAAGATTACTTTACTTTTCTAAGGGGTCTGGGGGCTTGGATGTAGGGCTAGTCCCAAGAGAATGTCTGGAAACCCACCCCTGAAAGTACACACTTTCTGGGGTGGGTGTAGACAGGCTTCCAGAAACATCGGCATTTTTAAAACATGGATGCTTATGGGATAAAAGGCTGTCTAGATCCGCCCTCAGTTAACTCATTATCAGAGAGAGGGTGGAATGTTGCCCTTCTCAACAGTCTCAGGCAAACACAAACTGATACATCTTGTGTGTGCTCCCACATCCATTATGCTTGTTTTTTTATGACATTATGTTGTTCCTTTTTGTTTATTTGTGAAATGCTATAGGGTATGCATACAGTTGTTCAAGATGATGATGATAATGATAATGATGATTTTTACCCACCTCTCCTCACAGTTCAAATTGGGATTCAATACAGTCAGAATACAGCAATATAAAAATATACAGTAAAATACAGATATCAAAACACATCATTATAAAACACCAAAACACATGGTACAAAGGTCAAAATACAGAAGCAGTAGAATGCAAATCCAAAATTCATGGTTCCAAGCTGACTGGGTATACCTGCAATTTTAATAAAGAGCTAAGTTGTAATAGCATGTCAAATGATACTACCCCCTCTGTTGTGTCAGCTCCACTGGCTGCCTATCCATTTTCAATGTCAATTAAAAGTGCTGGTTTTGACCTATAAAGTTCTATATGGTTCTGGTCCAGCTTACTAGTCTGAACGGATCTGCCTCTATGTCCCACCTTGTAACCTAAGATCGTCTGGGGAGGCTCTGCTTTCACTCCTGCCAACATCCCAAATTCGGCTGGTGGGGATGAGGGACAGGGCCTTCTCTGTGGTGGTCTCCCACCTATGGAACACACTACCAAGTGAGATACAATCGACCCCATCCCTCCTGGCTTTCAGGAAGAAAGTAAAATCGTGGCATCGAATTACTGCCTATGTAAGCCGTCTTGAGTCCCCCGTTTGGGGTAGAGAAGAGACGGGGTATAAATATTAAAAATAATAATAAATAATACTAGGTATCACAAGTCAAGAATCACATCAGAAGCCTGAAGTTCAGGCCTCAGAGTCAAAGGACTTTATCACATGAACCCACTATTCCACTACAGCCGAGCTATCATTGGTAGCACCTTTGATATGAGAGCTCTATTCAATTATATTATCATATTGCTACAAACCCTTTGAACCCCATTTTCTTGCACTTCAACTGGTCATTTTTTAAAAATTTTAAAGCAATTTCACAATTTGAAAAACAAGAAAAAGGCAAATATAACCATAAAATAAATTGAAACAACTTTGAAATAGCAAAGGGAAATGGGAAGACGTTGATAATGTCACTCTAATGTCACTTTACTGGTCATGTGTTCACAAAGAGGCAAAATGGAGAGGAGGCAAACTAGAATCACATTCAAGAATCGGAACATGGCAAGAACAGAAACAAGCAGATATCTAGTTACCATTGTAAAGTTCTGCTATGAACAGGACTTTCACAGCCCTCTCTGTTGAGAAAAACTTGGATGAGCAAAGTCACTCCAATGGCCTAGGACCCTCTCAAAGCAAAAGGTACCCCAAAATCTACCCACAGACCAAATTTTCCACACACTTGAATTAAACTACTACAACATTAATGCAATAGTTTTGATTGTGTCAAAGTACATATAGTTTAGAGGCACTGGGTGTCTTAATTCAGCCTGAATTCTTGCCTAAAAACAATATTTTCATGTTAGTAGATATATGCAAGTTACCTTCCAAAATAGAGAAGCCTATGAAAACTCTTCCATCACCCTGTTCCAGGATTCCTCCCAGACTTATAGTAACATTTTCATTGATAATGGCACATCAAAATTATACATCCTCTTTTTAAAAAAATGTTTTATTATAAACAACTATACATAACCACAATTACCATGCCTTTTGTCCTTTTTCATCCCCTTCTCCCTCCCCCCTCCCACCCCTCCCTCTTCCCTGTTGACAATGAAGTCCTTTTTTCTCCACTACATGAGCCTTCTTTCGATTCTACATCCTCTTGATGACTACATTATCAGTTTGAAATTACAGTAGATATATAACTTAAATTAGGATTTATTTAAAAGTAAAATCCAACAATGCAACAGTTCTAATCAAGATAGATGTTATATTTGCTCATTCAATGTTCTTGGAGAAAGATGAAGATTTATAGAAATTATACACAGATAAGCATCGGATAGATGAGAAGTTAATCTATATTTGCATAAATTAATAGTAGCTTAGATTAATTATACATATGCATATTTGTAAATAAAGTCATTTTGTTCCCTGGAGAACATATAGTTTCTCTCATTTTCTTAAGTAATTTTCAGAAATGATGTAGTTATTATCTTATGCTTTTCAAAATTAGAGCTGTCTATTGAACACCCATGTCAAGCGAGCAAGATGAAAATGATAAAACCTATTATTATCCTCAAAGGAGAAAGAGCAAAAGTAGTAATAATAGGGATTTGAAACTTCCCCCCTTTTTACTGCTATACAATAATGCTTAAAATATTTTTATCCTATTTAAAAATTTATATGGGATAAAATATTGAGGAACTTTATTTAGCAAAAGAGAACATTCCTAGATGAATTTACACCAAAGTTCAAAATATTATATTTTAGTTTATACACTTTGTGACAGGCAGTCAATCAGCACCCATCTCTTGCAATTGCATAGTAATCTGAAGGAAAGTGTTACTGTGTGGTTTTGATCACATGCAAGGGCAACTAACAAATACACTGAGGTATTAGTCTTTGGTCTTATGAGGTCTAGCATGGATATTTCACTTTAATTTAAACCTGTGATAGACCACAAGTTGGAAATGACATGAAGACATGCAACTACAACAACAGCACCACTTTTCAGAAATTTAACAGAATCTAACTTTGGGTGAAAACACAACACAACACAACAGGTAAATGCAGAGTTTAATTTAATTGATCAGTATTTTAATTGATGTCTTAATTCTAGATTAGGTTAATGCCAAACATTTTAATTCACTCATGGTAGTACAATTTTAATTTAGTTGCCCTTTCACATTAGAAAATATCCAACATAATTCAATGGATTATATCTAGTTAGTTTCTACCGAGTTTGAGATTTTTTAAAAAATGTTAACTGGTGTAAAGATGGAATTACATTCTTTTGCAAAATCTGAAGTTCTAGTTCTGGTACATAACAAGAAAGACAATTTACTTGGCTTCCGGTGAGCGCTGATGGTGGCAGACAGGACACTCTGAGGGCTCTCAGAGTGCCAACCACTTTACCGGTTGGGAGGGCAGAATGCACCCCCCTCCCTAGACAGATTGAAGCCAGGGGAGAGGCAAAGCCAATGCGGCACAACCGACGGCCCCAAAAGTCGCCTTCCCCCCAAGGGAGATGACTGAGCGGGTCCAGCATAAGTGCCGTAGGCGAGTGGATCGGAAAGAGGGAAGTGAGCGACAGCTTGCAATAACTGCCAGCCCAGCTCACTTTTTAAAGAAACAAAGAAGAACTGGAGAAAAAAGTGGCGAGGCATAAAGACCAGCCAATGAAGTAACTGTAAGTTACTAAGAAAATCTTCATATTTACAGGGGAAAGAGTGATCACTTTGTTTGCAATACAGCTTGGGTACAAGAGAAGCAGAACAGGAATAAGATTTTTTACTCTAGGAGTTTATGCAAGTCAAATTTGGGAGATAAATTAAACAAAATTATTTGTAACAAATTTCTTGAAGGACAGATCTGATTGTTTGAATATTGAAGACTGGATGGAGTATGACGACGATGTGACAAAAAGTGATTTCAACATGACGCTGAGACTGCAGTTGCATGTTTTTAATTGTTAATTTGTTGTTATATGGTTATTTTTTGGGTTGGTTGCTTGTGTTGTATTGGAGGGCAGAGACTGCCTAGTGTAAACCATCCCAAGTCGCCATCGGGCTGAGAGGGGCGGTATAGAAATGTGACAAATAAAAAAATGGAGTATTAAAGAAAAAAATATGGTGATGGAGGAAGAATAAAGATCACTGACCTTGACCTGGAGTTGTTTAGACTATGCCAAAGCTTCTCTATAAACATTTAAAATCAGAGAGGTCAAAATGGAAGTGAGATAGATCGTCAGGAACTGTAATTAACAAAGGAGGGGGACAACTAAAGGTGACAGACAAGCCAAAAAGGAAGTGTGTAATAGAACCGGATAAGGAATTAAAAGGAAAGGGACGAAGTCGTGCACTGAGGGTGGAAGTAAAGCCTGAACAGATAACATATAGAGAGGAAAAAAGGAGAGAGCTAGTGAAGACCGGATCGGAGCATAGAGTGGTGTTGCCCAGCTAAGGGAGAGGAAAGCGAACAGAGGAGAAATACAGAGGCAAAGAACGGACTGTAAAAGCAACTGAAAGCAAGCCGAATGTAAACAAGAAGAGAAAGAGTGGAGGAAAATTAATAAAACTATGAATTATTTTAGAATTGATCAATCAGAGTGGTAGCAAAACTGATCAATTAAATAAAAATAAATCGAGATATTAATGAATTTTAATTAAGTCTAATTCTAAATCATACAATAAAAGAAAACCTTCTCTAAGTTACCAATTTGCTGCTATAGAGAAGAATAAATTCATTTATTGAATACATCAATGGATAAATAATCATATTAGCACTAAAAGAATGGGATAAAGAATTAAAAGATTCCATAGGATTGCATAGAAAAGGACCAGGAATAGAGGAAAAAACGTTAAAAGACGTCATTAGAGAAAAACAGAAATTAGGAGAACATCAGAATTAACAAAGGTGCATCAGAGGAAGATGGAAATAATGACAGTCCAACAAGAGGAGCAACATAGATTGGTCCAAGAACAATAGCAGATTATGAGAACTGAACTAATTAAAGACGCGACTTCCATAAAAATGGAGCTGACAATTGTCTATGAAGAAGAAAAAGAGATTAAACAGTACAAAGAAAACAATGCAGCAATACAAGGAGAACTGCAGAAGAGAGCGGAGAAGAATATGAAATGGGGACAAATGCAAGAAGAATCAGATCCTCAGCAGAAACTTAAAAAGAACCTAAGAAAGATATAAGACAGATAACTAAGAATTTGATGGTCACCACTTTGCAAAGAGAAAATGAGGTGATGGATCAAGAGACTGATAAAATATCCAAAGTCTCCACCTCTTATGTAAGGAAGAATAAAGAAGCTAGAAATGGTGTGATACAGTCCAACAGAAAGAGAATTAGGGATGAAATAGAACAACAAAGAAAGTAAATACAAAGAAATGATGTTCTTACTCCCCAGAAGTGACCACAAGATACAGAACTTCGAAACGGGATGCCCTAGAGGTGGATGAAGAAGGTTTGGACCCCCCCCCCCCAAAGAGAACGGCTAGCAAGGAAGATAAGGAAAAAGTAACTAACAGGCCTATTTACACATGACAAATAACAGACAATGGACATGGATACTCTCACCCTCTAGCTGAAGGATTCTAAAAAGTAAGTGAAAAAGACAACAGACTGATTACCATTCAGGAGTTATATGAAGACCTAATATTGATATATAGTTAAAGAAGATGAACTGAAAGAAAGAAGTGGCAAATATTAGAGAACAAAGAGGACTGTACCAGACAAGCAAGAACAAAAACCAGTCAATAATGAAGATAGAAGTCAACAAAATATCCCTTTCCTATCTTTTCTCACTACCCTTATCCAGTACTTTCCTCCCAGGATTCCCTATTAAACAATTTTAATGCATTTTAATGTATTTTAATTGTTGTTATATTGTTACTATGTGGGCATTGAATTGTGCCGTACTGTAAGCCACTCTGAGTCCCCCCTCGGGGGTTGAGAAGAGCGGGGTAAAATCCAGAAATAAAATAAATAAATAAAATAAATAAAACCATTACCTGCAACACTTTCTATCCTTGCCCCTTCCCTAACCCTTCAATCCTCCCTATATCCCTAAGCCTTCCTAGCTCCAATCCATTTTCTTTCTTTTATTCATATGTATTCAAAACGTTCAATAAAAATCTATATATATAAAAAGAAAGACAATTTAATGTATTATGTTTTTCTCCAGAAACAGGAAAGCATGGATACCCTGTCCACAGAAACAAGTTTGAGGACCATACCTGCATTAGGTTCTTGCTTATTTTTCCTTTTCCTTTTGCTCTGTAAGTTTGATCCCCATTTTTAAACCCTGTTCAATCTCTCAACAAGCAGCTATAATACCTGTTGTTTAATGAGCTTGTTTTACTAATATCACTCAAGTGAAGAATGAATGTGTAAACTTGCAGGTATATTTGGAATGAAAAGAATATTAAAAGCCTCTGTGTGAATAGAAACTCTGAAAATAAGATTTCTGGACTGATATTTGCTTTGAATATTTGAATATTTTCTGTGCAGGAGTACAACGTTTTCAGGAAAGATTTTGCTTTGCTTTGTTTTTATTCAAAAATATTGTTTTATGTGCAAGGCAACCTTGTGCTAATTTGGGGCAGCAGAACAAGTTCCAAATTGCAAATAAACTTTTAAAATGCTGTGGTTTCACAGCAGGAAGAAAGTTGCTAAAAACTCCTTGCTTCCTTCAAGAAAAACATGAGTAAAGAATTACATTCCTAATGTAGGTGTGACCACACTTGAGTAACAAATCAGGGGAAAGGATGCTTTCCTGACTCCTCCCCTATGTCAACCCTTGTTACTCCCTAAAGTACCCTTAAAGGTTCACGTACAACTTCACTTTATTATAGTCAATGACCAGTTCAAGAGAAGAGGGGCAAAAAAGCATTTCAAAACTACAAGCGAAACAACTGTTTGTTCTAGGATAGACAGGTCTTAATCAGCAATCTTAAAGTTGTTGTAGAAAAGCAGAATAACAAATACATATATTCCATTGTAGATAGTAGAATATTTGTGTTATGAAACATTACCAAGCAGATGATATAATAATTGTGCACTTCAATATTTATTCAGTTGGCATTGTAAGTCAATCATTTATTAAAGCCAGATGTACAGATAATTTCTTACCAATATATTAATGAATGCCTTGGAATGTTTTAATATGGTTGCAGTGGTGGTGTGAAAAGACATTGTCACGATGCACGGACTTGACCGGCCCCTTAATCACACACACAGAGACGGACTGAAGGCTAACTACTTTATTGAATACAAAAACAGTTCAAAAGGTATATTGTCCATAAGAATAGCAAAGTAATCCAAAAGGCTTGAAGCATCAATGTCCAAAAACAGCTTGGCAAGGCAATCCAAAGGCTTAAGCAGGGCTCCGTGCAGCAATGCGGATTCAGGAACAAGGCAAGGTAAATGCAAGGCAAGACTTGGTGGCCACTAGCCAACTTAGCTCCGTGGACCCACTTCGCTACACGTCTGCTCAGAAGAGACGTGGCCGAAGCACTGGGGATTCGTTCCCACGGCTCCTATACTTAATCTTTTGGCCGAGGTCCCCGACGCTCTAGGCCTTGTCATCTCCAATCTTTGCTGACGGACCTCGGCCTGTCTAGGCTGCGGTGCCATCCCCTTCTCCTGGACTCGATGCTACTTCTCCTATCAAAGGTTCGGCCTTGTCTCTCAGCAGCTGGGTCCCTATCTCCATGAGAGCTCTCCTCCCTAGAATCTTCCCAGCCGCTTTCTTCCATGTTTTCACTCAGAAGCTCCTGTGAACCTCTCCCACCCGGATGCTCATAACTTTCACTATCACTGCTTTCCATTTGCACCTGGTTATCATCTATGTCTGCATAGGGTCAAGCCAACTTTCATCCCAAGCCAAGCTTTCAGTGGAAGAGAGAGGCCCAGTGATGGGAAACGCTCCTTCAGGTAACCCTTCCAAATCCTCTTCAGAATCTATCTCTGCTGGTGCAGGCCCTAATGCTAATGGCACCCCCGGTGCTGTTCCCTGGTCCCCAGGTACAAACGAGAACTGCTGTGCTACAGACATAGCTATTTTCCATTGTAAAAGAATAATCATACAATGTACAAGTCAAGCAATTGATGATCAATGATGAAATAATGAGATTATATACACTTCATAAAACTTAGAACCTATTCAAATGAGTTTTCCCTCAGGATAAGCAAAGATGTGGGTCTAGATGAAGCCAGGTATTAATGCATGACCACCTCTTCTGTATTCTTCTGGGTAAAGCACCTATTGTACCCTAGGCTTGACAAGGCCCTTAGTAACCCACACACACCGTAGCTGCGGTTAAATGCTTTATTTAGAATAAGTTGAATAGTAAAGGCAAAAAGAGTAAATAGTTCAGTTAAGCTAGTAGCAACAAAGTATCAAAGTTCAGTCTCTGGTTGTTCCAAAGGACAAAGTCTCTTGATGCCTCAAAGGCTAATCCAAGGGCCCGATAGCCCCAACTTGGTAAGCAAAGTCTTGAGCAAGGAGGACCCCTTCGGTCCCTTCCGTGGCAATTGGCAAGGTAGTTCAAAAGTTGGCACGAGATGAGGAGTGGATGCAAGCCAGACCTTTTATAGGTTTTTTGCGGCCCCATTCCAAAAGGCACTGACTTTGCCTAGTTGCTCTCACGGGAACAGAAACAGAGTCCTTGGTTCTCACCCTATCTGTAATCCTGGGGAATGTCAGCTCGTTAGCCGGGCCAGATGCAAATTGAGGAGGATTGGATGTTGAGCTGTTCCAGGTGTTGTTATCTCTGTGAGAAAGCGCTGGGCTGCACTGCTCTCTTGCTATCTGGGGCCCGGTTGAGGTTGAAGTCAGAGAAGGGCTTTTTGGCCTTTCTGCATCCTTACTGTCACGGCCACGGTTTGGTTCACCAGAACCTGGCTGAGGTGTGACAGCACCAGACTTCCAAGGGCAATCCCAAATAATAATAATAATAATTATTATTATTACTTCATGCTTATAGACCGCCACTCCCTGTGGGCTCGGGGCGGTTTACAACAGTGGCATGATGCAATTACAATATAGATATAATAAAAAACAGATCATTACCTAATACTAGCTACAAACACACAGCACTAACTACAACAATAGGGCCAGAATCATGAGAAATTATGAGTTGCGAACCCCAACTGGTCATTTACTGGAAGGTCAACTCAGGGCGCTCCCTCCCAAACCCCACCCTTCAACCCAAATGATGCTAAAACATTCATTGAACTCCTATATTCACTCCCCCAACCTACCTGAGATGACCTACAACCTCATCAAATGGGGCGAAATTAGCACCCTAGGACATTTTCACCCCATCTGGGGGATGAAAGCTGATGGATATTACACAAAGTCATGTGACTTCTGGTATAGGTCATGCCCCCAACCGGAGGCATGACCAAATGCTTTCACGCCGAACGCTTTCATGCCAATATGGGAGGGTTTTGCTGGCTCCAATGGAGTCAGCACAGGACCTCCCTCTGATGGTAGCACTTTCCCCATGTGATGAGGAATGTGTGGCTGAGAGGGAACTATATGTGAGGTGACAAATTTACCCCACTGCTCCTTCTTTGTTCACCAGAAGCCAGACAACGCAAGACATGACATCTGGCCTTTTTGATAAAGTTCTCATTTACTGATGCCATTCATTGAAAATTGTTCAAGTCCTGTAGGTATAGCATTGAGTAGACAAGACATCCATGTAAACAGAGGAAAATTACTGACTGGCCCTGAAATGACCTGTCAAGCTGAGGGTGGGTGGCAACTTAATAAGACAAGAGGATTTGTGTGTGGGTGAACTGGCTTTACAAAACCTAGGCTCCAACCTCTATCTATGCCTTGCCTTGGACTACTACATCAGCCAATTTAAAATATGACTCTATTCATTCTCCTTACCTACAGCATTGTTGACTGCATAGTCTCAGAAATGCTATCTCAGACATTTAGCAAAATTCAGAATTCACACATCAATTTTTGGAATGTATCCTGTGATTTGGTTTTTGTATGTGAAAGCAACGTTAAACAAAAATGAAGTCTATTCCTAAATCATAGCACTATATAGAAAAATTGCAGTGGTGCAACAAATATAATGAATTTAATATCAAGTTTGCCAATTCATTATTACATTTTACTTCATGGTGGTATGCCTTTAAATTAAGAATCCTGACAAACAAAGCTCAGTGAACAAGTATGAAATTTTGTAATATAAATTCTGGATTATCTGCTCCAAATATAGCTTATTTCCTCCTTTTTGTAGAACAGTTAGCATTTTAGAATGCCAAAATTATTTGTGGATTTTTTAATTGTTTCTAGTAAAGTTCACAGGCTCTGTCCTACAGCCTGAAGTTTATTCATCTAGGCATCACACAATGATCTTGTCTATTTCAATTTTTTTTCTATTTTTCCTCTTACAACTGCTGAGGAAAGTTAATATAGTCCTAAACAATACAGTAGCAAGGTGGACAGTGCCTAAAGCAGCTTAAGACATTATATTCCCCATATGAATTGTGCAACATCTAACTATTTATTTATTTATTTATTATTTGGTCTTGTATTCCGCTCCTCCCTGCAGGCTCGGGGTGGGTCACAACATATAAAACAAGCTGCATGTGATAGCCATGCAGCCATACAATAAAACAGTAAAAACATTAAAACAGTTACAAGTCACATCGCGAGGTGTTTGAAAGGAACATAGAGCATTTCCTCGGACCCAAGGCACAAATATATTAGGTAACTGTAATAAACAGCCACCCCAGCTAGTGTGCCTAGTCAAAGGCCAGTCTGAACAGTGTAGTCTTAACAGCCCTCCAAAAGGGGATGAGCTCCGTGGCAGCCCGGACGTTGTCTGGGAGGGAGTTCCATAACACCGGGGCTGCCACGGAGAAGGCTCTCTGCCTGGTTGTGGACACAGATGGCAGGAGCGGATTGATGGTACTAGTAACAGATTTTGTTCCTCTGAACATAGTGATCTCGGGGGAATGTATGAGGTAAGGCGGTCCCTCAGGTATGCAGGCCCTAAGCCGTGCAAGGCCTTAAAGGTTAACACCAGCGCCTTGAAGGCAATTCGGTGCTCCATAGGAAGCCAGTGCAGTTGCCGAAGAATTGGCGTGATGTGCTCCCTTACCGGCGTTCCCGTTAGCAAGCGAGCAGCGGCATTTGGCACTAGCTTGAGCTTCCGAATTGTCGACAAGGGAAGGCCAACGTAGAGGGCGTTACAGTAGTCCAGCCTCGAGATGACCGTCGCCTGGATCACCGCGGCCAGGTCGTCCCTGGACAGGTAGGGTGCCAGTCGTCTAGCCTGTCGTAGGTGGAAGAACACCGTCTTGCTGACCGCGGAGACCTGAGTCTCCATGATCAGCAAGAGGTCCAGTTGGACACCTAGGCTCTTAACAAGGGATGACGGGCTAAGACGCTCGCCATCCAGGGTAGGCAACCGGCACTCATCCAGCCCAGGGCGACCGGGCCACAAGATCTCCATCTTCGACGGGTTCACCTTCAGCCGGCTGGCACGCAGCCAACCAGTCACGGCTTCAAGGCAGAGATGGAAACAATCGGGTACGGTGTCCGGCCTGCCGTCCATTCTCAGCAAAAGCTGGGTGTCATCTGTGTACTGATAACACTCCAGACCAAAGTTGCGAGCCAGCTGGGCCAGGGGGCGCATATAAATGTTGAATAAAAAGGGAGAGAGGATGGCCCCCTAGGGGACCCCACAATTAAGTGGGAGTCTCCGGGAGACCTCCCCTCCCCCCTCCACACGTTGTCCCCGGTCCCGGAGGAAGGAGGCCACCCATTTAAGGGCGGTCCCCCCAACTCCGGACACGGCTACACGGTGGGTCAACAAAGCGTGATCTACGGTGTCAAACGCTGCTGTCAGGTCTAACAGGACAAGCAGGGCTGATCCACCCCGGTCCAGCTGGCGGCGAAGTTGGTCTGTAATGGCGACAAGCACGGTCTCCGTCCCATGCCCAATAAGGAAGCCGGACTGGAAGGGATCAAGTCCAGCTGTGTCTTCTAAGAACCTCTGCAGCTGATCCGCTGCTGCCCTCTCAATTACTTTGCCTAGGAAAGGCAGGTTGGAAACAGGCATGTAATTGGAGGGAGCCGAAGGATCTAGGTTCGGCTTCTTCAGCAGCGGTCTTACCATAGCCTCTTTCAATCCCCCTGGGAAGACTCCTTGCTCAAGGGAGCTATTTATGATCACTCCCAGGGGGACTCGTAGCCCCTCCTGGCAAGATCTAATTAGCCAAGAGGGGCACGGGTCGAGGGAGCAAGTAGTTGGTCTAGCTGCAGCAAGTAACTTATCGACAGCTGCTGTGTCCAGCAGTTGGAAACGGGTGAAGGAGGGCCCGCCGAGTGGCGGCGGAGTCTCGAGTTCGCTAACTGTATCAAGAGTGGCAGGGATGTCCCGGCGGAGTGTCGAAATCTTGTCAGCAAAATAGTTCTGAAAAACCTCAGCTGTTGGAGCCAAACCCCTATCGTTTGGGACAGTCGGGATTGTTGTCAAGGACTGAATTATCTTAAAGAGTTGAGCTGGGCGTGAACTGGCTGACTCTATCAAGGAAGAATAATAGGATTTTTTCGCTTCCTTGATAGCATGCTCATAAACCTCTTTAAACTGTTTATAAGCCGATTTCGATGCTCCGTCACGGAGGCTCCGCCACACGTCCTCTAACTGTCTCTTCCTCCGTTTCATCACCCGCAGCTCCTCGGTGTACCAAGGTGAGCGATTTCTACGGAGGATGAGAGAGCGCCTGGGGGCGATCTCGTCCAGGGCTGTGGAAAGACTGGTGTTCCAAAATTCCACCTGCCCATCGACTGAGTCGCTGGGGAGTTCCCAATCCCTTAGAGCGTTCAGGAACCTAGTGGGTTCCATAAGTCTCTTCGGGCGAACCAAAATAGGTTCGGCACCCTTACCGGGAGGGGAAGCCAATTCCAGACGGATTTCTAGGACAAAATCCAAATAAATAAATAAATAAATATCTCCAGCTTCATTTCTCGACAGTCAACCAAATATGTCATCACTAGGCATTTTTTAGGTCCACCAGCATGACTCTATGATATTTTGGGGATGGAAGCCCTTCATTTCATAAATATTTGCTATTATACACAGTTTCATTTAACCATGTGAAGTTCAGGAATGTATTTCCGCAGATACAGAGGTTGTACTGTATGTTCTTATCTGAATGTCATACTTTAAAAGATGCATATATGTTTGCTCCAGGGCCACTTTCACACTCCACAATTACAATTGTTCTCTTCATTGGAGCTACGGGAGGACCCACAGTGGGATCCTTGGTATGGGGTTGAAGTGTGCCTCATTTGTTGGTGGCCTGCCAGGCCCCAAAAAGAGTGTGCGTGTGTGAGGCCTGCAGGCCCAAAGCATCAGCACCTGCCAGGACCTGCAGCTGAGCACTGAGCAACAGGCACTTGGTGCTTGGCTGCAGTCCCTGGTAGGCACAGGTGTTTTGGACCTGCATTCTATACACACTCTCTCTTTCCAAGGAAAGTGTGTGTGAGAGGTGCAGGCCCAAAGCATCAGCACCTGTCGTTCCCACTTTCCTTTCGTTTCACTGATATTTCTGTACCTGAAGGGGGTGTACCATTTCGTGCCATCCAAATGAAACAAATGGCAAAAAAATGAAATAAATGAATGAAACAGTAACCAGGCCCATGGTTAATAGATATATAGAGCTCTTACCAAGGTCTTAAGACCTTTGTAGGTTCATAGAGTGCCCCTACACCATATACAGATTTAGATATCATATCTAGCACTTTAATTTTTATCCTGAAATGTTGTGGTAGCCAATGAAACTGTTTCATGTAGGAAGGCTTGTATTACCTGTAATAAAACCCAGTCAGCAACTGACCACAGCACATCAGATCTGCTGAAGCATTCAAATATTTCCAAAAACAAGACCCATGATGAATGGATTACAATAATTTAAAAGTATTAATTCAGGCTATTAAATAATAATATCATCTTTATTTATACCCCCACCTTTCTCCCCACGAGGACTCAAGACAGCTAACAATCCCACATTTTATTCATAGTTTTAAAAGTGAAATACAAAAGTAAAAACAACAACAACAACAAATAGTACATTGTGGTGAAACAGATTACAATATAATAAACACACTAAAATAGCCTTAAAACTCACAGTTTCCCCCTCCTCCCAGAATCCCACCCACACTTCTGCCCAGATAACATATCGTTAGGTGTTGAGTCTAGGATTACACAAAACAGTGAACCTGCAGGTTAAAAGGAAGTGTGACACCATCAATCACAGGCTGAGTCTTATTTCCTTATCTGCCTTTTGACTGACCAGGAGCACCTCTGTTTTGTCTTGCTGGGGTTGAGCTATTATTTGTTGAGTTTTATCCTGTCTACTAGGCCTGTGCCACATCGTCATTAACATCCAATTTTCAGATGTTACTCGGATGTTTTAAAGTTTTGAACAGGCTTTGAGCAGAGTCTTGGAAACCGGAAGTGTATCCGCCATATCGAAGTTTCCGTTGCCATTATCGGAGAGGGCTCGTATGTCATTTCTGCCCTTCTCTAGCTGCGAAACCCCCGCTGTGGACACGGATTTCCTTTCTGCCTTGGACGGAGGAAAAGCCTTGTCCACAGCGGAAGTTTAACCCACTATGGAGAAGGCTTTCCTTCCTTCCAAGGCAGAAAGGAAAGCCATGTCCACAGTGGGCAAAACCCCCGCTTTGGACATGGCTTTCCTTTCTGCCTTGGAGGAAGGAAAAGCCTTGTCCACAGCGGGTTAAACTTCCACTGTGGACAAGGCTTTTCCACCCTCCAAGGCAGAAAGAAAAGCCATGTTCACAGCAGGTTAAACTCATTTAACGTTAATGAAGCCATTCCGAAGTATATCCGAATGAATTCTGACAATACTGCTGTAAGCTTCGGAAGTCTATTAGAAACGAGGCACCAGTGCCCCCTACATCCGAATCGACTTTTGAAGCAGATTTTTCTGTGATAAAACAGGCTACTGTCTACAGTTAATAGCAGATACAGCAGGAAAAAGAGACAGAATTGAGAATCATAAATATACTTAGGGCTCCACAAAGCATACTGGGGGCTCTTGCTCTTCCTACCTCCCCTCCAAGCTTTCCCTCCTCTTTCCCACTCCACTTCCTCCCCCACCTTCCTTGCCCTCAAAAACCTTTTTTCTTTGCTACCCAAATCCCTGCTCAGGGGGTGCTTTGATTGTGTTCCACTGCTCAGGGGGTGCTTTGATTGTGTTTATCCTGCATGGCAGAAAGGAGTTGAACTGGATGGCCCAGTTTCTGTTGTTGTTGTTGTTGTTGCTGTTGCTGTTGTTATTTCAAAGGCTGGCTGGCCATTGTTGGAAGTGCTTTGACTGTGCTTTTCCTGCATGGTAGAATGGGTTTGACTGGATAGCCCCTGGGATTTTCCATTGAAATACTATTACGTTTATGTTGGTCATAAAGTTTGCCAATGTCTGATACATATACATTATATATAATATACTATATAATGTAATTTATAAACATTTCTTGGGGCTTCATGAGAAACTTTTGCTTCAAAAAGGGCTCTGTGGCCAAAAATGTTTGAGAACCCCTAGCATAGGATATAATGGGACTATTGCTTCCATTATAAACTATTCTTCTATGAATGCAGTCTAAGACAGCATTTGACTACTTTGCTGAGAAACGTAACCTTCATCCTCATCCTATTCCTTTCCGTTGTTTTTTCTTAATGTAGAATTTGGCATTTGTCTCTGTTGACTTTCAACTTATTAACTCTGCCTTGAGTTATCTATGTATAAAATTGCACCCTATGGCTATAGATGCATGTTGTTTGCATATGAGTAAGCTTCACTGAAGAGATTGGGGCTTTCTTCTGAGTAAACATGCATTGGATTATATTGTAGACATCTTGCTAAGTAACTAGGAAATTTTGCTTTAAGACAGAAAGAGTAAAAGGACAATATCAGCTAATCAGAATACTGCATTTCTGTTTCAGTGATCTGAATATTGCTATTCCAAAATGTGTATTTGACTTTCACACGCTAGTGCTTTTGCTCTGCATCAGAGGAGCACACTCATTGGTGATTCAATGCAGAAATGACCCTGGTATGTAATACCACTCAAAATTAATGAGTCTTAAAATGCATTCTGATTCTAGTTTCATTCATTTCTATTACAATCCTGCCATACAAAAGCACCTTCTTTCTATTAATAAAAACCACAACTGACTTGTATATCTCCCCAAAGCTCATCCACAAGCCTTTCAAATGGAAAAAGTTCAAGGTAATAGATGAAATCTGATGAAAGCATCTGGAATCACTAACCTTCACCTTCTACTCTCCTTTATGGCTATTCTGTATATATTATTTCTGTGTTTTATGCAGTAAAGATACAATAAAATATGTACTAACATTTTTGTGAAACAAAAATATGTTAGTACTACCTTATCATCAGTACATAATACAATAGGTCCTTGGTATCCACTGAGGTTTGGTTTGAGAAATGTCCATGGATACTAAATCTTGGATGCAAAAGTCCAATTATATACAATGGCATAGTAAAATAGTGTATCTTATATAAAATTGTAAAATGGCATGCTGCCATTGCCCAATCTATGGGGTAAGCTGCACACACCATCCATGCTCCACTCCCCCCCCCAATTTGATCACCCTCCTGATGAGGCAGGCAATGTGAGGCGTGGGGCGCCTTGCAGTGAAGTGGACCACCACCTCCTTGTGCCACCAGCCATCTGATGAAGTGGACAGTCTAAAGTCTCACCTCTAACTTAGCTTGTAGCTGCACTGCAGCTCGTTGGGCCAGCAGTATGGAAAGTTATGCTCATATTTGCCTTAAAAAGGGTAAAGACTAGTATGTACATGAGTCCATTAACCCTCAGCATTTTGGCCTTTAGATTATGAACCAACTACATACTGCCATGTATTGGCACACACCAATAGAAAGAGGAGATGAGAAAGGCTAGTTTCTCACTGCAATAATATATCAGTACTGAAAATGGCAAGGGAAAGTAAGTGAAGGGAAAAGTATAAATGAAGTCTATAAATACTGTATATATTAGTCCATTTAGAACACAGGTGTGCCATCTCAGGACAGTCAGGCATGTACAATACATAGAATTGGAAAAGACCACATGGGCCATATGTTCTCTCTACGCATTTTCTAAGTTCTTCTGATGGAGCCTGACCACAGACTTGCACTGGTGTACAGAAGTTCTAGAGAATGGTTTTCTGTTTCATCTTTGTTGACCTTAAGTTAGTGTACTGTAGGGATACTTCTTTGTTTGACATTAACTGTCCACAACTTTTCAGCATCCTAGTTTTTTGACTTTGGGTGTGTATCTTTCATGATCTTCCACTTAACTCATTTAGGAGTTTGAAATTAATGCTTAATGTATGCCTTCTTTGGCAGATAATAAAAAACTCAAGAATTAATCTGAAAATTTTATATATTAGTTAGCTTCTTCATAAAATTATATATATATATATATATATATATATATATATATATATATATCTCCTTTTATTAAGAAGCTAACTATTACATTTTATTATCTCCTGTGTGCTGTGCACAAAGAGAATAATGTAGTATAGAATGTAGAAGGTTGTGAGTTTTAGAGGATATATATTAAAATATGGGTAATAGTTGGAAAGAGGTGTCAAATAAATACATTCATTTGATGCTGAAGAAGGTATAATATAATCATACTTCCTTTATGGAGTCTCTAGCATGGAATGGTTATAAAATAGAACAATATGTGTCCAGTTTAACTAATTCTAGCCCTAGTATCATATCCACTGACTTAACATTCAAGAATGGGAGGTGGGGGGTAGATGAAGAAAATATTAACTGTACACATAACCACAGGATTTCTTGGAATGGGAAGGAAGGGCAGGAGAGAGATTTTTTTAAACGGCATGACTTAAGAATCTGAAACGGCAAAATACAGTCCTGCAGCCTTACAACAATGCTACTCCTGAACCCTACTCGTTCTCAGTCTTGTACTATTTAATTGTTATGAAATCTATATCTGTTAATCCTTTCTTTCTATATTTATTATTTTTCTAATGTCATAGAATAAAGATAATAATTTTATCACCTATATTTTCAATCTGTTTATATCATTTTATGTATAGTTCATAAAAATTATTGACTGTGTTAGATATCCACACTTCTGTCAAGCCTATCAATATTACCAGGTAGCAAATTACCTAGAGGAAACACATTGACAATAATGAGAAATGCTGGATATTTCCATATAAAGTTCAGTTACTAGTTAGATTTCATACATCACAAACAGCAATAAAGAAATTAATATTGTCTCACAGTTTGAAAAGTATTAATAGAGTTTACAATTCATTCAGTCAAATCCAAAAATAGCATAAATGCTACAGAGTTGAAAATTGCATCTAAGCACATCTATCCTATTACATAAACAGACAAAATAATACTTCAGAATCTTATTTGCATGGTAAGTGCTTGGGAATGAGAGAAAAACAAGTTTCTCATAATCATACTGTTTCTTATGCTGTTATTTCAACCAGGGTAGGAGATAAATTTATAAATAGGACATGCTGCACTTTTTTCATATAAAAATGTTATGATTCCAACATATTTAAGTCTTCATCTGGATGCCTTCATTTTTTTCTGATACATCAAATGGCCAGTTATGGTGTGTGCAGAGTATAGCATTCTACTCTACTGCTGATCCTGTGCATTGGATCTTCTATGATACTACATAAAATGAGATGATTATTAGGACCCTATCACATTAGAAAATACTCAATTTCAAAGACATTTTGAGAATTATTTTGAATGAGTCCCATTCACATCAGTAATCTATTGGAATCTGTCTGCAAAGTGTTGCAGAAACTGATTGTTTGCTGACAGCATTATAATTGTGATTTTATGGATTCTCCCATTGCTGTTTTTACATATGATCAGAAAATCTGTATGCATCCCATTAGCAATGATATGACTTTTCATTTGGAGGTGGAGTCTAATGACTCTGGACTTTTCATGAGATTTTACCTCATTATTTTTGCTTGTTTTTCTAACAGTCCCAATAAAAAGTTTCTGGTTTCAGTGTTACTGTGTTTCTTATTATGTTTTCAATATCCCTATGCACTTTTATCATCATCATTAATATCATGGGCATCCCATTAAATAGTTGCCAATTTGCCATTATAGCACCAGTTTACAAAAGGGGTGACCCTTCCGATCCTTCCAATTACTGGCCAATTAGCCTTCTATCAGGAATTGGAAAGCTTTGCCCAAAATTCCTATTAAGTTGCAAATCTGATTGGACCATAATAAAATCATTGGCTCTGAGCAAGCTGGATCCCATAAGGATAAATCAACCTTGGATCACTGCTTAGTACTTCTGCATTTGGCAAGCAAATACTCCACGCATAAAGCTTCCAAACTATTTTCTGCTTTCATTGATCTAAAATGGTGGCTCCCAACCTTTGGGTCTCCAGGTGTTTTGGACTTCAACTCCTAGAAATCCCAGCCAGTTTACCAGCTGTTAGGAACTGTGTAAGCTGAAATCCAAAATACCTGGAGGCCCAAAGGTTGGGAACCACTGATTTTAAAGGAGCCTTTCACTCACAAGAAACATGTTGTGAGACTAATTGAGATCTTTGAATATTGATCCCAGACTTTTGTTTCTAATTAGACAAGTGTACCCCAATACTGTTTGCCAAATTTGCCAAATTTGATGCTGTGAGGAAGGACAGCTATCTTCTAGAATGAGTGCTAGACATGGGGTCAAGCAGGGCTGCATACTGGCTCCTACTTTGTTCAACATATTCCTCCATGGTTTACCCCAGGTTTTAGTGTTGGTGAATGGTCATAGTCCCATGTTACATTCTACATATGTTCCCTTACTTTTATATGCAGATGATGCTGTGTTATTGTCCTTATCGAGTATTCGCCTTTAATGCTTAAATCATTGCTTTGCAAAATTACTGTGAAACAAATAGACTGAAAATTAGCTACGTTAAATAAAAAAAATCTCATTTTTGCCAAAAAGTAGAAGTCCATGTCTTGGCAGATCAGAGGTCACAAAATTCATACCAATATTGCAGCAATATATCATTTTTACTACAGTAAGGGTAACTATATCCCTGCTGCCTTCAAGGTTTGTGAGGCTAGGATTGGCTCTCTGTTACTGTATGGCTTCCCTATTTGAATTTCTGAAATCCATAGATCATTTAATACACCACATTCCAAGTTTCCCCAGAAAGTAATTGAGCTCTCTAAATGTGTACCTTATGCCATTCTATGCATTGAGACAGGTCAAACCACTCTTTAAACCTTGGCATAGTTGAGAGCAATAAAATTTGGGCTGCATATACATTTTCAAGCAGACCCTGATAGCTATATTCCCTCTCTGTTATCAGATCATTTTATTTCAGAATGGTATTCTTTGATTCTCAGAAAATTGAAGCAATTGGTCTGTCTTTGGAAGCACTCTCAATGTTCATAAATGTGGAACCCTGCAAGTCAGACAAGAGCAGACTTTTGGATCTTGACTTCCATAATCTGATTCTTGCAGCAAAGATAACTTGTTCCCCTACCATATCATGAATTCCATGCAAGAATGGAATCATGGCAGCATATCATCACATTTTGATTAATCCCACCCAGAGGAGAGTTTTGGCGCCTGCAAGATGTAATGTTTTACCATCAGCTCTTTTGGATGGGAGATATAAAAAAGTGGAACATTCCAAAAGGGCTTGCTCTTGTGACTAGGGGCCCTTCGACACAGCCAAATAACCCAGAATATCAAGGCAAATAATCCACAATATCAGCTTTGAACCGGGCTATCCGAGTCCACACTGCCATGTAACCCCATTCAAAGCAGATAATGTGGCATTTTCTATAGCTGTGTGGAAGGGTTCTTGGTCGCCGTTGAAACACTTCATCATTCTTTGTTTATTTGCCTGAAATATTATAATATATGGATGAAATACAGGAATTACTTTTTTCACAGTGTTCTCAATGGCGAGGGTTATAAAATTCCATCTCTTCTGAACAACTCTGATGCATTCTTTTGTGAAACTCTTGCAAATTTTATCATTGAGATTAGTAACTTTTAAGTATGTTTTCTTTTAATCTGTGATTTTCTCTTATTGTCTACTTGTTCAGGAGATAGCAACATGTATAAACACCAGTCGCTAATCTTCCAGCTCTAGTTAATGAGTTTACTACTTAGAAAAACCAGCAATTGCTTACCTGGCTATTTTGATTGGTTCAGTTAAAAAGCCATCATGCCATCCTACAGAAAACTTTTGAAATCCCATGTTCTTTTAGGTCACTTTATTTTTGTTTGCAGAATGTTCTCTCTAGGTAGGTCGCATTGTGTTTTTTTTTAAAAAGCAACAGCTGGGACATCACATTTAAACCATCATATACCATGTAAAAAGGGGACTGAAAGGTGCTTTTCACATCTGGAAGGACATTATATGTGACGTCAATGAGCTTTCACCTTAGTCCAACCACTTCAGTGGAGACTTGGGTTTCTAGTACTGTCAGGCAGATTTTCCAGTCTCACAATATCTTATCATGCAGTACCTGGCAAATCTGAATCTTCAGGGAACATGCCACCTTATTTATTTATTTATTTATATTTATTATTCGGTTTTATATTCCGCTCCTCCCTGCAGGCTCGGGGCGGATCACAGATACAAAGCATACAATAAAAACATATGATAAAAACATACAATAAAACACAGTACATAACCATGATGATACAGGTCTACGGTTCTTTGACTGAGGCGAAGCGGACCGATTGCATTTGGATTTACCCAAACGCGAGCCTGAAAAGGGCCGTCTTACATTCCCTTCGGAAAGGGAGAAGTTCAGAAACCGCTCGAATATGGTCAGGGAGCGAATTCCAGAGTACTGCAGCCGCAGCAGAGAAAGCTCTTTGTCTTGTACTGGACAAATGGCAGGAGTGTGACGATGGAACAACCAGCAAATTTTGCTCTTCTGAGCGCAGTGATCTCGGGGGAACATACGGGGTAAGGCGGTCCCTCAGGTACACAGGCCCTAGACCATGCAAGGCCTTAAAGGTTAAAACCAACATCTTGAAGGCAATCCGGTACTCAATGGGAAGCCAGTGCAGTTGCCGAAGGATGGGAGTGATGTGCTCGCTTACTGGTGCTCCCACCAGCAAGCGAGCCGCGGCATTCTGCACTAGCTTGAGTTTCCGGATTTTCAACAAGGGAAGGCCAACGTAGAGGGCGTTACAGTAATCCAGCCTCGAGATGACCGTCGCTTGGATCACCGCGGCCAGGTCATCCCTGGACAGGTAGGGCGCCAGTCGCCTAGCTTGTCGTAGATGGAAAAATGACGTTTTGCTGACTGTGGAGACCTGGGCCTCCATGGTCAGCAAGGAGTCCAATTGGATGCCTAAGCTCTTAACCAAGGATGACGGGCTAAGTTGCTCGCCATCCAAAGTAGGCAACCGGCACTCATCCAGCCCAGGGCGACCAGGCCACAAGATCTCCGTCTTCGACGGGTTCACCTTCAGCCGGCTGGCACACAGCCATCTAGTCACAGCCTCCAGGCATAGATGGAAACAATCGGGTACGGTGTCTGGCCTGCCGTCCATTCTCAGCAGAAGCTGGGTGTCATCAGCGTACTGATAACACTCCAGACCAAAGTCGCGGGCCAGCTGGGCCAGGGGGCGCATGTAGATGTTAAATAATAAGGGCGAGAGGATGGCCCCCTGGGGAACCCCGCAACTTAATGGGAGCCTCCCAGAGACCTCCTCCCCCGTCTCCACACGCTGTCCCCGATCCTGGAGAAAGGAGGCTACCCACTTAAGGGCAGTCCCCCTGACTCCAGACACAGCTAGGCGGTGGGCTAACAGTGCATGATCTACGGTATCGAACGCTGCTGTTAGATCTAACAAAACAAGCAGGGCTGATCCACCCTGGTCCAGCTGGCGGCGAAGTTGGTCTGTAATGGCGACAAGCACGGTCTCCGTTCCATGCCCAATACGGAAGCCGGACTGGAAGGGATCAAGTCCAGCTGTGTCTTCTAAGTACCGCTGCAGCTGATCCGCTGCTGCCCTCTCAATTACCTTGCCTAAAAAAGGCAAATTAGACACAGGTCGGTAATTGGAGGGAGCCAAAGGGTCTAAATTTGGCTTCTTCAGCAGCGGTCTTACCATTGCCTCTTTCAAACCCCCTGGGAACACTCCTTGCTCAAGGGAGCTGTTGATAATCTTTCCCAGGGGTCTCGGGAGCAGGTAGTTGGTCTAGCTGCAGCAAGTAACTTATCGACAGCTGCTGCATCCAGCAGTTGGAAACGGGTGAAGGTGGGCCCGCCGAGTGGCGGCGGGGTCTCAAGTTCACATACTGTATCAAGAGTGGCTGGGATATCCCGGCGGAGAGTCGAGATCTTGTCAGCAAAGTAGTTCTGATATGCCTCAGCTGTGGGAGCCAAACCCCTATCATTTGGGACAGTCGAAATTGTTGTCAGTGACCGAATTATTTTAAAGAGTTGAGCTGGGCGTGAACTAGCTGACTCTATCAAGGAAGAATAGTGAACCTTTTTGGCTTCCTTGATAGCACGCTCATAAGAACATAAGAACATAAGAAGAGCCATGCTGAATCGGACCTCAGCCCATCTAGTCCAGCATTCTGTATCACACAGTGGCCCCCAGTTGTACACGGGGATCTCGAGCAGAAGGGAGGGCAAAACCCTGACCTGCTCCCGACCCCCCCACAACCAGTACCCAGGGAAATCCTGCCTACCTCAACCAACTCCGAGGTGGCACTTGAATGTCCTTTTCAGTAACTACCGATACACCTGGTATCCATGAATCTGTCTAATCCTGCCTTGAAGTTGTTCAGGCTGACAGCTGTCACAACCTCTTCTGGAAGTAAATTCCATAACCCAATGACCCTCTGGGTGAAGAAATATTTCCCTTTATTAGTCCTAATTTTCCTACCTTGGAGCTTCAGGGAGTGCCCTCTAGTCCTAGTGTTTTGTGACAAAGAAAATATTTTTTCTTTATTCACCTTTTCTATCCCATGCATGATTTTATACACTTCGATCAAGTCACCTCTTAGACGCCGTCTTTCAAGGCTGAAAAGACCAAGGCGTTGCAACCTCAGAAACATCCTTGAATTGTTTATAAGCCAATCTCGATGCTCCGTCACGGAGGTCTCGCCACACGTCCTCTAACTGTCTCTTCCTCCGTTTCATCGCCCGTAACTCCTCGGTAAACCAAGGTGAGCGATTACTACGGGGGATGAGAGAGCGTCTAGCGGCGATCTCGTCTAAGGCTGTGGAGAGACAGGTGTTCCAGCATTCCACTTGCCTGTCGACTGAGTTGCTGGTGAGCTCCAATTCCCTCAGAGCATTCATATGTGACGACCATTTAATTTCCCAACAAGGTAGATCCATTTAAACCTGTGCTTGATTTCCAATTCACAAAGCAGATATAATCAAACTATAGGCATACTATATACACCAAGTTAGACCTCTGGGTTGATAGCTACCCAAGTACCCAGCATATGCTTGTCAAACTTTGAAGTTAAAATTTTCAAGGCTTTATTGAAAAGGCACTCAGAACCAATGACTGAGTCCCTGGCTCACATAGAGATTGTGTGTGGAGGGCTTTTGAATTAAGAAATGTTTACAAGTGTAACAGGAATTCTGTCAATAATAATAAGATTTTGTTATCTCATGTTCAGCATACTGAATTCAAGAGCTAAAATATGCTTAAAATAATGAAAGATACTGCTTCTTGCAGGTAAATACTATGGTTAAAAGTACTGACTGACAAAATGCCTGTTTCAAATTCAAGAGTTTTAAGTCAGTTTGATTGATTGATTTAAATAAGAGGTTAACTGAATGGAATTAAAGCATCATTTTTATGGAAAGTGAAAAAAATCTGTCCTATATGCTTTTCCATCAGTATTTCTCAGCAGTTTTAGAAGAAGATGTTCAAGTTCAATCTAGGCCATGTATATTCTAATGCTGACATTGAAAAATCTCTTTATGCAACAAGCAATTTTTAATAACAGTAGAATAGCAGTAAGGAAGTGACAAGAAAGGCATACTGCCTTCCTTGGCTGATGTTTTTGTTTCAGGTGCATTCTGTCAAAAGGGATAAGGAAAGAGAGCCTCAGTACTTCCCACCTCCCATTCCAGCACATGTTTTGGCTTCTTTATTTTTCCCTGTGGCATAGTGATGTTTCTTTACCTCCCTGAGGAAATCATTCAGATGCTGTTTTGACAGTTTCTAAGGGGAGGATTTTCTTCTTCTTTTTATTTTATAACTGCTGGATAAGGCTTTTTAAACATTTCATTATTCACATATTAAAATAAAATTCAAACTATTGCAAAATTGAATTCATGTATTCTTCCCACTCCCAAGTGTCTGACCTCCATAAGTACAAGGGAGCTTGTGTTCTTTTTTTCTTTTTTTGATAACCCTACACAGTTCTTATCCTTGACTACAAATGTAATCCTCTTCACTGGCATAAGCATAAGGACACAATGGCACTACTCAGATTCTCCTCTATGAAAGAAGTCTGCAGAAGAGAACCTTTGCAATGTATGAAATTTTCCACAGGTTCAGAACATGTTTTAGTGTACTAGTGCTGAGATTGAATGCATGTATGCTCAAATATGACACATTTCTTGTTATTGAGCAAATTAATTTAACTGAACCAAGACCATAAGGAGAAATGGCATGAGTGTGGTTCAGGCAGCCCAGGGTCAAGAAACAAAAGGCAATTTGAGCAGGATTCACAATCAAGGGAAGAGCCAAGCAGAATAATCCAATAAACAGTTGTCCTAATTGTCACAGTTTCTTTATTTTAAGGCCAACTGAAATCTTTTCCTCATCTTTCCCAGGTCTGACGTGGGAGAGGAGGACATCTGCCTCCAAACTGGGTTAAACATGGCTCTCGCCCCAGGTCTGACACGGGAGAGAAGGACATCTGCATTCAAACTGGGTGTTGCACCTCAGACCCTGGACAGACCCCTCCTAGATCACACTGACACAGGCAGATGCAAAAGCTTTCTTTTATTTAGAATAAAGGTATAGAATAGTCCAAAGAGGTTGAAATAAAGCAATTCCATGCAAAGCTCAACTTAGTCCTTGAGTTATAATCCAAATGGGTTGAAATCCCAAACAAAGTTCCAAAGCAAAGGCAACCGCACTGGCGGTCAAGCATGGCACTAGAGTTAGGCCGCAACTGCAGTCTCGTGAAACAGAATCCAAACCGCCCCGGCAGTTAGCAAGAACTTGGAGACAGGAACGAGAGACGTGGTTAAGCCAAACATGGCTTCAAGTCTGTCGAGAACTTTCCCAGGTCAGATTGATATAGGAATCTAACTCTTGTGAGTCCAACGCAACCCCTTTCTCCAATCTCTCTTTGAAGCCGAGATACTGTCTCTCCTGTTGAATTCCTTCTCAATAGCATGTCCAGCTGCATCGTTATCAGAATGGGAACCGGGAAACTCCTTGGCTCCCATCTCACCATCTGGGAAGGGAGTAGCCACTCTTTCTTGAGACACAAGGTCACCTGGCCTTTCATATTCATCTGAGTCTATTTCCATGGAATCTTCACTAAACCCATCTGGAGTCCCATAACCTTGCAGCCATGTGTTATTCCATTGCAGGCTCCCTTGTGTAGAGTCATAAGCATCAGGCCACCCATCATCCTCTAGCTCTTCTTGGTCAGCTGGTATCTGGCCCGGAGCCCCCGGGATCTCCCCAAGCCCACCAGGCTGGAACCCTACACTGGGTTAAACACGACTCTCACCCCAGGTCTGACACGAGAGAGAAGGACATCCGCATCCAAACTGGGTTAAACTCGGCTCTCGCCCCAGGTCTGACGCGGGAGGGAAAGGAAACGAAGGGAATCCATCCACACTGGTTTGAAAAGCTGAATCATTTCTGAATCACAAATTCGTAAGAAAAATGGCAGGAAAAGCTTTGGAATAGCAAGGATATTTCTGGGTTCCCAAATGGCTTAGAAATCGCTTCAAAAAGGAATTTGATCTGAATTTTTTCCGAATTAAGACGATTCTGAACGAACCTACCCAGGCTTAGTATGCATATGTGGCATCTAATTGTTACTGGTCTGTACGCCTCGTTGAGTTGCCTTCGGGCTGAAAAGGGCAGGCTAAAAGTGACATAAATAAATAAATAAATATTCAGGACCGCAAGAGCAAGAAACCTCAGGAGGAGGAGCACTATGAGTTCCAATTAAAACTGTACCACTTTACAATTTTGGAGGAAGTGGTGGGTGTTGCAGAGAAGAAAAGGAGTGGATTGGGGTTGGGGGTTGTCTCCCAGCAGCTGAGTTGGAGCTCATGGGTGATCAATAGCTGAAAATACCTGAGAATGATACTGCTGAGAAGGAACAGGACTCTATATTGGCAACTGAGTCAGAGCAGGAGGAAGCCCAGGACTTGATGTGCACCACCTAGTTGCAGCTGAGAGTGGACTTGATTCAGCTGTGCCATTCAAAGAGATTGGCTCAACAGAGGAAAGACCAGCTGTAGAGCTATTAAAGAGAAAGCCTAAAAGGAGGGCACTGGAAACAGGACAGTGCTAGAAGCAATTGTTATATTGGATATTTCATCCAATGACTTTGACCCTTGGACTATGGTTGGCATATCATGGATCTTGGTGAGCTCTTCATGTGTTTTACCCATGGACCGAACTCTTGGATAATGTGTTGTGCCTTCCACTTTGTTTGGACTGCCTTTGTGAATTACCCTGGACTTTGTTTGGGCTAGCTGGTGAGCTAAATGTTGATATGACCTTGGGATTAGATTTTGGGATTGTCTGCTGCTTTAAACTCTGAAAAGACTCCTTCTGTGTTGACTGTGAGCTGTCTTGCCTATGTCTGCCAGGTTCTGGCTGCAGCGTCTTGACACTTTTGCCCTGAAGAACAATGCCTTGGCAAGAGAAATGAAAGTGAAGGAAGAAGAAGTGGTTGGAGTGATCAAACCCAAGCCAGTTGGTAAGAAGAGGATCTAACTGGAATGTTGAAAGTCCTGTGTGGAAAGCAATGTGAGCATATTGGTGGTGGTCTAGGCCACTGAAAACCCGGGGAGGATGAGATGAAAAAACAGCCCAAGTCACTGCATGGCCTTCAAGTCAGGCACTGGCCACCAAAGAAGGTGGAGGGCCAAGAAAGCACAGTTGAGACAACACCAACAAAAGGGAAAAATGGATAAGCGGCAGTGGCTACAGGCCACAGGAAGGGGCCATAGAACCCTCAAACCTGTTGGACCAGAGGCACACTGCAAGGCCAGTGCAGTGGTAGAAGGCCGCCTTCGCGAGACCTGATGGAGCAGGCAGTGATGAGGAGATGGAAGGGCCCAAAAACCTGGCTGAGATGGTGAGCAGTGGCAAGATCCCCTGGCAACTACTGGCAGTGATGACTAGTGGCAACAACGAGGCTGCCCAACAACTGCTGGTTCTGCAAGATTAGAGCTGATGGAGATGGTGGCATGCAAAAGGCAAGACCCGAAGATGTAAATGGCCACTCACTGGCAGAGGAGGCAATATTCAGGTCCCAGGGACTCTCCTGCAGCAGAGCCCAACAAAGCCTTCCCAGGCCCCTAGGTCAGTACTGTTATGTTCTCTCTTTGGAGGCTGCTGGGTCAGCTGGCTGGAATGAGGGTGTAGCTGCAGGAATCCTTGTCGGTAAGCCCAGGGCTGAGCAAGGCAGCAAAGCTGGATGGCAAGTATTCAGGCCCCAGGGTCTCTCCTGCAGCCGAGCACAACAAAACTCAGAGCCCAACATGCCTAATAAGAAGTATAGACAGAAGTAGAGTGTGAATTGTGCTTGCGTGCTCTCTTGCTTAGAGACAATGGGGACACACAAGCTTCATTTTGAAGAAGACCAACTCCTCCATCTACCCACCATCTAAACAATTATGATGCCGTGTGCAACACCTTAAGCTAAAGATTCAAATTACAAGAATGGAAATTATGTTTGAACATTAGGAACTTTAAATTGATGAGAAAGCGGCAGAAGTTAGAAGACCATATCTTAGGGGGAAATAGCACTGGATTTCTGCACTGACAGAACATCTCATCAGATTTTTTTCCCATCCTAGTGCGCTGTAGGCAGCATGCTAAGAGGGAAGCCTGAGGAGATGGGTGACTATCTGTCTCCTCATTGAAGAAGCTGGGGACAGCGAGGAAACGTCATGGTATGGCAGCCCATGACCAATCATGGTAATGGGACAAAGCTGGACACTGCTCCAAGGTTTCCCACAATATCACCTGGCTTCTGGACCTCCATGTGATGAGTTCCAGAGTGTTGGACTGGTGGATTACATGACCTTTGGAGTCTCTCCTAAATCTATGATTCTATTTTTATGACACATGTCATTGAAAACACTCTCTTCCCTAAGATGCTGATTGGTGGTCAGGCAACCATAGCTAAGATTGCTTGAGGTTTTCTTTGGAACAGAGGGAGAAGTGCCAGAGCTTGATTGCTTGTAACTCCACTATATAATAATGATGCTAATAATAATAATAACTTTATTTATACCCTGCCCCATCTCCCCGAGGGAACTCAGAGCAGCTAGCTGATACTGAATGTGGAAGACATCTTCAAGAGAGTATTGTTTAAAGCTGGATCTATACTGCCCTATATCCCAGGATCTGATTCCAGGTTATATTTTTATCCCACATTATCTGGGAGTGTAAACTCATATAATCAAAGCAAATAATTTGGGATCCGATCTTGGGATATAGGGTAGTGTAGATCCATCCATCAACGTAAGTTTCTTCCCTTATGTTGATAATAATTTCACAGCCATCATGGGAGTTATGGGCCAAGAAACTTTGCAAATTTCCAGTGTGATTTTATAGTACTAGCATCTTGCCTACATAAGGATTTTATCATGTACAACACAAGCTAGAGGCTCAATATCCAAGCTGAGTAACTTATGTGCTAGCACTGAGTTTCTTCTATTTTAAGAACAGTTTTCTCGGGGCAGTAAAGATTTTGCTGTGGAAGCATATATGGCCTTTGCAGATGATGATGATTAGAGCATACATATATTCCCATTTCTTAATACATAGCGAAGGTTTCCAAGTTCATCCACATTCCTTCTATTTTAAGGGACAGCTAAAATCTTTCAGCTGCTAGGACAACAATGGACTAAAAGGGTTGTTGTTAATGATGTCATAGGAAAACTGGCCCTATCTTCTTTTCTATAGATATGTTAAGAAAGGAAACAAATGGAACTAATACTTGTAAAAAAAATTCTTAAGTAAACAAAACTGAGAGAAGAACAAGTGAAAATGGGAACATGAAAAATTGAAATATTAAACACTGAAATGTTAAAATATCATATGAATATAATGTGTGGGTGGAGGGAGAATTGTTATGTATCAGCAAATTATTGCAGAAGCCATTATGGATAGTTCCTGATTAATATCCTCTGAACTATGGGATCATCTTCTGTTGGCAGACATTTGGTGGTGAGGTAATTTTTTTTGGAAAGGCGTGACCTTTTATAGACCATAAACTTTTGGAAAACCAGAATCCCCATAGCCTTTTAGAAAAAAAATGGTATTCACAACCATTTGAAAATCATAACCTTTTGTAAAAATATGATCTTCCAGAGAAGAGCCAAAAAACTCCCGTTTGAATTAAATATTTTCTTCAGTGGGATGTATTATGTACTTATGCAAGGCAATTTGGTTTTCAGTTGTTAGACAGATAACCTAGTTGTCTCTGATCTGCTAGGAATAGAGATTATGCCAATGCACAAAATATAGCAGTTCTTCAGAAGTGTTCTTTTCAGTGCCCAGAAACATCTTCTCTTCCATGATCCAAAAAGCGACCAATCTCCTTGCTATGCCATCTTTACAAAGTTTTGGAGAGACTTATTCTTCTTGAAGTCCCAGGTGTGAAGTCCTACAGGTTGGCCAGCACCCAACAGAGACGGTTCTTGGTGGCTGCACCGACCCTGTGGAACTCTTTGCTGGCCGAGACGCGGGCCCTGCAGGACTTGATGGCCTTTCGCAGGGCTTGCAAGACCTGGCTATTTCGGCGACTGACTAGCACTTGAACATCAAACCTCGCCACCTAATAATGCCGCCTCTGTACTGTAGATCGGTCTTAATCCGATCTATGTGATGTTTTATGACATATGCGACTGTTTTTAGGAATGTTTTTATGATGTTTTTAGGCTGTTTGTGTAATTTTTATTATGTTGGAAACCACCCCGAGCCTCGGGGAGGAGCGGTCTAGTAAATCCGAATAATAAATAAATAAATAAATAAATAAATAAATATTCTGCATAGAGTCATGTATGGTTCCATAGCAAGCTTGCTTCTGGAAACGCAAAATGTATGGTCCCATAGCAAGCTTGCTTCTGGAAACGCAAAAGCTGCACATCACAAGTGCTGAACCTGATTCAGTACATAGAAAAAAGTTTTGGAAGGCAGCAGATTACAGGAGCTGTCTTCAAAGAACTGTCAGCAGCCTGAGGAACATCTATAATATCAAAAGGGATTAGCACCTCACCCATCTCATTCTGCTACAAAGCAGGAGCTTTTTGTTGAATTCCAGGGCCAAAGAAGATGGCAAGAACAGAAGAACAGCCTGCCTCAGGGGGAGTGTGCTTGCTCCATGAATGTTCAACATTTACACACATGACCAGCCACTGCCACAAGGGACAGAGAGTTTCATCTATGTTGATGACCATGCTATCACCGCTCAAGCAGGGAGTTTTGAGATGGTTGAATAGAAGCTCTCCAAAGCTTTAGGTGCTCTTACTGCCTATTACAGGCAAAACCAGATAATTCCTAATCCATCTAAGACACATACATGTGCTTTTCATCTTAAGAACAGACAAACATCTCGAGTTCTGAGGATTACCTGGGAAGGAATCCCACTGGAGCATTGAAGCACACCGAAATACCTGGGAGTTACTCTGGACCATGAAGCACTGCCTGAATACCAAGCAAAAGTGGGTACTAGAAACAATATCATATGAAAGCTGACTGGCACAACCTGGGGATCACAACCAGATACAGTGAAGACATCTGCCCTTGTGCTATGCTATTCTGCTGCTGAGTATGCATGCTCCATGTGGAACACATCTCAGCATGCTAAAACAGTGGATGTGGCTTTTAATGAGACATGCCACATTAACATAGGCTGTCTGCTCCGTACACCACTTGTCTTACTCAACTACTGAGTATGCTTGTCCTGTTTGGCACAACTCTGCCCACACGAAGCAGGTGAACATAGCATTGAACGAAAAATGCAAAATAATCACCGACACCTGTTGATAAACTCTAAAGCTAGCTGGCATTGCCCTACCTGACGTGTGATGGAAAGTTGCTGCTGTGAGAGGAATAAGGTTGAACACTGTGAAAGCTATCCACTGTATGGCTATCAGTCTCCTCCCAGTAGACTCAAATCAAGAAAAAGCTTCATGAGAACTACCTCTCTTCTTAAAGTCCCCCAAGCAACAGTAAGAGTATCCCTCTGGGCAGCCAAACCAAGAAATCCTAATTGGATGGCACCCTGCGAGGGTCTTCCTCCAGGGGCAAATGAAGAATGGGCAACTTGAAAGTCCCCGAACAGACTCAGAAGCAGAGCAGACAAATCAAAACACAACCTAAAATGGCACTACCTAAAAGAATCCCCCACCTTGTGTGACTCTGGCTCAGAAGAGACAACTTCACATCTGTATGCTTGACCACTATGCCCTGCCTCATGTACAGATGAAGAATTGTTGGAGGCGACAGAAAATGCTGTTGCCCATTTTTTGGTCAAAAGATATTTAGCCATTTGTGCTCCTATTTTTATCAGTTTTATACTAATTTATGCAATCCTTTTGGTATGAAATCAATGACTGGAGAAATTACACTGTCTAGCAGGTATTGCACCACTTGACATCCGCTGGGTAGTAGGCAATAATGAAAGGATCAAGGCAGTGACATCTCCGGCCCATCCCCTGTTGAATATCAGCCAGCACGCCAATGCTTTAAATCAAGGAATAGTTTTCTAAGATCTACAGAGATGCTCACAGGAACACCTCAGCAAGTGAGAGTCCAGAAGTGGCAGACTAAAACCCAGCACCTCAATCCAAATAAAGGACTTCCTTCTGGGCACATAGAAGACTGGACAACTTGGAAGGTGCTGAACAGACTGCTCTGGCACCACGAGATGCAGAACCAACCTTATGAAATTTGAATACAAAGTGGACTACATAACATGCAAGTGTGGGGAAAAGCAAACCACAGACCGCCTATTACCATGCAGCCTGAGCCCTGTCACTTGCACAGTAGAGGACCTTCTTATAGCAACACCAGAAGCACTCCAAGTGGCCAGCTGCTGGTCAAAGGACATTTAATTGAATGCCAATTTTTTAAACTTTGTGTTTTCTCAAATACATTGGTTCGCTCCTGATAAGATAAATAAATAAATATTCCCTAAAATATCTTGGGCCCTTCCACATAGTCATATAACCCAGAATATCAAGGCAGGAAATCCCATAATATCTTCTTTGAACTGGGTTAGCTGAGCCCACACTGCCATATATTCTAGTTCAAAGCAGATATTGTGGGGTTTACTGGCTTGATATCCTGTGGGGTTTACTGGCTTGTTATATGACTGTGTGGAAGGAACCCCTAGTTTCTATATCATGCTCTCAAGAGACAAAAATAAAATAGACTTGGTTAAAAGTAACATATTTGGTTTACTCACAACCTTCATGTTTTCAGCATACAGGTACATAACTTGTCAATTCAGTCACAGATAGGTTTGAAGTAGTTTCTTAGTGCAGATAACACAGGACATTTTTCTTACAATCAACAGCAACTTAAGCTTGCGCTTAACAGTCCAAAGTCTAATGTCATCTCTGTGTTCTAAAATGGAGCATGTGCAATCAGCAGTCCCAGATCTGATCATGTAGTAAGCAGCCCCTCCCATAACCTCAAGAAACATAGAGTAAAGGGAAAGTTGCATACCAAAACACACACACACACACATATATACAGTAAGCAAACAAAGTCATATACAAAACAAATTACTAGTGAAAACTTGAAGGTTGCCATTTCCAACAATTTTGCCCTCCTATTTACAACTCCCCACCTCTTGCCCCCATCATACTCAAAATCATTTCCAGCTAAACAGGATCATCTCTTATTAATACTTCAATGGAAGAACACAAAATAATACCAGAACAGTGGGGTATTTTTCAGAGGAAGGAACTGACAAAACCACCTCTGAATTTTCTTTGTCGAAAAAACCCATTTGAAATTCATGGGTGAGCATAAATTGACAGGTGACTTTGAAGTATACAGACAGACACTGAATCATCAGAGCATATTGAATGAGAACATATGACAAGAGGGAAGAGGGAAGGAAGACTGGTCATGTGGACAGAAGGCTGCATACATGTTTGGATTCTACCCATATATGCATGTATGTATGTATTTATTTACATCATTTATATTCCATCCTTCTCACTCCGCAGGGGACTCAGGGTGGATCACAATGCACATAAACAGGCAAACATTCTATGCCATAGGCATACAACATATATAGACAGACAATGAGCTACACAATTGGTTGAGAGCTCACCCCAACCCGGGCAGGCTTCGAACTCATGACCTTCTGGTCAGTAGAGATCTTATGCAGCTGACTCCCAGCCAGCTGTGCTACATTCCCAGTATATTCTATATATGAAACAGTTCCTCAGCAATATTTGTATATCTGAGAAGTATTTGGTACTCATTGGTGGTTTGTTGCTACTCTTTCACACATACTTAGCCAAAATCTGGAATTTGCTAGCACAAGGTGGGATGATGAGTACCAACCTGGGCAGTTTAGGTTGAACAAATGAGGTTGAACAAATCCACTGAGAGTCACAGCTGCTTCAGAATGACTATGTATAGATATGGCCTCCAGTATTAGAGTTGGGGGGGGGGTGCAGTTTAATATATGACTCACATTTGGGTTTCTCATAAGGGACTGCTTGGCCACTACAGAAACAGAATGTAGGGTTGAATAGGTTTTTGGTCTCATCTACCATATCTCTTTAAATATTATTCATCAAATGTTATAACGTTAGTGTGATGTTTTGTTTGATGTTGAGTTAAATGGCAGTAGCACATTCTTCCAGATTTTAAAATTATTTATGAACAAGGATATTTTATTGCATCTGATTCATTAAACCTATTTGCAAGCTATCCTGTGGATTCATTCTGAATTGAATAATGGGGTACAAAGATTAAAATAACTAAACCCAATGTACAGGCTATTCAGGAATCCATGGCACAGGCTAACAGGAAGATTTGAGACAGGTTTTAAACCACCATTGGAGGCCATTTATGTGCTGCTTAGTGTTTGATCACTCTGCTAAAGCACGTGCAAAAAAATTAACAATGTAACAAATTCACATCCCTTATGTGAAACTATAAGTGGAAATTGAATGAGCTATGGTCTCTGTGGTGACACTCTGCTGAGACTTAATAAGCCAGTCTTTAGCCTTTCCATTGCCAAAAAATGTGCTTTTCAAAGGGATTGAATATGCTTGTGGAAACTGATGAATGTGTACTGAGAGAGGAAGAAATGCCTCACTGATCTGAGTTAAATTGAAGATTTACCCAGCATGGAATGTCATCCACAGATAGAAGCCAGTTCGCTAATAAAGCTTTTTTCTTTTTCTAATGCCTTTCAAAATCTTCTTAAAACATGGAAGCCTAGTAGAAAGGGGAGGGGATTTTTGAGATTACCGAGATTCTAGTAATATTTTGATCCAGTTAGCTAGTATGGCTCTTCTTTAAAACACAGTGTACTCTCCCATTACCTGGCAATTTGTTTTAAGCATATTTTGCTGATGTGTACCCTCAAATCATTTGTGAAACCCTAAAGTAAATGTATCATGTGGTTTTATTGGCAAGTGTCAGAATATGTTTAATACACTGGTAATCCTGGATGGTGAATTGAGGTGTAGCTGAGGCCTAGCAACAATCTGTAGAGTGCTGGTCTGCCATGTAGCCAGCAGGTGATGGTTGAAGATCTGAGAGATGAGAAAGAGAGAGAAAGAGGGAGGGAGGGAGTTTGGAGTTAGGATAATTAGTTGGAGTTAGCAGATTGTAGAGAGAGCTATGACTTGTAAATAGTAGAAGTGTGCAAAAAAAATCCACCCCGGAATTTGTAAGAAAATCGGAAGATTTGTAAGTCGGAATCCATTCCGAAGTGTTTTCATGGCCTACACCAAAAACTTCAGGATCAAAACTGATCCCATACTTTTTGTTTTAGTTTTGTAAAGCTCAGAAGGCTCCCAAAGTCAGTTAAATTCAATGAAAACAAGAAAGCAAGCTAAGCTAGTGAAAGGAAGCATAAGAAAAGTTACCTGCCTCCTTTGCCATTCCTCTCCCTGTAAATTAACAGTGGTAAATGTGTTCTACCACTGAATTGAAGAAAATATGATGGGTCACTTCATCACCCCGTTTAAGCACTTTGGAGGCAGTCCTTGTCGAGTGCCATAACATCACACTTGGCAGGCCCCGCCTCATTTACCCTCCAAGTGCTGAGGAAGTGATGCTTCTGAAGCAACAGTGGGGAAGTAAGTGGGTTTTGTGTCTCTTTCTGCTTTGTGATAGGGACAGGGCACCAACACACCTTGTCCCATCTCTCACATGTGATGAGGGAAGATGGGAGGGTGCACAGGTTGCCACAAGGCATCCATGTGCCTGCCGTTTTGCGAGTGGCTGCCAGCAAAATGCCCCCCCCATGTGCCCCCCCATGTGAAGAGGTTGTTGCTCATCCGGTGGATTTCCAAAGTTAGCAGTGATTTGAAGCCTGCTCTCCAATAATCTGAGCCCAACAATAAAACCACTAAAACATAATTTATGGTTTTAAACATAATGAAGTTGCTGGAGAAAAAACAAACCCGGAAGAGTATTTCTATTTACTTCTTCTGTTGAACTGTCATGGTCCATAATGGAGGTGACAAGGTTGCAAATCATTATGACTCTCTGTTGTTGACACCCTTGATCTATGGAAACCAGGAAATGAAAAGTAAATGTCCAAATCTACCAAGAACTCTAGGCATACTGGATGCTTTGCAATCTTATGATGTTGGAAGTATTAGTGAACAGTTCCATATAATTTATAGAGTTTGGCTTTTATGTGAGAGTATGACTCTAGGATGTATTCTCACCTAAACAATGTACATGCACTTTGGGAAATGTCATGAAGGAGCTGTGTAGTGTTTGTATTTCTATTTCTTTGCCATGCTAAGAATATTCTCTCAGTATGTCTGGAACTTTGTTCATATTGTGCAAAATGAAGGTAAGGGGCTACCATGTTCACTGTCACAATAGAGCTCCACTTCTGGCCCTCAGCAACGGTGGTTGTGTTTGATTTAGCAGCCTTTCATGTACTGCTCAGTGGCAGAACAACTGCAGTGCAGCACAGCCAGATCACCAATTAATGCACAGTCAAAACTGCAGACCCTCTGTTGGCAAAGATAAAAGTTTAGAGGAGGCAGAGAGACAGCATACATGGCAAGCAAGAGTTGTTAGAAGGCAGAATTAATCAGGAGAGTGCCAAAACCGATTTGTTAACTCCTGGGAAGCTCTGGAGCTTCAAAAGCAACACAAGATTTTAAAGCCTTCCCCATTATAACTTACTTTCTTCTTCCCAGTTCTGTGAAAAGTAGACAAAGAAGGAGAGAAAGAGAGAAAAGAAAAATGCAAGGAACCCTGATTTGTTCAGGAGTGAAAAAATTGCAAAAATACTGAAAACTGAAGGTATATACACTATTCGATTGTATGATAAATGACAAAGGAAAAGAACACATTTTTCATGTTAAATTTATTTTAAATCTGAAATTGCATATATAGTTCTATTTCTTTATCCTAATAATGGTATCTACCATATATTCTGGGCTATTAGACGACTTTTTAAACCTTGAAAATCCTTTCAAAAGTTGGGGGTCTTCTTGTCTTCCAGATATAAACTAGAAGAGGCCTAGAAGGACCCTAAATAAGTAATGACACAAGCCAGGCTATTGTGGAGGGGTGAGAAGTTCACTCGACACTACAAAAGTAATGGTACAGTCCCTGGTATTTCAATCCAGCACCCACAGCAAGCAACTCAACTGTTTCTGCGCCGGGTTTAAGCAATAAGGAAAACTCTTTAGTTTTAATCTGAGGGAGGGGGAGAAAACCGCTGTGAAATTGGTGGCCAAAGTTTCACAGCTCCACCCCCCCCCCCCCCCCCGCCAATAGGACAATGCTAGCGTCCAGAGCACACTCCTCCTCTTTTGCTGCTTAGAAGCAAGGGGAGGATTGCCTAACAACAGCACAGAAGGGAGGGGGTGGAGCCAAGCAGGAGCAGCAGGAGCAGAGCTTGTGTTGCTATATTAAGGCATTTTAATTTGAACAGTGAGTAAATACAATATTTAAGAAGAAATACAAACCAAATACTGGTAAGTGATCCTTCTATTGGTAATGGTAAAAGAAATGCAACTACTGATCAAAATATTTTTGGATGCCAAACGTGGATTTATTTTCCTCCTGCCTTAATACAGCTTTTTTCCCTGAAAGGCGAACTCTATTTCAACCAATCAGATCATGAATACAGACAGCACATGGCTTGCTAAAGCAACATTTCATTGCTCTTCAGGATTAACTGGCAGAGGGTCCACAATATTTACTGAAGTGCAACCTAAATGTTTTCATATAGAATCATATGGAAGAGACCTCATGGGCTATCCAGTCCAACCCCATTCTGCTAAGAAGCAGGGAAATTTTAGAGCACACCCGACAGACCAGCCTCTGTTTAAAAGCTTCCAAAGAAGGAGCCTCCACCACACTCCAGGGCAGAGAGTTCCACTGCTGAACGGCTCTCACAGTCAGAAAGTTCTTCTTCATGTTCGGGTGAAATCTCCTTTCTTGTAGTTTGAAGTCATTGCTCAATTGCGCCCTAGTCTCCAGGGCAGCTGAAAACAAGCTTGCTCCCTCCTTCCTATGACTTCCTCTCACGTATTTATCCATGGCCATCATGTCTCCTCTCAGCCTTCTCTTCTTCAGGCTAAACATGCCCAGCTCTTTAAGCTGCGCCTCATAGGGCTTGTTCTCCAGACCCTTGATCATTTGAGCTGCCCTCCTCTGGACACTTTCCAGCTTAGAGTCAACATCTCCCTTCAGGTGTGGTGCCCAGAATTGGACACAGTGTGATTCCAGATGTGGTCCAACCAAGGCAGAATAGAGGGGTAGCATGACTTCCCTGGATATAGACACTATACTCCTATAGTGAAAGCTCTTATTTACCCAGGGTTCCCTTTCCTTTTTTCTGACCCCCTTTCCCCTTCTAACAATTAAACATCACCTGGCTGTGTTCTTGAGAAACTCTAAAACAATTCAAGCTATCACAGTGATTTAAGGATGAAGACATGTCAAGATGTGACCCAGTAAACATGTGCCATGCCAAATGCTGCATTTCTGAAGGATTAGGGTCCAATCTGCCCCTCTCTTCTGATAGGAGGTCCTGATTTATAAAAACTGCATAGAGACAAAAATTGCAAATGTACTTCACCTCAGTACTCATAATACAAAGCATGACTTCTATTTGCATGCAAGCTTATATGCCAACATAAATGTAATCTGAACCATTTAAATCCTGCTTTCATACTTGCCAGCATGATGTAAAGGACCCAGAGTGTAAATGAAATTCAAGGGAGGAAGAGCAACTGTAATGTACAATGTAAGATACAATGTCCCTCTCATAGGAACCTGCAAATCATAAGCATTTTAATTAAAATAACCATATTAAATTCAAATCTGATTTTTAATTTTTTTTTATGTGGTGTGTATTGGAAGAAGGGTGGTCTTATATGGCAAATATTTCCCAAACTCTATATTTTAACTGGAAAAGTTGGGGGTCATCTTATATGCCCAGTCCTCTTATATGCTGGAAAATATGGTAAGTGTGACAAAACTATCCAAGTTTTTCAGATTTTTTTCCTGAGAAAGTGGAAAAGAAAAAAGGGAGTGAATTATTAAGTATTTCTAAATGTATCTGGCCTAAAAAGGTTCCTCTTTCCATAGGTCAATGAAAAAGTGAAAGGGAAGTTCAGAAAAAATAGTAAGTTGCTGCTGCTTTTGTTTCTATTCCCTATTTTTCCCAGATGGGGCCTCAAAGCAATTTACCATAATTTAAAAAGAAATTTTTTAAATCCTAAAAAGTTCAATCCAAATTAAGCAATAAAAAATAAGACCAGGTTAAAATATGCATAATTTAAACACACACACGTCCACACACTCCTATTTATAGCTATTTAAGATTTATTATTTTAAAAATACATAGCAAGGAACCAAAACATCCCAGAGTGAGAAATTTGCTCAATACAAAAACATGATGACAGGTGGAATGTATCTGTCTGGAGGGAAGGCCTGAATGCTGGAGGTCCTTGGAGGCAGCAACATGTCAGTGTGTTCTTTGTGCAACAAAACACATATCAGGTCACCCCTGGAGAAATCCATGTCAGTGGGAGCCAGCCAGCAAGTGACAAGACTGGAAGGCAGATTTTGTGCCCATTACAACAGTGCCCTTAGTACATAATTTTACTCTTTCCAAAAGGGCTATTGTGAACTCACCTAAGTGTAAGGAAGAGGAACACTGTTGAAAATGGCATTAAAGTGGAGGCAACTATTCAAGTATAGAAATTTCTTTGGGGGGGGGGGGGGAGCAAGACATTCAAAGCTTTTCTGAGAGCCCCACAATGTCTTACATCCAAGTGAAAGTAAGGCATGAAACATTCTTCCCTATTGCATTTTTCAGAAAGATAAATTTATGCAGAATTCTCATTTTCCCCCCATTTGTGAAACAATGAAAACTCACACAGAGCAAGTCTGGATAGGTTAGTTGTTCCACAAGGTCCCCCTTCCTAAATTTGAAGGACCCGAAGATTCAAGGTTGAATTTCTGAAACACGCTCTACATTGGGCTACCTCTATATCAAGTTCAGAAACTCTGGCTGGTTAAAAATACAGCAGCCAGATTGGTTACGGGAACATCTAGGAGGGAGAATATTACACCTATCCTAAAGTTACTCCACTACCTGCCAATTAATTTCTGGGCAAAGTACAAGGTGATGAGTTTGTTCTTTAAAGCCATACATGGTTTGGGTCCAGGTTACCTATAGGATCACCTTTTCTCCTACAATCTGTTCCACACACTTAGGTCCTCTGCGGGGCAGTTACTCCAAGTAGCCAAAACCCGACTGGCAACCACCACCCAGGGGACCTTATTGTCGGCCGCCCCACAACTGTGGAATGATCTGCCTATAGAGCTTTGACAGTTGCATCAGCTGTCGGAATTGAAGATACAAGCGAAGATCTATCTCTTCTGGTAGGCCTACCCAGACAGTTTTAATTATTAATTTTAAACTTCCACTGTATGTCTAGTTTTTGTTTTGTGTACTTTAATATGTATTTTATGAAAATATGTTTTAATATATGTATGTTACAGAGTGTTTTAAAATTATTATGTTTTTGTTTATGTTTTTTGTTTATTTTAATAATGCTATAACCTGCTTCAAGCCATGAGGAAAGCTGGACAAGAAATAAAATTATTATTTTACTGACACAAAAACACAGTATGACATAGCAAACAAGATATATATGCTCCTCCAAGGATGCTGAGAGCTGTGCTGGCGGAAGTGTAACTACCAGGAGGCCCAAACAAGTCAGAGAAGTCTCAGCTGAGGAGTGAAACTAAGAGCACCTAACCTATTAGCACTATGGAGAAACAAACCAAAACAAAGTCTATATTGGCTCGGTTGATGCCCAGAATAAAAAGAACCAAGGTGGCTGCTGCTGATTCTGGACATCCATCAACAAGTGGGGTAGATAATTAAAGTACAAACGATCAGTCACAGAAGCAGCAGAAATATACAATGCCAGAAAACTGCACAACTAGATACAGTGAAGACATCTGCCCTTGCGCTATGTTACTCTGCTGCTGAGTATGCATGTGCAGTGTAGAACACATTTCACCACACTAAACCAGTGAATGTGGCTCTTAATGAGACATGCCGCATTATCATGGGGTGTCTGCGCCCTACACCACTGGAGAAATTACACTGTTTAGCTGGCATTGCACCACCTGACATCTGCCGGGAAGTAGCAACCAATAGTGAAAGGACCAGGGCAGTGACATCTCCGGCCCATCCCAGCACGCCAACAACTGAAATAGTTTTCTAAGATCTACAGAGACACTCGTTGGAACACTTCAGCAAGTGAGAGTCCAAAAGTGGCAGGCTAAAAGCCAGAACCTCAATCAATGGTTGATACCAAATGAGAGACTTCCTCCTGGGCACACCACGAGATGCAGAGCCAACGTTAAGAAATGGGGCTACAAGGTGGAATCCATGACATGCGAGTGTGGAGAAGAGCAAACCACCGACCACCTACTACAATGCAATCTGAGCCCTGCTACATGCACAATGTAGAGCAATGGAAGAGCAAGTCAATGTGCTGGTCAATACATTTAAAGTCCCATATAATATGTACTTTCTGTTTTTATATATTCTTAATAAAGATTTTTAAAAAATACATTTAAAGTCCCAAATAGCTTGGACAGAGCACCTCTTCCAATATCTCTCCCCCACCCCCTGGGATTGGTTAAATAGATCTTATTTTGGGTGTCACCACTTGGAGAAATATGTGGGGAGCACATGGGAAGGTTTTGGTGCTTTCATTATGGCATGCCATCACTTTTGAAATCAGTTGATGTCAGTGTTGTTTTCTTTCTGCCACCAAGTTAAAATATGTCTTATTAATTGAAGGCTTTGTGAATGAATTTGCCTGAAAACATACATGTAGATGGTTTTAAACTGTTGTCATATGTAAAGTGGTTTTAACTATTGTCATGCTTAATACAAGAATCTGTATTGTATTGTATTGTATTGTGCGTTGCTTGAGAGCTGGAGACCGAAGTTGTTACACCACTTGGCCATGGAAATTCACTGGGTGACCTTGGGCAAATGAGTCACTCTCAGCTTCAGTGGAAGGCAAAGACAAACCTCAGAAAAAATGTTGTCAATAAAAGTTTGGGGTTGCCAATAAGTAAGAAACAACCAAAGGCACACAACAACATATTTAATATAATTCAACGTTTTGAAATCATATATGCATTTAATTTGTTTTAAATTGTTTTAATCCAGAAATGTTTTAAATTGTTTATCTGTGTGAGATTTCTATGCATTTCTATACTACTCTTTACAATAAAGAGTATAGAAATGTTTTATAAATAAATCAATAAAACAAATGCACATTTATTAATAGACTTGCAGACTAAGTACTTAATAAAAAAAGAAATCTTGAAGAATCAATTTCCACATTCCCAGGGCCTTTCCACACTGCCTCTTTATTCTAGGATCTGAGCCCAGATTATCTGTTTATCTCAGATTATCTGGCAGTGGGGATTCATATTCCAGTTTAAAGCAGATAATCTGGGATCAGACCCTGGGATAAAGGGCAATGTGGAAGGGCCCCTATCTTTCACACCTTCTGAGAGCAGATCATGGGGTTTTATTTCTTTGGTTGCTTGTCTGAGGGCCAATTTTTGGCCGTTCTTCCAGCTACTGTCAGTCCTGTATACTATCTTGCTCACTTATAAATAACATATTTTAATTGGATTATATGCATTACATTTGTAAATGGAAAGAGATTAATGCACTGAACATTATAGCAAAATTGGAACTACCATCTCAATATCTGATGGTCTTTGCCACCCAAGTTTGCCCCCCTCTCCCCCACCAGCCATAAGTAGTAAAAATAAAACTCTGCTTTTCTTGCCCCTTCACTTCTCTGTGCTTCTATCAATCTTTTTTCGATTACTTTTTATTACAAATTTTATCCACCTGTATGCAAGAAAGATCTCAGTCTACATTCTGACTTGTATCACCCATATTGTTCCTTTTAATCTTTCATTTAGATTGTGTTATCATCTCCTGGCTGAGTTTGCAATCTGTATGCTTCGGTATTCACTAGATGCCTGACCTTTACCAGGAATTTGTTTTGTTATTCTGATACTTCATGGCCAGTCCTTCAAATGTTTCATTTATTTGGATATGAAAGCAAATAATGTGGAAAGTTTCTTTTTAAGCAAGATTGAATGAGGATTCTGAGAAGGTTCATTCCCTTTTGGAAGGTACAGTCATTGTATATTAGTTGTGATGCATGTGTCTCTCCCCACCTCTCACCAGTTGAGTTTCTTTAACCATGTTATTTATTCTTTCATTCTACCACATTATTCCAGTTGTTTTATCTGAAGGACATATTTTTGGATAACAGAACAAGGAAAATGATCTAGAAAAAATGATTAATAACAAATAAAAAGACAAGTATTAAGTCATCAGTCGTCGTTTTCATAAGAACACTAACTTACTGTAATGATCTGTGCTGACACGCACAAATGGAACTGATCAGTCATTGCAAACCAATTGAAGGAAGAGTTCTTTATTTAGATAGGGATGCATATGTAAGATGATGAAGTTGGTGCATTCCTGGACATTATTTCTTTTAACAGAAAAGTTTGTACCCAAGAGAGAAATGTCATAGATTACTACATCACCAAAAAGAAAATGTAGGACAACATGTTTCGAATTCAAATCTATTTCTTCAGCTCTAACAATTGTATTTCTCTTTACCTTCCTCTCCAAGAGGCAGGAGAATGATGCAGGGAAACATCAGTGTTTGGGTACACTCTCTTTTTTTCAAAGTTTAAACTTGGCTCCTTTTACCAACAAAGTGTTCTCCATGGACACTCCTTGCAGCCTTGCTTTAAGACAGTCATCTACAGGGCTGAGTAGGATTGTTTCCCTTAAGCTTTAATTGGTTGATGGATACGGTGTTCATTTCCTCTGTGCTGTATGTATGGCATTTATAATGCCAAACATTCTTAGAGGGAGGCAATATGAAGCAACCTGGTCAGATAAGCTTTTTATGTTAAGTGAATTTATGTTAAACTTTTTAGATATGACTTGCATGTTTCTTCCCAAATGCATCCAGGAAAGTTTTACTTTCACTAGCATCCATAATTTTGATGTTGGTGGCCAAACATCAATTCTTTTTTTTTAATGCTAGGGGTAGCTGATGAGGAAGTTATATTTTGTCTCCTCTTAGTTCTTATACTTCTGCAGTAAAAAAATTCAGGAAGCAGCTTCTGTTTACTTCTTCTGTTTTAGGAAGGCCTAGTAAGACCAGTTAGAACAGAATCCTGCTCCCCCCAAAAAAATCCATGCTTTGTTTGTTGTATTGTTTCATGCAGAAATGCCACTGGACCCTGAATTTAATGACCTCTTCCTCTAGCTTTCCTTCACTATCTTTGTAATGCTGATGCTTCTACAAGCTTTGTTAGACACAGAATGTGAAAAAAAGTAATGGGCTGGGAGACTTGGAAAGCATTTGAAAAAGGAACCTCATTTTAAGAGGCTTTGTTAACAGAGGTGTACTTGCTTATGTTCATCTGGAAGAACAGCCTCCTCCTACATCAGGTGTAGGCAAACTTCAGCCCTACACGTGTTTTGGACTTCGATTCCCACAATTCCTAATAGGTGGAAAAACAACTGCGATTTCTGGGGGCCCTTCTACACTGCCATATGAACCAGATTATCAAATCCGATAATTCATATTATCTGCTTTGAACTGGATTATGAGTCTACACTACCATATAATCCAGCTCAAAGCAGATAATTGGATTTTATATGACTGAAATTTGTCCATACCTGTTGTACATGCTACAATGCACTTCTGGGTCTGACTTGAACGAGCTGGATGCATCAAAATAAAATTTGATATGGTGTTCAAGGCCTATCTTGTGTTGCAGTTACTGGATATCATGAATTGCAATAAACTAGAGCTGGATTGGGCCTTTGATGAGAAAGCAAATGTAAGAGTTTCCAACATTTCAAACAGCTGGGTACTGATTTAAAACAACACTCCTGTTACTTAATCTAATAATAATGTGTGCTCATTCTGCACAAGTTTTTGTCTGATAAAAAATACTGTTTGCTGCCTAAAGGCAAAAAATGTTTTAAGAATAGTACTTTATAGAAAAAATATTGCACATATTTTCAAAGAGAGAGGAGGTGTCATTTCTAAGGGCAGGAAAAGTGATTACGATGGTTCAATCGCACTTTCCCCACAGGGATTTTTAAAGCTGTAGTAGAAAGCACTGCTCTTAATTAGAGATACAAGAGACCATTAAAGTAAACTGTTATTGAAATCAATTAGGTAAACCTGCCTGGACAGCTGTACTCCAAGGAGTAGTCAATCTGAGTTCTTTATAGAAAATGTTCAAAGTTCACATAATGTATTACCTGGCAATGCTTTCTTCTTTATAAATTTTAGTTTAAAAGCCTCTATATTCTGGTCATGTTCCTCTAGAGAATCATCAGAGCCATAAAGTGCAGGACATGCTTTTAGACAAGCTTAGCCTTCCTGTTAATGGCCTATGTTTGTCTTGGTCAGATGACTACTGAACAGTTCAAGTTCATGTAAAAATAGCTTAGATTAAACAGAAAACCTAGGGAATCAGTTCTCATGTGGACTGTGGACATGAAAACATATTGGCAAACAAAGTCTCCCAATAGTTTAAAAATATAAGAAGTCATATGCTTTCCAGGGAGATGGCTTATTTCTGGAAGCTTAGCTGGTGGAGTCTTAGCTGAGTACAGTATCTGAGTACAGTAGCTGCTACTCCATCTAGGGCCTCATCATAAAGGCCATATACCATCCATATATCTGTTGTCCACATGACATTGTAAAGGTGGAGGCCAGGTCGCGAAGCTGTAGACTTTCAGGAGCCTGTTCTTGTTTTTCCCATCTGCCTTCCACTGATGAGGATTAAGAGTCTATAGACTTCTGGGTTCCACATTCTCACTTGCTGTGTATTGGAAAGGTGGTCAAGAATCAGTGAAGATATAGTTTCACCACCTGATAGCTGGCTTGCAGATGCAATGCCAACGCTATTGTATGCTATTAGATTACCACACACAATGAAGATCACCTCCACATTCTCCGTAGATTTTAAAGAAAAGGCTGGATGGCCATCTGTCACAGGCAGAGGGCGGCCCAGGGGATTCCGCGACTCACACGCGCCGCAGAGCGCCATCGCTTGGGGGCGCCAAGGCCGACTCCGCGCCTCACCGCCGCCACACTGCCTCAGTGCCGTTGTCACAAGCGGCGCAGAAGCACCTACAGGCGCTATAGCTCTAGACGCTGCGCACGCGCCCTCCCTGCGCCTGCGCGCTGGCTCCAAAAAGCGCAGGCGTGAGGGGAGGCGTAATGGCGCAGAAGCATCTACAGGCGCTATAGCGCCTGTAGACGCTCTGCGCACGCACATCCTCCCCCTGCGCCTGCGCCGCTGGCTCCAAAGCAGGCGCTGTGGGAGGGAGCGGCGGCGCAGAAGCGCATCTACAGGCGCTATAGCGCCTGTAGACGCTTCTGCGCATGCGCACTCCCTCCCCAAGCGGCAGGCGCGCTGCAGGGAGGCGCGTAGGCGCAGAGCATCTACAGGCGCCATAGCGCCTGTAGGTGCCCTGCTGCGACGCTGACGGGGCGGGCGCAGGGGCAACGCCCATCCATATATCTGTTGTCCACATGACATTGTAAAGGTGGAGGCCAGGTCGGGAGCTGTAGACTTTCAGGAGCCTGTTCTTGTTTTTCCCATCTGCCTTTCCACTGATGAGGATTAAGAGTCTATAGACTTCTGGGTTCCACATTCTCACTTGCTGTGTATTGGAAAGGTGGTCAAGAATCAGTGAAGATATAGTTTCACCACCTGATAGCTGGCTTGCAGATGCAATGCCAACGCTATTGTATGCTATTAGATTACCACACACAATGAAGATCACCTCCACATTCTCCGTAGATTTTAAAGAAAAGGCTGGATGGCCATCTGTCACAGGTGCTTTGATTGTGTGAGTCTACACGGCAGAAGAGGGGTTTGGACTGGATGACCCTTTTCCAACTCTATGAATCTATGATTCTACCTGGTTGCTGTTGTACCTCCTGACTCCGATGGAACAAGTGAAATGGAGTAAAAGTAGTCTTTGAGGACTGCGAATAAACTGAAAAGGCTGGTTGAAGTGGAAGGAAGAGGATTCTGTTCATCATAGTTTATTTCCTTATCCATCCAAATAGTCTTTCTACCCCTTAGCGATTGGATGCTTGAGATGAGGTTTGGGTCACCTATCATATCTCTAATAAAGTTATGGCCTGTTTAACTCCAGCATCCTATCTTCATTAAAGACAATGATTAGAAATAATGTTCAAAAACTTATTTGCAGGCAGTATCTTACTAGTTTTTATATATAAATTTGCACTTCTAGTGTAACATCAAAAATAACTTAGAACATTTTTAACAAAAATTAAATACCAACATGAATCTTTTGGTTATATTTTTTACCACCAAATCTACATTTATTTACTAAATGTGCAAAATGTACAATTAGAGCAATTATAGTGCATTTTAATCAACTCTTTGTTTTATTTCTAAGGGATTCATTTGTTATTTATGGGGTGCAACAGATATGCAAGCAGTAATAACAATGGATAATTAATAATGCATCAATGCATCTCTAACACCCTTTTATCCAAAGGGGGTTTGATCTAAAACCCTAATTAAACAGAGCATAGCATTTGATTTTGGCTTAAAAGGGGAAAGAAATATGAAGAGTGAAGAAACTTTAGGGGAAAGAGGAAGCCAAAGGCATGATGCTTGTCATATTTTAATGACCTTGAACAAAAAAGTAGTAAATTTCTATTCAAATATATTACATTGTTCTCTGTAACACTAGTAACGATTACATGCTTTAATTCTGGACACATTTAAGTGATGAATTTCCTGCATTGGCAGGAAGTTGAACTAGATGACTCTACAAGTTTCTTCTAGCTTTACAATTTATTTAATTCTATGATATGGTATGCTCCTTGATGTATACATTATTCAACCTGCTCTTTTATAGATGCCCTCAACTTCACAGATTTTTCATTATGTCACATGCACAAGGGCCTTAAATCACACAAAGCATCTATCCAATGACAGTCACATGACGAGTGATAGCAGATACATACCCTTGTTATATCTTTGTCATAGCTTTGCCTTGCCTAATTTTAGCTGCTTTATCATTTTTAAAAATTATTTTAAAATAGTTATGTTATTACAGAACCGAATAACCCCAAATTAGTAAGGGGGAAGGAGGAGGAGCAGGAGGGACAAAAATCTCACTCCCTGATTTGACTTCAGTGCTTGCATGAAGGGGAATGGTTCAATTGCACAAGGTAGGTGATGGGAATGTTGCAGAAATGGCAACACTTGACAGATTTTACTTGCCAATAGCAGAGGACAGATTAATTCTGAGGAGGAGACACAGATGAACTACATTGTGCAATCCGGTTCAATACTGGTTTATCTTCTTCATGTAATAGTCCTAGGAATCTTTGCCCAATAATGGCTTATAGCCAAAAGAGATATCCAACAAGTAGTACTATTGCCACAAAGTAACTGTTTTGATATTTCTTGATTATTCTTGATCACAAATATATTTCTGATTAGTAAAGCTTGAAGAAGCTCAACTAAAAAAGAGTCTTTCCAACTCATTATCATTGCAGCAAGATTGTTGTATGTGACAACACAAGAAGGCAGGGCAATGAAGAAAATTATTGGCAGAAATAGATACATTATCTATTTTGATACGAAGAAAAATCATTGTGGAGTTTATATGAAATAATTGGGAACAATTAATTCTTTATTTTCTAGTAAAAAGGAGAGAATATATTAATTTTGAAGTCGGAGAACTCCAAGTGTAAAGTAACAAGAATATTGGGAAGCAGGATTTTGTATCACATATACCATCTAGGAAAGTTAGAATCAACTTTTATTTCATGGTATCTTTATCTTTTTCTTGTTTTTTGTAATCTATTCCTATTTTGTATGTATTCATTTTAGTGTTAGTTTTAAGTTCGTAGTTTAGTAGTGATTGGTAGTATGTGGTGCATTTTTCTTTTACATACTTTATTTTAATACAAAATTTTAGTTAATAAAATAACTGTGCAAGAGGTATGGTATTCCATTAAGTACCTGCACTGAAATAAAGAGACCAGACACAAGAACATGGAACTAAAGTTAAAGAGTCATTTCTTTACCTATTTATTTACTTATTTACTGGAATTTCTGAAATAACCTGTAAGGAAGAAACTATTTGGGGTTGTATGCCAACTAGTAGGTAGGTAACATCCAAGAGCCAAGTTTCACTCCCTCTGACCGCCTCCAGGTACCATCCTTGGGCCATCACCAAAAAGTCTTGAGGTGACCCAAAATATTTGGCTGGATCTCTTGAGTGATCTTAACCAGAAGGCTGTCCTGAGTGTACTCCATCTCAAACCACAGACTTTTTTTAAGAGGAAGAAAACGTTAATTCTAGCCCCAAGGGGAGCCCCTTTTACAGTCCTCCCTCCATCCACAAAACCTAGAGAGATTCTTATGGAAGCCCGCTTCACCCACAAAGAGGGGAAAGTGTCTACCAGAACTATTTAACCTTTAACATGCCATGTCAACCTATTTTAAATGATACTATTCTAAGACAATTACCACACCCAGCCAAAACAGTGTGGAATAGCTGAAAAAAATCCCTAGAGAAACTTGGAGGAGAGGGGAAGATGTGTTCAGTTTGCATTCACATTGTCCATAGGATGGAAGGCTGGCTCACGTTTCCAATAAAGGAAGGTACAGTAGATGAGCCTTAAATAGTCTCCCTTTCTGCCCCTCACCATGTGATTGGGGCTAATGAAGCCAACCAGTTTCAACCAATACAAGCTTCCTTCCTGAGGGTCTTCAAATACCACCTCAAGACTAATCTGTGGTGGTGGGAATTTAAATTCATGTCCTCTCAGTTCTTGGGTCCACACTTATTCTACTGTTCTTCAGTAGAAAGAGACTACTTTGACTTCTCTCTGGAATAACTCACACCATCTGAGTAGAGCATAAATTCTCACAGCTCGTGAAAAACTGCATTCTACATCCTTGCTGCATTCAACATCCTTCCTCTTTTGGAACTCATAAATTTAGCAGCATCTATAATATGAAACCTCTAGTCTAAACTATATAAGCACACTGTTGCCTTTTGATTTTGGTCTTCAGTAAACAAATGTGTGGACCACTAATTTAAATTGGCCACAACGAAAATAGGTCATCTCCCCCCCCCCCCCAACACCATATATTTCCATTTGTCTGTAAGAGATATATCTAATTCTACATATGCATCTATTCTGAATCTTGAAATATTTTCTTAACATCTATTTTCCCAATCAAATACTGATGGTGTCCTTAGAAAAGCCATGATAGCAATTCTACATATCTCATTTCTATTATATCTAATTGTGGGGTAACACATATTGATATATAACGTAAAACATATAGTGAGGTGTCCCTAAAACATTTGGCAATGCTCTTTAACAAATTACTTGTGACACAATTTTGATGTGACACATAACAAGTTAATCTATGACTGCAGTCTAATTTAGGAAAAGTAAAAGCACTTGGATATCAAAAGATGTTATCAAGAGATGTGATTAGATTTTTTAAAAAGTGTTTTTGATTTTCAATGCTTTTAGCCTGTAAACCAAAGGGGTAACATTGACACTTCAGTGTGTTTTGAATGAAGAAGAATTTACAACAGTAGGATATTTGAGGTAATCTAAAAATCAAAAGGCTGGTACTGAGAAAATAATACCAACATACTTTGAATCTAAAATTAACATCTGGTTAGTAAGAAGACTATCTAATGTAAATATTATGAAAATTATACAGTGATCAGAAGAAACATCCTTCTTGTCAATTACATTTGTTTTAAGGCCTTGCATTGTTCTACTTTGTGTGTGTGTGTGTGTGTGTGTGTGTACACACATGTGCATGCTGAAATGCATAAAGGATCCCTTAGGCAAACAAAAATATTCCAAAAATATTATGGGTGTCTTCATAACTTGTTACTAACGATAAATACCAGTCCATTGAGCAGACAGAAGAACACATTTTCATGGAAATCTAGGAGTATTGGTTAAACAAAGTTGTCATGACCTAACTTTCTCTCGAAACCTCCTGAGATTATATAAACCCACCAACTCTATCAGAGTAAAGTAAACTCTATTTTCTGTAAAGTAGTTGACATGGAATTTGAAATGGCTCATTCAAAGCAACTGAGTGGATGGGTAGATGGTTAGATGATACTCTCTAATTTGTCTTCTGAATAAAAAACAACTAATTAGCAAAATAAATTCTGCATATAAGATACTAATGTCAGCCCAGAAAATGTGGTTTCCTGTGAAAAATATGAACCAATGTGAATTTTATGTAGAATAGGTTATGGACTACAAACATTCATTTGAAATATTCTTTTGAGTGTTTTTTCCCCCTTTTTACAAATTTTCAAATATAAGTTGAGCATCCCTTATCCAGAATTCTGAAATACCAAATACTCCAAAATTCAAAATTATCCACATGAATGTTTTAGGAAAAAGACATTTGTTTTCTGATAGTTCATTGTGCACAAATTTGTTTCATCTGCACCATTATTAAAATCATAATAAAAATATCTCTAGGTTACGAGCATAAGATACATTTCAAGCCTAAATGATTTTGTGTCACATCTGCAATGTATCATTTAGTTTGTTGTTATTGTTGCTTTATACTTTTAAGTAATTTCTGACTTTTAAGGACCCTAAGGCAAAACTATCATAGTTCTTTTTTCTGAGGTAAAGAGCGGGTAACTTGCCCAAGCTCATCCAGCACATTTTCATGGCTGAGCAGGAATTTGAATCCTTTTCTCCAGAGTCATAATACTACTACACCACATTGGCTCCTATTTCTAATGTGTTTATATGCAAATACAAGTATTCCAAAAGTTGAACAAAATCCGAAATGCTCTAGTCCATAATATTTCGGATAAGGAATACCCAATCTATATTTTTTCTATTCCCTACTAGAGACAACTGAATATCAAGCTGATATTTTTTAAAGGCTAACAATAAAATAAATAAAAGCTAGCTATAGTAAGAGTCTAAAATTGTTAAAGTACTAAAGCAGTTCTTTCTCTATATCAGAAATTAGATCTTTACTTGATGTCACAAAGACTATAATGTAGGTGACAGGTGGGCTTCTCTGAGAAGAGCATTTCACAAATTCAGTGCCACCTCTAAAGGGTCCTCTTTCTTATGGCTAACTTTCTAAATATTTGTTGTAAGCAACTGGAGCTTTCGTTAATGAGCTTAGGCCCTGGGCAAATAAATATAAGGAAAGATGTCCCTTCATCTAGCCAAGCATCAAGTTACGTGCACCTTTCAACTTGTACAAATTGTAGTTGAATTGATCAGGCTGAATTGAAATGGTTGAGAAACTAGAGTGGTTCAAAAATAAGAACCAATCTATGCATATGTTTGAGAAGTTGGAGGAGTAGCAAGATAGGCTATCAAATACTTAACTAAGTAATAGAAGAAAATACAAAGTACAAAAATATTACTCTATCTCCCATACACACATAACCTTTTTGGATACTTGTATGTTAACAATATGCATATGTTTGGACATCCAGACTTCTGTTGTTTCTTAAAGAAAATTTGTAATAGAATGTATTATCTTAGAAATTAACCTTCCTTGATTTTGCTTCTACAGAGGCATTGATTTCATCTTCAAAGTCACAAGATTTATTTCTGCTGTCATTAGTACCAAAAAGTTTGTTGGTAGATTGAATGTTCATGTTCTCAATTCAGAATTCCCTGCATTACAAAACAGTATTAAATGCCATTTTAAAATTTTATTAGTTTCATTTCCATCCTGCTCTTTCAACCAAGAAAATCTAGGTTGGTGTACAAGGTTCACTGCACTTTACATTCACAACCACCTTTTCATGTGCATCAGACTGAGAGATTGAAACAACCTATATACCTATATCACACAGTGAGCTTTGTGTTTTAATGAAGACTAAAACTGAGATCTTCCATATTCTAGGACAGTGTTTTTCAACCTTTTTTGAGCTGCAGCACATTTTTTACTTTTACAAAATCCTGGGGCACACCACCAACCAAAATGACACAAAATGACACTCTAACATAACTGGTGGTCATCTGTTGGGAGGGCTATGGTTGTGCTCTATATTGCCTAGCAGAAGTGGGTTGGACTGGTTGTCCCTTGGGGTCCTTCCAACTCTAGGATACTATATTATCATCCCTGTTGTTGTTAAGCCAGGGATGGATGGCCACCTATCAGGAGGGCTTAGATTGTGTCTCCCCTGCCTGACCAAACCCTCTTCAATGAGAGGAGCACAACCGACACACACACGCACCACCTCTCCTCCGAGATTTCCTCACTGAAGAGGAAGAGGAGGAGGTAAAGATACAGAGAACCCCGTACAAAGGAGAATCGGCAGTAGCGTCCAACCCATGGAGAGCAATGCCAAGTGCGCGAAGGAGGGCGAGCATGCCGACAGCAGCAGGCACAAGACGGCCCCGATGGCGGGGCCAGCACCAAGATACTCACCGCTTGTCCCGACCGTCCGCCATCGTGATAGAGGCGGCAGCACTCCATGCAGCTCCCCAGGTGCAGGCCCCATAGTATCTGCCGTGGGAGCATCTTTTCCAGCAGGCACTGGTGCTGCCGGCATGGGAGGAGGAGCGCGGCTTCCTGGCGTTGGTACTGGCGCTTGTGTCGAGCTCGAAGAGTGCACATGCATAGATAGCGGGGGCTTTCCTTAGCCACCTCCGCTTCCGCAGCCTGCTCCTCCAGCCTCGACACCATGAGAGCCAGCATCGATGGAGTCGACTGCTCATCCTGGCAGAGCTCAGAGCCTGGACATGCAGAAAGGCCATATTGGAGCGGAGGCCCTGCATCCTGCTTATTCGGCACTGCCGGGCCCCGCACCTGCACTCACAGCGAGCAAAGGAGGCGCTTAGGTCAATGGCTGCGTGGCCCCAAACCGTGGCCCTCCAGCATGGAAGGCGCGCTTTAGAGAGGTGCGCTCTTGGCATCACACGGCCCCGATGGTGTGGCATGGACCCGATCCGAGGGCCTCGATGTCGGAGGCGCCTCTCGGTATCGGTGCACATGCGCATTCTGCGCAGTAGGTGTGCCAAAGAGCCGGCAAGTTAGGAGGGTCTCCAATATCAGAGGACATGCTCCTGAACTATCCTGCTCTGACGGCCTCGTTCTGTTTGTAGGGACAATGGCCTCATGCATGCTTCACACCCGAAGGTCGAGCAGAGGAAGAAAGGGTATTGGAGATTCCAATTTCCCACGGCACACCTGATGATCGCTCATGGCACACTAGTGTACCACGGCACACCGGTTGGGAAACACTGTTCTAGAGCACATTTACACAGAACATATAACCTGGGGTGGGGGTAAATTGATTCCTTAGTGTCCACATGACACATGAAGCCAATTCACCCCCAAGGCTGTGCAAGACTGCTTGGTGTGGTCTTTCGCCACATTAGGTTAAGGTGGGGGATTCCCTGGGGCTTCCCTGAAGCTCTGGAGCATTCCTGAACTTTGGGACAGTGTGAAGAATTGTGACACATGACCATCCTGCATGTTTGCATAACTATCCCACTTTCCCTGGGGACAGAAGATGGCACATCATTGCTGTGTTGTTGTAATTGTAACAGCAGTGACGAACCTCCAAAATGTTCTTGGTTAAAGTTCATCACCTTGGCCAGTGATTGCAAAGGGGCCAGCATACCTTGGAAAGGGTAGGAGGGAAAGGAGGGGAGGGAAGCAAGCATGGCTGTTTGCTGAATAGTGTGGAGTTTGTCCTGCCCTTGGTTCTTTCCCTTCCAATCTCCTTACTCCTAATCACATAACTTACTGTAGTTGGTTCAATAAAAGAGAAAACAAAGTTTAAAAGCTAGCAGTAGCACAATTTTATCACTTTTTTATATATATTTCTTTATTTGATGCTTTTTTGAAACATAGGATAAAACGGGGAGGGGAGGGAAGGAGAGGGAGGGAGGGAAGTGAAGGGGTAGATACATGGGGAAAAGAAGAAAATGAGGGCTTGACATAATGTCCATTACTCCCGTCCAGTCCACAGGGTCCAAAAGAGTTCTAGCAAATTGAAGGCCTTTTTAATAGGCAACCTGCACGTATTCCATCACCTTCCAACTTAGTTCATTAGAGTAGTTATCTTAATTCCTGTTTATAACTTTGGGGTTCACTTCCTTTAAATATGAACTGACTTTACCCCAGTCTGTCCTGTCCTTAAAATTTTGGTCTGTGGTTATGCTCCTTAGGATGTCCAAATCCATAATCTCTCTAATTCTTAATAACCAACTTCTCACCGACGGAGGGTCACAACTTTTCCAGTTCTTTGCAATTTCTATTCTGGCTGCCGCTGAGAGGAAAAAAAGAATCTTGTCATCGTTCTGCTCTATTGCGCAGTCCAAAAGACGAAGTAAATAATAGTCAGGTTTCAGTTCTAGCCTTCTTTTGAGGATATTTTCCACATGCACGTGGATGTGTTTCCAATTTTTTTAATTATCCGACAGGACCACCAGCAATGCATAAAACTGCCCCTCTGATCTTTGCATTTCCAGCAGCGGTCATTCGCCGTGGGGTAACATCTTGCCAGACTAACCGGAGTGTGGTACCAATGGAAAAACATTTTGTACCAATTTTCCGTGATGTTAGTGAACCCAGAATACCTTATTTTCTCCTTCCAAAGAGTTTCCCATTCTTTGAGCAGTATGGAATGGCCAAGTTCCTGTGCCCACTTTATCATAGTCTCTTTAACTAACTCAGTTTCTGTGTCCCATTCCAAAAGTTTGTTATACAAGAGATTTATTATCTTTCTCTCCGTCTTCATTATTTTCTCCCATACTGAGTCCTGTATGTTGAAATTCTTGCCCACATCCCATTTGAAGAGTTCTTTGATCTGTGCATATTGGAACCATGTCAAGTCCATACCTTGATCACGAAGTGTCTCTAAGGGTTTAAGTAGCCACTGGGTTCCTGTTTTGCGGATCAGTTGACCATATGAGTACCATCTGCTAGCTGGGATTTCACGGATATGTTGTGCTTCTAATGGTGAGATCCACTGGGGGGTAGATTGGTAGAGCCGGTCTTTGTACTTATTCCAAGTTTTTAAAAGGGCCACCCTAACAAAGTGGTTTGCAAAGTTTTTCTCAATTAGGGCCTTATCACGCCAGAGGTAGGCATGCCACCCCCGACGTAAATCAAAACCCTCCACCGTTAGTAAGCTACTATTTTTTAGTGTGGCCCAGTCCTTCACCCAGCTCAGGGCTGCTGCTTCATGATAGAGTTGGAAATTGGGGAGCGAGAGGCCGCCTCTTTCCGTTCGGTCACTTAGAATCTTATAATTTATTCTCGCTTTTTTTGCACCCCACACAAATTTAAGAATATCCGATCTCCAAATTTTAAAGCAGTGGTAAGATCTGATCACTGGTATATTCTGGAAAAGAAACATAAGTTTGGGGAGTACACTCATTTTAATGACTGATACTCTTCCCAATAAATTAAGATTAAGGAACTTCCATTTTTCCAGCTTAGTCTTAATGTGTGACCAAGTTACATCATAGTTATTTTTTAGAAGCTGATTATTTTTCGCTGTTAGGTAGATCCCCAAGTATTTTATTTTTCTGGCTGTCTCAAAAGAGGAGATTTCCTGTAGGCGAATTCTTCTCTCCCTGTTGATGTTTTTTGTCAAAATTTTTGTCTTCCCGCTGTTGATCTTTAGTCCCGCCACCTTACCAAATTCTTGTATTTTCTTTAACCAGTTTCTAATACTCTCCAGAGGATTCTCAATAATACAAGCAATATCATTTTACTTTCAGGTGCACATTCCTTATACGGAGGCCTCTCAGGTCCTCATCTCTCCTAATGGACTCAAGAAGTGGTTCAAGCAGCATTATAAAAAGCAGGGGCGAGAGAGGACACCCCTGCCTGGTCTCTTTTTGGATCTCCAAAACCCCAACAGATTCTCCATTAATAAGCAAATTCGCCTTTTGTTTAGTATAGATGGCCCGGATTGCGTTTTCAAATGCGAAGCCCATATCCCTCTCCCTTATCAAATTACTCAAGAAGTCCCAGTTTGCGTTATCGAATGCCTTTTCGGCGTCCACGAAGAGCAAACCAACTTCTCTTTGAGGATTTTTTTCATAATATTCAATGCTGTCTAGCATTACTCTGATATTGTCTTTAAGGTATCTTCTGGGTAGGAAGCCTGCTTGATCTGTATGGATTATATCCTGCAGAAGTGTCTTTAGCCTACATGCGATCACCGAGGCGTAGATCTTATAGTCGTTATTCAAAAGGGATATGGGGCGATAGTTTTTCACCGACTTTGGATCCGTTCCTTCCTTATGAATAACAATAATATTAGCATGCTTCCATGACTCTGGTAGAATCGCTCTTTCTAGCGCATTGTTCATTAATGACTTTAAATAAGGGGTCACCTCCTCCTGAAACAGTTTATAGTAGAGCGCTGACAGGCCATCTGGCCCTGGTGCTTTGTTCCTAGGCATCCTTTTTATTGCTGCCTTTATCTCCTTCTCCTATATCTCACGGTTCAGCTCTTAAGAACATAAGAACATAAGAAGAGCCATGCTGAATCGGACCTCAGCCCATCTAGTCCAGCATTCTGTATCACACAGTGGCCCACCAGTTGTACACGGGGATCTCGAGCAGAAGGGAGGGCAAAACCCTGACCTGCTCCGACCCCCACAACCAGTACCCAGGGAAATCCTGCCTACCTCAACCAACTCCGAGGTGGCACTTGAATGTCCTTTTCAGTAACTACCGATACACTTGGTATCCATGAATCTGTCTAATCCTGCCTTGAAGTTGTCCAGGCTGACAGCTGTCACAACCTCTTCTGGAAGTGAGTTCCATAACCCAATGACCCTCTGGGTGAAGAAATATTTCCCTTTATTAGTCCTAATTTTCCTACCTTGGAGCTTCAGGGAGTGCCCCCTAGTCCTAGTGTTTTGTGACAAAGAAAACAGTTTTTCTTTATTCACCTTTTCTATCCCATGCATGATTTTATCCATTTTCAAGTCACCTTTAAAGGTCTTTCAAGGCTTCCCGCTGTGTATCGCTTAGTTTATCCATTTTCAGCCTTGATAGGTAACTGGAGATCTCCTTCAATTCTATATTTTCTTTTTTGTAAAGCTCACTATAATATGCCTTAAACAGGCGCGCTATCTCTTCTTGGGAGGAGGTCTGTCCATTTTCATGAGTGAGTTGCGAGATACACTGTTTTTGTCTTCTTTGATTTAATTTCCTCGCTAGGAACTTGCCTGGTTTATTAACGTTAGCAAGATAGTTCATTTTTAACCTTTTAAGGTTCCTAGCGGTCTGCTCGAGTTGGAGTGTGTCTTGTTCCCTTTTAAGCATTTCAAAAAAATTAGCTGGGAGTTTGAAAAGCAGTAGCACAATTTTGAAAGACAAGATTACTATGAAGATTACATGACAGTAAAAAAGTAGTTATATCTTTGAAATTGTGGTATTCCTAATAATAAAATATTTTTAAAAATACAACGCAAGTCTAACAAAGCAGGTTTTTGGGAGAGAAATGTCAATGCTAAGTAGGAGACTGGCCACAGAAAAATCCACATCACTGAAATGATTCAACACAGGCAACATTGACAGATCCCATCCCATGTGGTTTTCCCCCTTTCTCCCATTTCCACACAAATTATGAGCACAGAAGACAATTTTTCCCCATCTTCTGCCCACCTCCTCCCAACTCTTTTAAAACAGTTCCCTGGTGAAGCATCATGGATGACAGTGGAAGTCTGTTTGGATTGTTTGATGGGTGTGTGTGGGGGGGGGGGGTTGAAGTCCTTAGAGAGGTAAGAAACAAGGCATTGACAACACCACACTGGACACACCTAGTAAGGGGCAAATGTTCATAGTTGAAACACTTCTGAGTTGCACAAATGCATCACCTCCTGCTATCACTTTGCTATTTAATCCATGCACTCACCTTAGATTATGGATACCATGGCCCTTGTTGCAACATTCCCAGATGTCAGGACAATCAAACACTAGATAGACAACTATCTTCCATCAAGGCAGCCTTATCTATATATATAAAAAGAGACGGTCCGTATTTGACGATCATAGACGGCCACACTATAACCCCCAGAACCACAAAACCCACCAAACACATTTCCACATACCACCCACACTACATACCTCCCGAGACCCCTAAACCTGACCCCCAAAAATCGCCATGCAAACCTATGGAGGGATCCGGCCGCGATCCCAAGCCAGCCCGACCAAGCACCACATCTCTCCCACGATACACCAGGGAGGCAGCTCCACTGGGTGAACCCCAGCCCCTCACCCTCAGCAGCTTCAGGGGCTTTGGGTGGGCCTCTCCTGACCCTCTCCACCGCTTCTCCGGGCGACTGGGGCACTGAGAGACCCAAAAATAAAAAACACACAAAAAACTACAAATAAAAATGGTGCCCGAACCACTTCCGGTCCGGCCGAAAACACTCTGCCAGAAGTTGTCCCTCACAAAAAAGGACCCGGCAGAAAACACAAACAAAATTATATCCCTAATACACTAAGCGGAAGTCTTCCACAACATAATGACGGCCGCCAGGGACCACCTGCGACCGCATGGAAGGCTCCGGAGGGGATTCAGGTGGCCACCACACTCCTCTTCCGCCCCCTTCTCGCTCTCCTCTGCCGCCTCCCTCCCGCTCCGTGAAGAGAAGGGCGAAAGGGGCCCGCACAATCTCTCTCCCTTCGCCCTCCTCTTCTGGGAGTGGAAGGGAGGCGGCAGAGGAGAGCCAGAAGGGAATGGACTAGGCGAATGCGCCGCAAACGTCCACCTGGCAAATGTCCCCCTTCACCCCCCCCCCCTTGGACAGAGAGGTGGCGAAGAAGGACAAACAGGGACCACAAGAGACGGACATGGAAGACACAGGCAAGCTTCCCAAAAAAAAACCTAGACACCCATAATAATAACAAACAACAAAAAAAACCTACACACACCCACACAATCCCACACATATACACACACATACACACATACATATATATACACACAAATAAACACATACATATATATACCCACACAAACACCAATATACGCACATACACATATATACACACACATATATACACATGCACATACATACACAAACACTTATCATAACAGACACACACATACCCCCAAAGATAAACACACCTATACGTACACACACACAAATAGGAACATAAATACACACACATGCATACACATATATACACACACAAAACACATACTCACATCATTACACATATATACACACACATATATACACATACACATATATACACAAACACATATAATCACAGACACACACATACCCCCAAACATAAACGCACATATACATACACACACACAAATAGAAACACACATACACACACATGCATACACATATATACACACACAAAACACATACTCACATCATTTTACAACCCTTACATCCTAAGACTTTCCCGCATCTCCTACATAGGGCACAGCAACGCGTGCCGGGTTCAGCTAGTATATTCATATAAATCTTGTATAGGAGAAGCTTGTCAAGGTTTCAGATCATTTACCCATTTGCTAACCATGTTTACATTTGCATTACATTTATTTAATTCATCCAGTGGATCTACAGGCCAATTGGAAATTCAATAGCTTAAGCTGTGCGTGGATCACACTGTCATTGTTTACAGAGGCATGCCAGTTAGATAACAAGTTACGTGTTTTAAAAGCTTCCTCAAGATAAATAATTTTGCCATAGATTTTAATTGCTAATATTCATGCAACCATGAAATAAATTACAGGTTGGTCTTGTGTGATTTAAACTCAGTATGAGATCTGCCAGAAACAAAAGAAATGTTTCTCAGTTGGGTTTCTTTCTGCATCATTTACTCCCTGCAGTTTAGTGCAGATTAATGTGCTTAGAGACTGATTGCCCTAATTACTCTGCCCTGCTGCCTCACTATATTATGCAAACAAATGCTCAATATGGGTCAAAGGAAAGAAGGGACCAGGCTGGGGCTATTTAAAGTGTCTCTCTGAAGCTGTGGGTTACATGAAAAAAAATCTCTGGGCCCCACTTGAACAAATGGAAATATTTTAAAACATTATGTCATTTTTAATATTGAAATAAAGGGAGCCAGATAAGGGGAAGAAGTATTCTATAGGACTTGCTTTTCCGCCCTTATCAACAATTTTCAGGTATATTTCAATTTGCGGATATTCTTAAACTTGAGGTCCCCACAGCTGAACATATAGTTCAGATGGGCTCAGTAGTATCGATAAATGGTACTGTTGATCTTGATGCTATAGGTCTGATAATAAGCCCAGACTTTCTTTTTTGGTACATATTCCTAAAACTTGAGTAGTATTTCCTGTTTTTATACCTTATCTCTTTCTTTTCTTTTTTAAAATACCAAACATAGATTATTTTCTTTTTTCTTCTAATGTGGTTTTCTCTACTGGCTTTTATAATTTATTTTGTTACATCATGCATAGCTGAAATCAAAGAAATTTGATTAATTTGAAATGTAGTTCTAGAGAAGAATTTTATGGATACTGAGGATTGCCAAAATGACCAATGCATGGGTCCAAGAGCACAGGAATCCCGAACTCTCTATAAATTAAAACAATAAAACTCAAGCTTATATTTTGTCTAGATCATGAGAACAGAATATCAGGGAGGGGGCATTCTGGCTTCCCAGGGAAGGAGTTTTAGAGTTGAGGGGCACTCACCAAGATCTTCAGGAGAGACCCTTCTCTTGGTTCCAAATCCATCTCAAGCTCACTTGTTCCCACCAACTGAGCTTGAGATGGATTTGGAACCAAGAGAAGGGTCTCTCCTGAAGATCTCAGGGCCCAGGCAGGCTTCTGCAAGGAGGTGTGGTTAGCCAAATAACCTGGACCTAAACCATATAGTGCTTTAAAGGTCATAACCAGCACTTTGAATTGGGGCCAGTAACAAACTGGGAGCCAGTGGAGCTGTTGCAACAGGTGGTTGTCTACTCACTGTAGCCAGCCCCAGTCAGCAACCTGGCTGCAGGTCTTTGGATCAGTTGAAGTTTTCAAACACTCTTTGAAGGCAGTAGGCCTGATTAGGTTTGTTCAGAATCTTCTTCGGAATAAATTTGGATCGAATTCCTTTTTGAAGTGATTTTTATGAGATTTGGGAACCTGGAATTATCCTTGTCATTTTGAAGCCCCCCCCCCCCCCCAATCGGTAAGTGAGTCGGAAATGATTTGGGAGGGAAGAAATGCATTGCCAAACTGGGTTTAACAGGGCTCCTGCCCCAGGTCCTTCTCGCGGGAGAGAAGGACCTGGGGCAGGAGCCTTGTTAAACCCGGTTTGGAAGCGCATTTCTTCCCTCCCGCGTCAGACTCACGCGGGAGGGAAGAAATGTGTTTCCAAACTAGGTTTAACAGGGCTCCTGCCCCAGGTCCTCCTCACGGGACAGATGCGGGAGGGAAGAAATGCGCTTCCAAATCGGGTTTAACAGGGCTCCTGCCCCAGATCCTTCTCTTCCGCACGTGTGCACGGCTTCCCACTTGGGGGTCATCTTGGCAGCCTGAGACGAGGCAAGAGTGGTCAGTATTGCCTTTCTGTCTCTCTGTCTCTCTGTCTCTCTGTCTCTGTCTCTGTCTCTGTCTCTCTCTCTCTCTCTCTCTCTCTCTCTCTCTCTCTATCGCCACCCTCTTTTCCATCCCATCCCACAGGGCTGCAGCTTGGCAGGAGAAGGGAGGGAGGGGGAAAGGAGTGAGGAGGAGGAGGAGGAAGGAGGAGGGTTTAACCAGTTAAACCCAGTTTGGACACAGATAACGAAGCCATTCCGAAATTTCAGAATTAATCTGAAACAATTTTGATTTTTTTAAAAAAAAAATCAGAAGGCATTCAGATTTGAAACGCCAGCGCCCCCTACATCCAGAACGAGTTTTGAACAAATTTTTTGATCAACCAGGACTAGAAGACAGCCCTACACAGAGCATGTTACAGTAATCCAGATGGGATGTAACTAAGCATGTACCACCATGGCCAGATCTGGCTTCTCAAGGAACTGGTGTAGTTAACGCACAAAGGCCCTCTTGGTCACTGCAGAAACCTGTGCCTGAGAACAGGAGTACCACCAATCTGTGGACCTGTGTCTTCAGGAGAAGTGTAACCCCCATCTCTTCCCAAAAGAGATGAGAGAAATCATATCATGGTGAAAAAGACTGATTTGTTTATGATTTTATGAAACAAAGTTTCACTCATTCTGGATCACCAACTCTGATGACAACACTTGCATCACATTGGCATTTTATCTTTGTCTGGAGAGTAAGAGCAAGCAGGGTAGGAGTTGTCTGTCTGTTGTAGATTCTTTAGGATTTAGGAAAGGAAAGGGTCAAAATTTCAGGAATCACTGGAATGGCTACAAGATCACATTGCAGATGGGCTTTTTTATGCACCTATTTCACTCAGTAGGGGATGAGTCATTATTAGGTTCACTGTAAGGGTGAGCAGCGGTTTGCCAGGAGGAGAGTGTTACTCTCTATGCAGTTCTCACTGCATCTTTCACCAGAATAGATTCAAGTTATTATTCTGGATTATAAATCCCAGGATCCTTCTAGCTGAAAACATGTTGTTAAAAGGGATGCTAAGAGTGTCAAGGTTTATTTTTTAAAAAGGAACTTCACCACGCTATAAATACACTATGTTAAGTGATGTTCTCAGTTAAAATTGTGGCCTGATTAATTCTAGCCTTTGGTGTCCACTTCTTCAGTTCTGTCTCTTTGCAACATATTGGTTTCAAAAAGACTGCACCTTGGCTGTGAATTACAAAGGCTCCATGCCAGTTCATTATTCCTATCTTTCAATCATAAAAAGGTTGGATATTATTAATATGCTCTTCACACATACTGAATGCCAGAAATAATCCTTGTGTTAAATCAATCTCCTGTTTTATTCATAGTCTCTGGTTTCATATTATTTCTGTGGCTTAAGGGAAAAAATAACACAAGCACCCCTGCTACTCAGGGAAATAATCCAAAAATAGTGTGTTGTTTGTTTTAATGAAAATAGATAACTGAAATGGTATGATCCTGGTCAATCAAATGGGACCAGTTTTAAAATAAGAAACAAACCCCTTACATCCACCCTAAGTTGTTCTAAATGCAACACAAATTCTGTCTTATACTGTGGTTGGAACTGCAACAAAAGAAGAATTTCTGCTGATGCTGAAAATAAATATATGTATCTCAGTTTTTCTGAGATGTTAAAACACAACTTTAGATCATAATGTGTTATAGTGTTTATCTTGCAATTACTAAATATGAATATTCTACATGTTAACCATGGTGAAGGACGATTCAAGCAAACACCTTCTTTTTGGCCAAATTACAGAAAAAATAGAATCCAATTCTAGCATTGTTATTCAAAACTGAATCTCATCTTTTCTTGTCTCCAATGGGATTTATTGGCATCCTTGAGATTACTGTTTCCTTTAGGTGGCAGCCTGAGGAATAATCCTGAACAACTCCCATTTCAGGGGGAAATGAACGGGTGGTACCGAGGAGCCAAAATAAAATTCACTAAAATTTTTACACTTGTCCATGATTGTTTGTTCCTCTTCTCCCTACTGGGATACATCAGAAATTCAACACAACATTTTTTGTGACTGTATGACTGTATCTACCTGGGATTGTTGCCATACCCTGAGGTTCAGGGTAGGAATTGAGTGACTCGCTCTGAATTGGCTTGGAAGACTGATCCTTCTCTACCTAGTCCATGGTTCCTTTGCAGAGAGGGGCAACTGATTTAATTTTGGCCAGCTCCATTTATGAAACAAATATTACTGCTTATTTACACAATATATTGCAAGGAAGGACCTGTGTGTGTTCTTTGGTAAACACTGTAAGAGGTCTGCAGGATGAAATACTGCCTCTCAAACCAGCTGGAGTGAAATCATCCTTTCGATACGAACAGCTGTACTATATTCAAAGTCTATACCACAAAAACAATTGAAAGCAATCCAGACACTACCATTCTGACGTCTCCAATTTCTTTTGACCTTATCTGCAATCTTTATAGCAGGAATCTTACACCTCTTCTCCTATTGAAGCACTTTGACATTTTTTGTTTGGTGCAGAATAATCATATTCAGTTCAAAATTGATCAGAAATAAAGTTGTACATTTGGTGCAATGTGCATAACTGTGTGCTGCACATGGTTGTGGCTTTCCATTGCCATGGTTATTCAGGATGTGCATTTGATTGTCCAATGTCACTATTCAATATGTAGGCAATGGTGTGCGAATGTCATGTTCTTCCATGAGTGTAACATTACACTCCATCTTATCAGTGCAAAACCTTGGTGGATGTTATTGTCTCTGCTAATCAAAAAGTCCTGACAGATTGATCTTGCAAGCCCTGGATTCTCTTTGCTAATGCATATGTATAGCTATTATTATGGTATATATCATACATATATTTATTGTATGTGCTTCAGAATGGAGTTTGCATATTTGTGATAAATTGGCAAGCTGTTTTCTTTTCTTTCTTTCTTTTTTTTAAAAAAACAAACCCAAGTTTGTTTTCATTAGATAGAAAACTTAATAATAGGAAGCACTGGTGCAGAAAAGTAGAGAGAACTTTGTTGAAAAACAGCTTTGATGCATGGAGCAAGGTCTCTGTTTCAATCTTCCTGTCCCCCTCCTCACAATTTCCAAATCACTGAAGGGAGAGGGCTATTCATATTGCAATGAAATGTTTACTGACACACACACAGTGGCACATATCCTAACCTTTAGCCAGTCTTTGATTGGGTGATCCCTGCCAATGCATCAAGGGAATGGCTCATCGGCAATGAAATTAAATTCTGTCATATTTGGTTGTTTGGTTCCACAGTGTGGGAAACTAATCAAAAACTAGATGCATTTTTAACAGAAATCAAGAAACAGTGAAATTCATGGAATTAAAGTAAAGTATGAAAAGAATAGTGGTTTACAAATTATTTCCCTCCCCATCTGCTGCTTGGTTCCGCAAAGAGCTTGCATGGAAATGCAATTCTGGCTAATAAAAAAATCCTTTCCCTTTTTCTTTTAAAGAGAATGTCCCATGAACTGATTTTAGATGGAAATATTTATGAAACAAGTCTAAAGGTGAAGATGGTAAACAGGTTGGCAGTGGAAATTGAATTAAATGGGTCAGTAGAAGGGACTAGGCTTCTCTCCCATTTATGACCTTGAGAGATGCCATGGAATAATGTAACACCTTGACACAAAACAGGCACACATTATGAGTACACCCAATTGTAAAGCAGATAACAAAGATACAAAATATAACACTAAAAGTATGCATTATTTCAAGGAATTTGGTAGACTGAAATTCCAAAGCAGAACTCATTACCTAAGAAAGTTAGGATGGCTCTTTCTTGCTGTCTTTTTGGCTGCAAATTAAAATATTTATATTCCAGTAAACATTTGGAATTGATAGAAGCATTTTTATGGTGATGTATTGCTTTTAATCTTTGCTTTAAAGTAATATTTGAACAGTGTACTTCTGTTATTAGCTTAATACTGTTTTCACTTCAACTTTTGTATGATTTTAACTGTGTGCTTTTCTAATTATTTGCCAACCCCCCCCCCCAAAGCACAAGTGTAAGGACTCACCCAGTTGGCTAGGACGAAGCCTGTGAGGTCGGCCTATGTAAACAGTTTGGCATCCATGTTGAGAGGGGAGTTTCCACAGGGCAGCCATTAGGGGAAGGAATTGTTAGAGAGGGGGAGTAGTTTGGAACTCCTTTGGGTGGAAACAGTATGGCCCTGGGGATTGGCTAGAGAGATGAGGGGAGGAGCCGAACTGGTTAGGAGGGAAAATCTTGTCTGAGAGTCAGTTAGGGCTTGGCTTGTGACAGAATAATGTCAGAGCCTAAGCAGAGAGTCTGAAGCAGTCTGTGCTCTGTAGCAGAAGCATCCAGTGATTTATCTGAGCTAAGGGTCAGGAAAACTGACAGCTCTTAGTGTCAGAGGGGAAAGACTGGTGAAGCTGACAGAGCTTTTGGGAGCCTTTTAGTGCTGACCAGTATAGTTAGTTAGGAAGCCTTGAAATCTCTTGGTCTAGGACAGGGCTGTCCAACTTCTACCGGCCCAAGGGCCGGAATTCCGGTCACTAATCACCTGGGGGGCTGCAGTGTGCAAAAAGCACCCCGAGGGCCCAAGTTTGCCCAGGCCTGCTATAGAGTTGCTGTAAGTAGGTGGATACTCCTTCTTCGTAGGCTTTGAAGCAGAGGCTTGATGTCCATCGGGGGGGGGGGGTGCTTTGAATGCAGTCCTCATGCTTCTTGGAAGGGGGTTGGACTGGATGGGCCACGAGGGGCCTCAAACACTTTGTATCTGGTTGCTGTGTCCTGCTTAAGTCTGAGTACAGTGGCCACTTTTTAAGAGAGGGGTACCCAAAAAGAGACTTTTTTCAGAAAAAAACAATCAAAAACACCAGGAGGGCCAAAGTTTGCCCATGCCTTTTGTAGATGCCCCCACCCCCCACCCAGTCTGTGGGAATCTCTCATATATCTGTGGAGTGAACAGGGTGGGCGAAAGAACTCTTGTCTGCTGGAGACAAGTGTGAATGATGCACCTGTGATTAGCATTGAATAGACTTGCAGCTTCAAGGCTTGGCTGCTTCCTGCCTGGGGGTACTCTTCTGTTCTGAGTTTGAACTTCGCCAACGAAGTAATTCTAAACTTCTTTAAATATCAAAAAGCAAACTTTGTTGAAGGGAAAGAATAAATAAGGAAGGAAGGAAGGAAGGAAGGAAGGAAGGAAGGAAGGAAGATGGGAAGAGGGAAGAAATGAGGGCGGAATAAATACAAGAATAAAAGGAAATAAAAAATAAAATAAAAATAAAATAAAATAAAATAAAAGAATAAAAGAAAGGAAGAGAGGAAGGAAGGAAGATGGATAGAGGGAAGAAATGAGGGAGGAATAAATGCAAGAATAAAAGGAAATAAATAAAATAAAAATAAAATAAATAAAAATAAAAAAAATAAAATAAAAGAATAAAAGAAAGGAAGAGAGGAAGGAAGGAAGATGGATAGAGGGAAGAAATGAGGGAGGAATAAATGCAAGAATAAAAGGAAATAAATAAAATAAAAATAAAATAAATAAAAATAAATAAAAATAAAATAAAAGAATAAAAGAAAGGAAGAGAGTAAGGAAGGAAGATGGATAGAGGGAAGAAATGAGGGAGGAATAAATGCAAGAATAAAAGGAAATAAATAAAATAAAAAATAAAATAAAAATAAAATAAAATAAAAGCAAGAATAAAAGCAAGGAAGGAAGAAAGGAAGGAAGGATCGAAGGAAGGAAGGAAGGAGCCCACCCCAGCAAAACAGCCCTCTGCTTCAGTCTACCTTAGTTCGGTATCCTTCCTCCTCTTCTCGCTTCCTGGTTCCCGCCGGCGGCTCATCCCATTGGGCATTGCAGAGTGCGGGGGAGCACTCTCCCTTGCCCTCTGCAATGCCTAATGGGAGAAGCCGCCGGCGGGAGCCTGGGAGAGCGAGAGGAGGGGCCTTCGAAGGCTTCTCTTCTTGCTTCCTGGTTCCCGCCGGCGTCTCCTCCCATTGGGCATTGCAGAGGGCGGGGGAGCGCTCTCCCTTAAAACAGCTGGTTTCTTGCAGGAGGGTAGGCGGGCCGCATCCAATGGGCCGGCGGGCCGTGTGTGGCCCACGGGGCACCTGTTGGACGGGCCTGGGCTAGGAGATAGGAGGTTGGCTCGGGGACTGAAAGCTAACAGGGGACTCTTAGAAAAGGAGTTTGTTAGCTTGTTCAGACGCTCTTTCAAGTTTTAAAGTAACCATTACGTTTCTGTGCCTTCTTAAAGAAAACAGTTGAAACAATAAACATTTCTCTGTTCAGTTTAAAACCCAAGCCTCGAATTGTGTCATCTTTCATGAGAAGCCTCCACCTAGTGCCAGATTTCTGAAAGCCATTTGTTTTACCTCAGCATCCATCACACTGAGGATTGCCATTGAGCCAAAAGGGGGTTGGTTATCAGTAATTATATTATCTATAATAAATCCTTGGGTATTTACCCAAGATTGGTGGCAGCGTTACCTTAATAACGAGAACATTATTGGGGTTCAAAGCACCCAGGAGCCCAGGTCGTCACATTTTTGGTGGCAGTGGTGGGATATAAAATAGGAAGGTCCACCCTGCCCCAAGTGGTCAAGGGCCAGGTCGTTACAACAAACAACTATCAAACTATTATATACTTCTTGGTCTACATAATTGCATTTTAGCTTTTGCTGAATATAAACTAAAATATTTAAAACTGACATATAAGCATAAGTAATGCTCATATTGTCAACCAAACAAATGAAAGTCTGAAGGCATCGTATCAATGCATTTGTAAGGACTCACCTGCCTTAAGCAGGGCCGAGGCCTGCTTGGAAGGGGTTTAGAAATCCTGTTTTGGTTGTGCTGGTGTCCATCTTGGAGAGGTGGCTGCAGCCAGCAACCATTAAGGGAAGGGAAGCCAGAGCAAGGGGGCGTGGCCTTGCAGGCTTGTGCCTAGCTACAGTGAAGAGGCTGTGATTGGCTAGAGTTAGAGGGGGAGGAGTTGGAGCTGGCAGAGTAGAAGTCCTGTCAGAGAAAGTTTCAGTTTGGAGTTTAGAGCGAGGCTGTGCAGACGCACATCTCCAGCCTCTGCTGTTTAGAGTCAGGCTGTAGATTCAGCATCTAAGCCTGAGGCAGTCTTGAGCAAGGTTTCTGGGGGAGTATCACCAGAGCCTTGGCAACAGAGACTGACAGTCTGTCCTAAGCAATTCACCACGTAGGAATAGGCTGGACTAGTGGGAGTCACGACTCAGTTCTGACCGCCCTTAGGGCCAGTAGTCATTCTAGTGGGAACGCTTGTGGAAGAGTGCCAATTAGAACTGTTCTTGTGATAGGCAGTTGGGATACCTGGTCATCTCTGGAGAGAGAGTGACAGGTAGTTGGACTCTTAGACTCTGTGGGTTACAAGTAACCCAGGAGTAGCCAGACTCAGGGAACGATCTATGGGATTAGATGTTCCAGAACTTTAGAACAACAACCATCTAGTGGAACTATTAGGTGGGAGTTGGGAGACAAGTCCTAGTACTGTCTGTGGAACTGAACGAAAGATCTGAAGAAGTAATAATAGACTTTTAATTAAGTAACCTCTACGCTCTAGCACATATACATTATCTTGCAACCATCACGCTGTTCTAAGTTTATGATTGCTGTAACCGTACGCTAGTTGCCTCTCAGTAGAACCAATACGATCGGTGCCTATTTTGATAGCCTTGTTGTAGTTAATAAATACTTTTCTTATTAACTTTAATAGAAGCCTCTGTCATCTTTCGGTCTCCTCAGTTTACATTCTTGGTGGGTGGGTTGTTGTAAAGGCCAACGCTTCAGACACTTCATTTAATTAGTATTTAATTAGTAAAGCAAATCCTAATGACCCATTAGGTTGGTGGCAGTCTACCAGGAGTGTCAATTAGTCAATTTTGGTGACCGAGATCGTCACAGCATTTATAATAGGTTTTAGCTATTCTACCAGGCTACTGCAACCAAGCTGTACCAGATTGGTTACCAGCTAAGTATGTCTTTTGAAGAAGGTTTTAAAGCAGGGTTTGGGAAGCCATCTCTTGGGCATGTTTTAGTTGCAGATCCCTACATGGGAAGAAATTAGATTAGACAGCCCCTAGACCAGGGGTGCTCACACTTTTTCAGCATGCGAGCTACTTATAAGCCAACCACGTCAACATGATCTACCTAGGTTTTACTGGAGGTTTATTTTAGGTAGAACTTTTTCTGCGCTGGGGGGTTGAAAGATGTTGTTGCTGTCTGTCTATGTTGTTCTATGTGTCAATCTATGGCTGCTGCTCCTGGATGACCAGATGGCCAGGAGTGCTTTTTCTCAGTTTTGAATTATGTGCCCATGTATCCCTACCTCAGTGAGGTGGTTCTTGCACCCTGGACATTCCACAGATATATAAACCAGGCAGTAAGAAGCCAATCTTGAAACTGCAAGGCCATTAAATGCTATTCAAGGTGGCCAGTTGAAACATTCACACTTACCTCAAACAGACAAGAGTTCTTTCTCCCACCCTGGACATGCAACAGATATATAAACCTCACTGACTTAGTTGCTGTAAGTTTTCCAGGCTGTATGACCATGTTCTGAAGCATTCTCTCCTGATGTTTTGCCTGCATCCATGACAGGCATCCTCAGAAGTTTTGAGGTCTGTTGAAAACTTGGAAAATGGGGTTTATATATCTGTGGGAATCCTAGCTTCCAACACACCTAACAACTTCTGAGGATGCCTGCCATAGATGCAGGCGAAACACCAAGAGAGAGTGCTTCTGGAACATGTCCATACAACGAGAAAAGTGGGAAAGACTGACTTGGGAAGTGGGTGGGAAAGGAGGACTGGAAACAGGAAAAAGTTGGAATGGAAAAGGGTATTTGAAAAGGTGGAAAATAAGGTGGAAAGAGGAGAGCTGAAAAAGTAGGTCAGATTGGGATGGGAAGGGGGCAATTGGTGAAGGGGGAAAGATTGAGGTGGGAAAGGGGGATGGAAAGTGTGAAACTACAGTGGGAAAAGAAACAAGACTGAAATGGGAAAGAAGCTGGAACCTGGGAAAGGCTGGGTTGGAAAGTAGAGAGAGGGGGGCTGGGGAATGAGGGTACTAAAGACTGGGATAGGAAGAGGAAAACTAGTAAAAGAAAAGACTGGTGTGGAAAAGGGGTGCTAGAAAAGTGTGTGGGGGGGGGGGCTGGAACTGAGGTGGGAGGGGAGAAAGATTGTCATCTGGCTCAGCCAAGAAGAGACAAAGCCTGGGGGTCGCCTCCTCCTTCTCTCCCTTGTCCCCAGAACGGAGTCCTGGAAAGCAGGAAGAGGAAAGGAAGCATGGAGGCGGCAGCTTGATTGCAGGAGGGGGCTCTCTTCTGTGCTTCCATTCCCCTCCCCACTTTGCAGGTCTCCCTTCTGGGGGCGGGAGGAAGAGGTGACTCCAGGCAGCTGGTGGATCGCGGGAGGGGAATGAAAGCACGGAGGAGATGCCCCCTCCTGTGATCCACCAGCTGCCTGCCTGCCTGCCTCGATGGGGTGCTGCTGCCCCTTCTCCTCTTCTTCCTTCTCGGTGGCCATCTGGAAGAGGGGTGGGCATGTGCCTCTCTCTCATTCCATCCTGTTATGGTTGCTGCCACGGTTGCTTCCGGGTGAGAGAGAGGCAGGGGAAGGCGGGGTCTCTGGAGGCCCGGGGAAAAACGTTGGGCGCTGCTCAGATGCCGCTCGCCATGTTGCCACCTGGGATGGAGATGGATGGCAATGGGGATGAGGCGCCCCCGCCTCCTCCCCTCAGCTGCCTCTTCAGCTCCCTCCTTCTTGTTGTCCTCCCTCATGGCTCAAAGTGTGCATGCACGGGCCGGGCGCCCGCCCACTCCTTTGCTCTGTTGCCCTCCTTCTCCCTCCCTCCACTTCAGGCCACTCTGCAATGGCACTGAGAGTGGAGGTGTCGGGGCAGCCTGAGGAAGCCCAGAGGAAAATACACACTGTGCACAGGGCAGACGCACCCCTCAGATCTGGCCCTGGCTGCACGATCGACCAGCTCCCCCTCTGGGATCGACTGGTCGATCACGATCGACCTTATGAGCATGTCTGCCCTAGACAGATTCTTAATAAATATATAAATAAATAAATACAGTGAATTTATAATTTTATCAGTAGGAAGAGATTTTTCCTGCCTTCTCTACTGTGAAACAACCATATAGTAGGGATCTATTTCATTTGGAAATCTGTAAGCACACCTATACACACATATTTTGGATGAAACAGTTTTATTTTCCAGTAAACTCTCTCTTCCAGAAACCTAAATACCTGGCTACAGAGCAGCTGATTGCACATTTTCTTCATGACCAGAACATTCACAATTTGAGAAAACAATGTCATTTATGCAGGTGATAGTTTCAGATTACTTTACTTCACCTCAGTTTCATTGGAGAAAGGGCTATTATACATGAGTTATCTTCATATCTCGGTGGTAAATTAATATTAGACTTTATTTTGGTTCCAATACAGTTTTGGGACAAAAAGCTATCTCAATGACAAATGTAATATTGGTTAGAATAATTTTTCTACCAGCTGTTTTTCGTCCATAACAATAAAAAATAAATGTACAAAAGGAAGCAAACTGAAATTCAGGTACATTGTATAAAATTATTGAGGCAATAATATTTTGATATGCCTCCTTTCAAGATCTAGTTCTGCAACAAAACCTGACTCTGAGGCAGGGGTGGGCAATTACCGGCCCTCCAGGTGTTTTGGACTTCAACTCCCAGAAATCCTAGCCAGTTTACCAGCTGTTAGGATTTCTGGGAGTTGAAGTCCAAAACACCTGGAGGGCCGGTAATTGCCCACCCCTGCCTGAGGTGTTAAATTGTTTCCTCTGTCTGGGAGTTCAAATATGCTTTCCAGAAATCTTGGAAAAAAAAGGTCGGTATATATTGTTTCCTGATAAAATGTAGCTAGCAGCATTACATCATTGTCCTCTTCTCCCTGCCTCCCTTCCCTCAGACTCTGCAAAAAAATATTCCAGCCTCTTATGAAAAAATAACCGACAACTTAGATCTCAAATATAAATGTAAATGCCTAGGTACCAGATGGAGGTTTCTGCAAAGATACATGCACTACTGCTGGTTTAAACAATAGAACAAAACATATGTAACAGACTTCAGTATTTCTTCAGAGTCATTTTGAAAGATCTCAAAATAGATTGCAAGCCTGGAATTTAATCGGTTTCTCCAAGCAATAGCAACATTCAGCATTCCAAAAATCTGGCAGCTTGGCCTGGCAGCTTTTCCCTTACCATCTGCCCCATCCTCGAATCTGCTGTAAGAAAAACACAATTCACCTACTGAGGGCATTTCCCCCCTTCTTGGTGCCTTCTGCTTACTTATGGGAGATATAATATATTGCCAGTAAGTAGATTCCCCTTGGGCCTGTACTTTTATAATTCTTCTCCTTGCACACTGTTTTGTTCCACACAGGAAGACAAAACGATATGGCTACCCAAGTACTTGTCAGGCATGTCACTAAACTTCCTAGAGTGTAAGGTATGGAACAGCCAAGACCATAACATTGTAGGACAATGGAAACACAGCATGCCAAGAACTGCTCTTAGGAAGAAGTGAAAATAGGTAACAAGAGGATGCTAAAACAAAAATGAAAAGGTTAGACTGTTGTTCTTTTGATACTGTGCTAATGGCTGAAATGCTATCAGAAACTTGATACCTGGTGCCTAAAGTAGATATAAAACACATAGCCTAGATATTGAATCCAACATTGGGATCACAGATTTTGGAGAAACACTGGATTATGTAAAACAGCATGTACCATATTTATTAATGTATTTAACCCAATTCTTAAGTACAATGTTTAAATGCCACTGCCTTCAAATACAGCATGGCCCTTGTATTTGCAAAGGATATATTCCAAGACTATCAATATCTGAATACTCGTGTAACAGTGAACTCTGTATTTTGAATATGTGAAGGGGGTGGTCATACGATAGTTTTAATCAATAATACACTTAACACTTTTGTTATACAGTCTGTTGTTACCAGAAGGCATAGCATGATATTCTTAAATTCTCACCCACAAAAGCACACAACAGAAAGAGCTTAATGTGCATCAGTTCTGTGTGGTTTGTGCAATCATTATTTGGGCTTCAAACCGGTTCCAGGATTTTTGTGTAATCATCTGCACAGCAAAACCACTTTTTAAACACCAGTTTAAAAGCGCTTTCTAAAGAGCATCATGAGTGGAAAAGGGAGGGTGGGTCTAGGAGATTGACTTTGCCACCAGGACATGGTACTCACAATATTTGGCTTTGAGGAAACAGCCAGTTGGACCTGGTTAGCTCTTTGGAGAATAATGAATAATACATCTTATTTATATTTCACTTTATATCCCCATGGGGACCCAGAGCAGATTGCAATACACATATGAGGCAAACATTCAATGTCCTTTTAAGCACACAGTGAACAACGACATACAACACAGACAAAGGCTTCCTTTTTTCCATCTCTAGCATCTGGAGGTGATTCTCAACTCTGCCTGTGGGAAGGTGCTCTTGTTTCGTTTTCGCATGCTGAGGAACCTGTTGTCCATGGACATCTTGACTTGTGGCTTTAAACTGCCAACCTTCCAGCCAGCAGCTTTCCTGCAGCTAGTGGTTTAGCTTGCTGTGCTACTTTATGGATGATACCAATGGCATGACAGGCTATGGCAGTGTATCTGTGTATGTGTGGCAATACGATTCTTAGGAGATAAGAATGCATGCAGCATTACTGGATTTGGGCAGTGCCTCCTGTAGATATCTGGTGATATAATAGCACTACAATAGTACTGTATGCATATAACTATTTCTAACTGATCAAAATTCTTTACATAGAGTCCCTCAATAATCTGTTGAAATCCATTTAGGCCTTCACCCTAACAACATACAATTATATATACAAGATTGTGTTTAAGGAAAATAACAGTAACTCAGATTAATAATGTATGGCTAAAATAGGGTGTGAACAATGAGACATCTGTCTGACACACATTCTTAGCTCTCTTAATCCTGGCTACAGTTTAACATCCAATACTATTAAAATTGCCCATATCTAAAGTCCACTAAAACAATAAGCACATTGCACAAAGACATTGTGCATAAGCCCTTCATTTCAAAGATGTTCACAGTAAGTAGATTTTACTACCTTAATCCTAAATCATATTTATCTGCATTTTTGCTAGGGCTCAGGGTTTTTTTTTCACCCAGTCTTTTCCCATCCAATTCTTTTTTTAATGAAGCTGAAATCAGAATGTTGACCAAAGAGACATAGCTAGGTTTGGATTACTGTTCTTCTGCCTTTAGGGCCTGTAGAAGTGGCTTTTAAAAGATGGACGTGAAAGCTTTGGGCTCTGAAGGTAGAGAAAAGCCTTCCGATACACAGAAAAAACCTGGAAAGTCTTTGAATATGAGTTCTGGATTCAGGATGGTAATCAAAAACAGGATTTTATTGATTTACAGTAAAACTGACGGTCCAGATGCTTAAATAGTTGCTAGGGGTGGCAACAGGTCCTTTGGGGGGGAGGGGGAATGGATGCAATCACTTGCCTTTGTTGCAGAGTGATGGTACTTTCTTCAATTCCAGATTCTTTTGTTGCCTTCCATGGTACTTTGGCTCATGAAGTCTGCTGGTTCCTCAAAAATTACAGTCTCTGTGTGAAGGGAGACCTTCCTATTTACTGTAATCTTTGGCTGAAAGCTTCAGGTTGGCTTTGTAGCTGAACAAAGATGCCTTTTCTCAGCATGAATTGGATTTCCATCCATGTCCATGCGGCTTCTTTGCTGGGATGGGGAAAGAGAGGAGGTCCTGCCTTTCAGGAAAACTCTGGAGGGGGAGGAGTTAGGGTAGTGATGTCACATTGGCACCAAAACACAGACCCTTCCACCAAAGTCCATATGGTAGGAAAGTAGAAAAAAGGCCTATGCAGGTAAAGGTAACCAAGTCCATAATGCAGTACCAAACTGCTTTCCCAACGGTTTTGAGAAAGGATAACTATTACGCCCCTACGAGGCAATCAGCCTCATAGGGGCGCAATAGTTCTCCTATCTCAAAACCGTTGGGAAAGCAGTATCTTCAAAAACTTTAGATAACCCCAGCTGTCTTACCAGCCTTAGATGTTCTATTGGCCATGTTGACTGAGACTGATGAAAACTGGAGTTCAAAATCGGAAGGGAAATATCAATCCTTATGACAGCGCTGTAAGCACCCCTACATCAAGGATCTTGAGTTTGTAAAGTTTTGCTTTGTTAAAATGTGTTTTGCAGCTTGCACAGTTTGTTAAAGGTGAGGTTGCATTGATTGGTCCCTAGTACCTGTCAAATATCGTTCACAGATTCCAGTTGAGTTTGTTCCACCCCCTTTCCCAGGGATCTGGGAAAATGTCATTTTTATATTCATTAGACCACCAGGATTTCTCCAGAGAGGACATGACTGAAGGTTTGCCAGAACCAGGCCTTGGTCAGGCTATCTTTCAACACCAGACTGACTTTCCTTGGGACTCAAACAGAAAATCCAGCATACCCAGGTTGGGTAGCTCTGAGGAGTCTCAAGAATCTTCAAACCAGTCAGTTGGCACCCAGAAGAAGGTTTCATGCCTTCAACATAAGCCATCTGACTGGGGCTTCGAGTGTCCCTACCGTGAGGCCATAGAGAAGAAAAGGACTTGGAGAGCCTCTGGCTAAAGCTTCCTGGACAAAACCGCAGAGAAATTGTACAGTAAGAACTTTCTTATGTTGTTTGGGGAATTAAGTAAAGAACCTGAGTGAAGTTAACTCATGTTATGAACAATAAAGACTGTTTGAATTAACTAGAGTGTCCAGCTTGGTCATTGGGAGCCCCAAGCCTTTTAAGGAAGGCAAGAAGCAATCCCCTGGTACAGAGAGACCACGTTCTTGCCCTTCACTGGGTATTTACAGCCCGGGTGCGATGGCACAATCCTGATTCGAGAGGGCTTCACCATATTTCAGATAACCAATAAACAGGCTGTGGAATATATTCCAAGGTTATTTGTCTAATACTACAGCCATATTCCTACATACCAGGAAGTCTCACTGAACACAATTGGAATTTTACCTCTAAGTAAATATGTGCAACATCATATTGCCTTCTTTGACTGAAATGCATTGAACCAGATCAGAACCTACTTTTCTTGGATTAGACCTACAGAGATTAAATACATTCTGCACTGAACTATACACACCAGTACCCACACCTATCTTTTATGTGTGTTCAGAAAACAAATTGTGATGTTCAAATAGTAAATCAATGAGCTTTTTGAAAAGCAGGGGGAGTCATTCTGCTCTAGCTATGGATTCTCATAGCAGCATGCCTCTATCTCCAAAAGACTGGAGGGAAGAGATGAGTTTAATGTGTATCCAGCTGGCATGTGGCTTGATCCAAATCCTGTTGAAGTTGGTAGAACTCATTCCATTTCCAGACTCAAAACAAACTTGTCTGTCAGTGTTTTCAACTAATCTTTTAAAGAAAGGCTTCAAAACATTAAAAGGCTGAATTGCAAAATACACCTTTGTGTTGATATTAAATACAGTTACTAGACACAGTTTTCAACAAAGGATTTCTGAATAGTGCAATCAATATATGTACAGGTGTGACGGGAAAATGTGTAACAGACGTTCCATGGGCAAAAGATAATTTCTATTCATGCTTGGCAAAATACAGACCTAAATCCAAAGACACAGATTAACCCCGGGGCTTGGCTCTGATATTTAGCTAGAATGAAAATTCTGTCCTCATGTTGGAGGAATGGGACTTACTGAAATTTTCTTCTTCCAGAGATATAATGGGCTCGTCCATCTTTTTTTTAATTATTATTATTATTATTTTCCACAATTGATTTCTTTAAAGAAAACCCATTTGTAGCACCTTTTATAGCAGATAGTATTGTGTGATGTGGGTGAGATGATACTTCACACCACATCTTCCAGAGGCTGGAAGATACTGTAGATATGACTCTACCCCAACATCATTTCAGCTAACTTTATCTACCCCAGATCTCCCCCAAAGTAGAAAGATTAAGTGCAGCCAAAATCAATTAAATGCATGCAGGTACTGGGCTGGGGGCCAGGATTCTTATGTCAAGGTCCTTTCCAGGTAGGAACACCTCCCAGGTAGTGACAACACAGACAATTAAAACTAGTTTTCTTATCCAGATGTCAGTAGTAGAAAGCATCTAGATTCTTGATTGGGTTAGCAACTATTTCTTGTGAATTAGAAATAGGAAAATAATTTCTCATTCCCATTCTATATTTGTTGTCTCTGATCATTAATATGCAATAACAGTAGGCTTTAGCTGTGTACTGTTATGCCCATTGGAAATCTCAATGCCATGTAGCTCAAATTCTTCACATTGAAAGGTAATCTACAGATGAAATGTGGTCAACGGAACATGAGAAGACCTTCCCTAGACTCATGACAAGCCAGGGGGAGACATTCCATCAATTAAATAAGATTCAAAGTCCAAAGCCAGCCTTTTTGTTTTAAGACTATTTCTTCATCTGCTTTATATCACATCTTTCCCCCAATATATAGGTCAAATTAGCTTACTGTATATGTTAGAACACAATGGCTAAAACAATACTATGTACAAAATTTTAAAATGCATTAAACAATAAACCCAATTAGCAAATACAGGTGTAGTATCATTCATCTAAAATGCTTGGGGCCAGAAGTATGTTAGATTTAGGTTTATTGAAATTTTGGAATACCTGTATTTGCATATAAGAACATAATGAGAAAGAGCATCAATGGGCAGGATGGGCTCTCTAGCCTTTTGGCAACCATCCTAGGAGAAGGAAAGCTCTAATTTCAAACCCGGCAGATGGTGCTCATCTAACCCTGTAAGGTCAACCATCTAGAGAAGGAAACTTAAATTAAACCTACGACCTGAGGACCTCGCTGCCACCACCCAAGCTTGCTAGGCCCTTGCAGACTAACATTTGTTTTAAAGGGTGAGACCAGTTCTGTGCACGCTGCGCTCCATCAGAAAAATCCATTGCACAGGCTTAAAAGACACATCCAACCTCCATCATCAACACCCTTGTAGAAAGCGTGGGATGAGTCCTTCCTGGGAATCTTCATTCGCGAAGTAATGCCAGAGAAAAAACATGAGAAACCTTGGAGACAGGAAGTTGGAGACATTAAGTCAAAACATGACATTTCATATACAACTTCCAGACACAATTGTATACATTTAAAAACAATATTTTGTGCATGAAACAAAGATTGTGCACATGGAACCATTAGAAACATCATCTAGTTATGTGGACCATTTTGGAGTAATCCGTACTGGCACATTAACTACATATTACATATTTTACTGAATATTTTGGCTATCATTCAATGTTTTACTTGACAAAATATGAATTATGGCAGGAGGGGTCACTGTTTCACATGGCTGCCCATATGTCCCAGAAGTTTGGCTTGCATAGTTCATATTCATCAAGAAGCTCTAGCTGTTTGGAGAAAATCACAGTTTTGTCACAAAATTCCTCCACATTGAGCATGATGAGAGCTCATTTTGTACTGAAGGAACATGTTCTTTTCCTTGGGTAAGCATGTGAATAGGATACAGGTGAAGGTGATCACCATCTCCGTGCGCTGTGTACATTTGACAGCACCGCTCTGCATAAGTATTAGCATCTTGTCAAACAATACAAATGTTTAGGGGATTTGCACTGCACAGCACTATGGCTTATGCGTATTTAATTCTTCTTTATATACTTCAAATCTGAGAGTAATGCAGCTGTCTTTTACCGTTCATTTCTTCCCCAATAATCTTGTCAAGTGCTAGGTCTTTAATTTAAAAGACTATCCATGACAGCTGTTTGAGAATTACCTACCTATGCTGAACTGGCAGTGAGAGAATTCACAGCAGGAAAAGAAAAATGAGCACAGTAGTGGTAGTTAAAACCAGCTGTGTGGCTGAATAAACTTGGAGGAACTGATTTGTCTTTTTAAAAAATGGGCAGACTTCAGTGTGTTTTCACTGTCATTTGTGGGGCTTGACTGAGACCAGGTAATTTAAAGAGTTATAGAAGGTGGGGAGTGGGGAAATACAGCATAACCTTCAGCTGGAAATGATATTTCACGCTTGGTTCCTGAACATTTCCACAACATTATGTGGAAACTTGGTTCATTGAGGAAGAGCCAAAATATGGTATTCCTTGGACCGATGGGTAGAAAGGTTAATGAAGGGATGCATCTCTTAGTCTTCCCAATATATATATTTTAGTTTGGTCAAGCAAACTTTGTCCCATTCCCACATAATCTTGTGATTTTATAAAGGTATTGTCCATCTATTCCCAAATATGCAATTTAAAAACTATGTGCTGTAGTGTGACCAGAGTTCACATTGTTGCTCAGCCATGGAAAGTAACTGGGTGACCATGAGTAAGTTGCAAACTCGCAGCCTCAGAAGACGGCCATAGGAACAATGAACAAATCCAGCCAAGACAACCCTGGAAAACTTTTCGGACACCATAAGTTGAAAACAACTTGACAACAAGACCAATCCTTTTCCTCGTGAGTCATTTATATTTGCATACTTCGGTTTTGTATGTACTTTTCTAAACTATCATATTTTATGTGTACTTTATCCAATATTCATATTTTTGTGTGAAATGACCTCCATAAAAATGCTTATAAATATGCAGATCCTGGTGTATACTTCTCATCTCTCCTAAAAGTCTTAGAGGATGCAAACTGGTTGCTTCCATGCAAAAAAGTGGACAAAACTACTGTCCTATCCAAGTCTTTTTCTTTTTATTAATAATTTTATTATATTTCCATTCCATTTTATTACAAAATACAATCTCTATAATTCATATATTTATTTCTTCACATTTTCCCCATTTGTTTCCCCTTTATGGAGTCCTTCTTTCCTTCGTAGTCCCACCAGAACTTTGTTTCGTCTGGTGAGGGTTGCTTCCCATCTTTTTTTCTCACTGTTTCTTCAATCATTTTTCCATATGCTTTCAAAATCATTATTTTTCCCTTAGACCTTTTAAACCTTTAAATTACATGTTAATTTATTATTTATTGTTATTTCCCATATTTCCTTATACCATTCTTCTATTTTGATTTCTACTCCTTTTCATTTTTTTTGCTATTAATAACCTTTTTGCCATTAACAACATTAAATTCTTTTTGTTTTCTTCCCAATCATTTGTATTGTATAAAGATAACAATTTAATTATTCGATTTATATATTTTTTCTTCATAATGCTTTCTATCTCTATTATAACTTTCCCCAGAACCACTGTACATATTTACATTCTCACCCCATGTGAAAGCAAGACACCTCAAGAATTCATCAATCAGACTAAAAGAAAATTACTACAAGATATGGAAATTGTACTTGACCCTGATTAATATACATAATATGGATATGAGCTGTTCGAAAAAATGTTGGAGAGATTGTCAAGAAAGAGGGCATGTATATTTGTGTGTCCTATCCAATTCGATTTGTTAGTCCATAAATTTAGCTAAGTGGAAATTTAATCCTGCCCATCAAAAACGAATCATGCCCAATGAGAAGTTTAATTCACCTGTTCTATTTTTCCAAAAATATTTTTCATCTTTCATACCAAGTTTAATCTTCTTTTTCAGAGGAGAACATACTCAATATCAGCATATTTGGGCAAGGGGAGTATGAACCTTCCAGCTACCCATACACAAGGCACACATTGGCCATGATAGTAGTGTCCCTCCACCACCATTGCCAAGTAGGTAGTCTCCCTCCTTCCAGAAAGGATAAGACAAGACCAGTGGCTCTTGCATAACTTTATCTCTGCCTATGAAAGGGGATATTACTGTGGAGGCACACAACAGTTGACATTTGCCTGCTTGATATTGAGATCAGCACTGGTTCCTTATTTTTGAACAAAGGAGGAAGGGAAGGCTCCAATCACTTATTAGAAGACAAGATGAAAAAGAAAAGTGTTAGAGACAGCCGTAGGTCAGAAGGAGAAAGCTGAGCTGACCACTTGCTGCTCTCCAGAGTCAGGAAGCAGATGGAGTGGTATGTTTCCCATTGCAGAAAAGAAGTAAACTCTTGTAAATGTGGCTTAACCCATTGGAATGCCTACTTTACTTCCAAGCTGTGCTTTGGCACATCTGTTCTAAATAATGAACTGATTATAGGATGCTGGAAGTAATTAGAATGCATTGCTTTTCACCTGGCATATTCAGAAAGATAGGAAGATATAGGGAAATGGAGGAGTCAGTGGAAGAAACACATTATATGGCTGTGATTCAAAGCACCTGAATCCAGTCAAAGAATTGCTTTGAAACAATTGAAGAGTGGGAACTCGGAAGCAATTCAAGAAAAGATGACAGAGTTGCAAGGGTTGTCTACAGTAGAGCAGAATGAAATGTAATGGGTGGTTGATTTGGTTTCTTTGTCTTTAAGCAGTCATGATCCTTACAGAATGTCAGGCTGTTTAGACCTTAAAGGCTGATGTTTCCCTATCATCACTATCATCTATTGTTAGCAGACACCTCTGGGTTTTTAAGGGCTGCATTGTTACTATCTTTACTTCTCCAAATCTGTTAATTTTATTCAGGTTTCTATTTTTGTGTAATAATATGCAATATTGTATATTCTTATTGAAGGTGGACTGCAATAAACTAATTGTAATCCTTTAGTGTGTTTATTGCTTGTGCAGTCCCGGGCACAAGAAAAATTACACAATTCTCTCCCCCCTACACACCTCTTCTTCAGGATTTATTTCTGTATCTCTGACAAAAAAACATTCTTTTAAACAAAGTCTTTTTATACATGCCCAGATCCTATTTTTCTTCTTGTCCTTTAACACTAGCAAGCACTACTGTTGGAGGATGATGAGGGAGACAAGAGAAATGCAGACATTTGGTGCCAGGTTGTAACAAATCTACAATAAACAGTAGGAAAGAATGGGATTTTGCTTTCTCAGAACAGGCAAGACTATGTGAATGGCAAAATCAGCTACCAAGCACATTTTTAAAAGCATACATGTAAAAGTCTGGCTACTAAAATGGAAATAATAAGAAAAGTGGATGCCGGAGGAAAAAAATAACTATACCAGCATGAATTTTTTATGAAGGCTTCACACAGTCTCTAGTTCAGAGTGTTTTTGTGTCCTTATGCAATGCTTACCTGACCTGGTTGCTTCATTTCACATGGCCATCATATTAGTACTAAATAAACTGTTTGCTGAAACTGGTTGATTTGTTCTTCTTTTAGAGCTGAGAAACTTATTATTCTATCCATGCTATTTCTCCTATGGTATTACATTTTCTGTAAAGAGACTGTGCCCAGGAAAAGCACACTCTCTTTAGTGATGTATACCTTTAATTCCAGTTTATGTCTTTATTTATAAATATACTCAAAAATAAATGAGCAATATATGTTTTAACAATTGAGTGAGGACGCAGGTAGCATACAGTGATTCATTTATGCAGATTTTGTTTCTGCATATGCTCAGAGATACAGAAAACTACTATGATAAAGAAATCTCCCTTCTTCACTGGCTGATCTTTGTGGCCATCTACATATTGGTAGATTTGCAGTGGATCAGTGTACTCAAATTGAAATAGGAAGTGGTTGAAAAAAAGAGTTGAGAGCCAGCATGGTTTAGTGGTTTGAACATTTATCACTGAACTACAATTCTAGAGACCAGGGTTCAAATCCTGCTCATCCACGCAAGTCCAATGGATGACCTTGAGCAAGTCACACACTCTAAGCCTTGGAGGAAGATAATGGTAAATCCTGGTTAGGTTCGTCGGAGGTCTTCGAAGATCAGAATGAATTCGGATTAAATTCACTTATGAACCCGTTTTGAAGAGTGTTAAGCAACCCGGAAGTGTATTTGTAATTTTGAAGCTTTTCCGCCATTTCTCGGAAGGGAGTCAGAAATGATTCAGAAAGCCGCTTCCAAACCACCCACTTTGGTCCCTCCCAGGTGCCTGGCAGGGAGCCGCCTGGGAGGGAAAGAAAGAAGACACTGGGTATATTATCTGAAAGACTAAGGAGAAATATAGGAAAACTTCAAAATTTATTCAGAAAAATATACACATCAATAGGCACAGTAATACGGAAGCAAGTGCCCATCAAGACAGGTAATGGAAAGAAGACTAGACCACAAAAATGGAAAGTGGTCTATATAATATACAATCATGTAGGTGAGGAAGACATGAAGTATATTATCTAAGAATATATGAATAAATCAATATGTCTAAACCACTAAATGATGAGTAAGTGTGTTAATTTATATAAATATACACATCAATCTAATAAGGAACCTGATGCATGTATGAAGCATACCACAATGCTCTAGGAATCTGAAAACATCACAATTCTATATGCAGGGAGAACCTAAGCACTGCTATATATAAAATAAGTAGTTAAACAAATGATCTGTACATATTAATATGTATGCAGGTATGTATATTGTATATTATATAGGCCACTTTCAATTTTTGGTCTACTCTTCTTTCCATTATCTTGTTGGGCACCTGCTTCCGTATTACTGTGCCTTATTAGATTGATCTGTATATTTATATAAATTAACACTCTTAACATTCAGTGATTTAGACATCTTGACTTATTTATATATTCGTAGTTAATATACTTTATGTCTTCCTCACCTACAGGATTGTAACCACCTATACTAGTTTATGCCCTGGCATCATAACATAATACTTGTCTCCTAAATAACAACCCCAAGGTTAGCTCCTTAAATCCAGTAATACCCAGCTGCATCACATCTCCTGCATGCCTCCACCCTTAATTGCTCTTACCTGTAAACTGTTACTTACAAATTACTCAGCCCTTTTAGAACCAAGACCCACATTAACACTTCCATTACCAACTGCTAGGTCTGCCACCACCAACCACCATCAACTGTGGGACATGATACATGTCAGACCCAATGAATCATTTGGGCCACATAGTTGTGCCTCTGTTTTTAGTCTGCCTGTGCAATTTTCTTGCAGCAGTTGAGGTTATGATCAATGGTTTCATTAGCTTCCTTGCACAGTCTGCATTTTGGGTCATTGGCTGATTTTTCGATCTTGGCCTTAATTGCATTTGTGATGATGATGATGACGATGACGACTATTCAAAGACTGGATGGTCATCTGGTGCGGGTGCATTGATGTTTTCGACACTATAGTTTTTGTTCCTAGTTTACAACAATGTCATATCCTAATTGATTTGATTATTTAAAAATGACAAAAATGTATTAAACTGCAAAAACTTTGCATTTGCATGAGGGACATTTTCACTAACTATACTTTAGAAACACTTTAGAAATGAAACATCAGCACCTCCAGTTTTGTAATGACTTTTGAACCATTTTTAATGGATCACACATCCCTACTTGAGACAACTTGGCAAAGAAGAAAAAGAAATAAACTGCTTTGCAATCCTTGTGGTGGATACAGGATATGTTTGTCTTCTTGATTTTTAGCTTCCATTAGCTGGATGCAAGCCCTTCCCTTTATCATACATCCCAGCCCCACACACATCCTATGTCAGAATTTAGGAGGTGGAATTATACCATATAGTTATTATTTATTTATTTTATACATGTATACCCCATCCTTCTCACCCCCAAAGGGAGACTCGGGGTGGCCTCACAACAGGCAACCAATAGATGCCAATACATCAATTATAAAGAAACAAACACAGTTAAAACATTCATTTAAAATTACACAAGTTCAAAGTCATAATCCAGGGTCTATCACTCTCATTGCTACTGCATCTGCTGCTCAAATGCTTGTTCCATAATCATGTTTTGAGTTTTTCCTAAAAGACAGGAGGATGGGGTCTGACCTGATTTCATTGGGGGGAGAGTTCCACATATGAGGGCCCACCACTGATATATACTCATGTATCAGTCCAGAATTTTAGGGGTTGGGAAGCAATCCCCAAAACCTGGGTTGCCTGATCCATGGGCCAATGTGAAAACTATAACTCAATTCTCATTAAAAAAAATAATACCCTGGGAGAGCCTAAAAGAAGTACCACCCCCTTTTACTTTCCTAGCCGTGGTGCTGCTTCTGATGTTTTTGAATACCTAGGTAGGAAAATGATTTCAGCCAGGATGACTGGCCCCCCGAGAGAGCATTGGTGCTTTCCTCTCCCTGTGGAATAACCCTTGACCTAGCCTTGAGCCATAGCAAAATCCATAATTCTGAGCCCCAAACCTGCCTTTGATTTATACATGAAGTTGACTTATCCATGTGTATATATGGTAAATCATAATATGGAAAATAGCCATAGAAATCATTGCAACATTTTATCTGTTACAAAATTATCTTATAAAGCAGGGAAACCCAAAGGATTCATGTAGTTATTCAGAAAATAATGTGAGTGAGTGAGTGTGTGTGTGTGTGTGTGTGTGTACAGAAAGGTCAATAATTAATCCAGGTAGTAATCTTCTTTCTTTTGTTCCCAGACTGCTTCATATTTTACTGCATTGTCTCCTGACAGATAAAAAATATCTTTTGGAATAAGCAATTTTGAAAAGTCTTTTGGTTAACCCCCCTCCCCCCCCAACATGTTCAGAGTGTAACTACTGTTTCTGTCTCTGACATATGCCCCACAGATAAATTTGTACATTTTATAGTTCTTTGCTCATTTCTCTTACTACTGCTTTTTATTATTTTGGGAAATAAGGAATCCTTTAAATCATCTGTAAAGTTACAGCTCTGACACAAAGCATGAAGCCTGGCAGTGACATGCATGTAATCTGACAGGATAGAAAACTGACAGGACCACCCAGACTTAAGTTTAAAGCGGGGATGGGAGACAGACAGATTGCATCAACTACATTAAGCCCTGACTTCACTAGTATAGAAACTGACAGTCAAGGTCAGCTGTCACCACAGAAATATGTAGCTTATCAAACAGCCCAATATGAAGGCAAAGGTAAAAAGCAAGCTATGCATAACAGGAAGAACCACCTGCAGGTTGAACAGCAGAGGTACAAGAAAGGAACGCTTAGTAGCATATGAACCAAGAATAATGGAAATTGCAAAGTGTGTGTGTGTGTGTGTAGTGGCCAAGATCCTGATCATAGACATGGAGCTCTGTCATTATTATGGTTGAGATAATACTCCATGGCCCAAATTGTTTCAGTTTGTAAATGCGGATTCCAAGGAGTTATAAACTAGGCAAATCCATCTAACAATCTTGTAACTATTGAACAGGATGCCTACCATTGTATTATTTGTTTTGGATAATAATATTTTTTCTGTAATTGTTTTTAAAACTTTGTTAAAAATATAATGTTCATTACCTAAGTTGTTGGAATGCTGCATGACAGAAAGACATCTAGGTCTTCTATACATTCCTATATACATACCGTAGACCCGCACACACATATGTATTAATATGGATGTTAATACCAGAATGTCAAGGTACACAACAAGTTACACAACAAGTGGCTGTGATATTCTAATGTTTCACCAACAAAAAATTTCTGTATTAGATTCTAAAACTCTATATACTGTACTTCATATTTGTACCTTAGTCATTGTTGTTGCATACCTTCTATTCAACTCAGTATCAAGGCTGTTGAGTGTGTTCGGGTATGCATGATAAAGCAATCAGTAGAACTTTCTAGAAGTATTTGTAGAGATGGTAGGGTGTATGTTGTTATGTTTCTTATTTTATTTCAAAGTATGTAGAACTTGCCTTGGTGCATTTTTGGGTTTCTCTTGTTCATTTTGTTCTAATCTAATGCTCTATGGTCCTGCCCTGATGGTCACCATAGATATTTACTCTCATAAAGTCATCAGTTCTGGCATGATTAATTTTACATACATAATATGCATATTGTATCTATTCCTGTGCCTAATTCTGATATCCTGTGTGTGGACATTATCCCTCAGAATGGAGATCCACTATACTGAATGAACCTCAATGTTTCCATATGATCATGGTATGGAAACTCCAGGGGTTTCTGGTAGACACTGATCATCTTGATCCAGCACAGTCTGGCTTTAGGCTGGGACATGGAACTGAGACAGCCTTGGTCGCCTTGGTAGATGACCTACGCCGGGAGCTCAACAGGGGGAGTGTATCCCTGTCGGTGCTGCTGGACCTCTCAGCGGCTTTCGATACCGTTGAGGAAATGGTACTGCTCTGCAGTGGCTCCAATCCATTCTGGAGGGTCGGTCTTAGAAGGTGTTATTGGGTGACACCTGTTCGGCTCTGCAACCATTGTCTTGTGGAGTCCCTCAGGGTTCAGTACTGTCCCCAATGTTATTCAACATCTACATGAAACCGCAGGGAGACATCATCCGGAGTTTCGGAGTAAGGTGTTATCTGTACGCAGATGATGTCCAGATCTGTCACTCCTTTCCACCTGTCACTAAGGAGGCTGTCCAGACTTTGAACTGGTGCTTGGCTGCTGTGTCGGAATGGATGTGGACTAGCAAATTGAAACTTAATCCAGACAAGACAGAGGTCCTCCTAGTCAGTCGAAAGGCCAAACAGAGCATAGGGTTACAGCCTGTGTTGGATGGGGTTGCACTCCCCCTAAAGATGCAGGTTCGCAGCTTGGGAGTGATCCTGGATTCACCGCTGAGCCTGGAACCCCAGGTTTCGGCGGTAGCCAGTTAAGACTTGTGTGCCAGCTGCGGCCATACCTTGGGAAGTCTGATCTGGCGACATCTTGAATAGATTACTGCAACACACTCTACGTGGGGCTGCCTTTGGAAACAGTTCGGAAACTTCAACTAGTCCAATAGGCGGCAGCCAGGTTACTAACTGGAGCGACATACAGGGAGCATACGTTTTAATGTTGATGTTTTAATCTTGTTGTATTAGTGTTTTATATTGTGTATTGTTGCCGGCATCTAATTGTGTCTTGTAAGCTGCCCTGAGGTCGTCGTCCCCCCCCCCCCCCCGAGGGTGGGTTAGAAATACAGTAAATAAATAAATAAATAACACTGGGTTGGTACCAGTAAAGTGCAAAGATAGGCCGCCAGCTGACAAATTGATAATAGCAACTAGGAATGCAATCTTGGTGTCAAATTTGTCTGTCCATTGAAAAAAATATCCATACATTCATTCATTGAAAGATACAGGGCATCTATTCAACTGGTAGTATTAGGCAACTGAAGTTCCTATTCTATATTACAAGTTCAACTGGCAACTAATATCATTCAAGCAGAGATGGAAGGGATTTTGACATTGTAGAATAGCCACAGGTATCAAGTTCCTCCTTTACATTTCACACATTGTTGTAACCCCCAAACAACAGAAGATGTCTCATCACTAAGTAATCCTTCCAGATAAAAGAAGAATCATATTATAGTCACACATGCATTAGAGATGGCTAAATGATCATTTATGTGATAATTGATATTTCTCTCAAAACGTATGTGAGAACATAGAAAGAATGTGGTGGTTTCTGTGAACTTTATATGTGGTATTGTTATTGATGCTCAAATGGAAGTTCCAGTACATGTTCTTTTTTTTTGTTTTGAATACAATTTTATAAACAGACCCTTAACTTACTGAAATTTTAAAATGCTTTCTCAAAAATTCCAAGAAAACAATTAAATTTTTTGCAAACATTTGGCTTCAGGAGCATGTATATTTTTGAAATTTCAATGAATTCGATTATTCAATAATAAGCCAGACAGACTGGCATTTGACTCACTGTAAGAGAGATTCTATGTCCATATAGTTTCATAATGCTACATAAAAGCAAAAACTGCAGGCAGAATAATAAATGCACCATCTTTCCATCATTTAGAAAGGCTATCAGGTTTATTTTTGAATGAGTGAAAATATGAAATTCTTATGTAAGTTTGGACTACAAGAGATTTGTTATGCTATGCCATCTGTCTCCCAGTCCAATCAACTGATTTTTTTCCCCTGCCAGATCACATTATCTTTCATGCAAAATACATTTCTACAATCATTGTTCCATTATTCATATTCTAATTTGACTTTGGAAAGATTACTCTACTTGACATAAAGTCATAAATGTGACTTTGGTGAAAGACGAAACAAATATGTCATAATGACACATTCACCTGGCATAGTTTTTTTTATTTATGCGCACAATGTTTGTTGACTTTGTAAATCTGATTTTTTAAAAAAACAAAACAAAACAATTCAACACAAATTGTAAATAAACGTATGTTTTATATGGCTCCTTTGTTCTGTTGCGTATAATCAATGTTCTGCAAAAACAAATGCCAATGAGGTTTTTAGGTCTTCTAGTTTTGTGCACAAGTTGAAGCTTTAAAATGTAGCCAAAAATTTAAGAAAAATGTTCTCATGAGATGTTTCAGCTGGTTGTACTAACTTGTGGCTCCACCTGTTCAGCTAGAAGGCATAATTCAGCCACAAGACAGCCCAAAGCTGAATTTACACTTCAGTTGCTACTTCAGTTTCATTTATTTGCTTGAGTGAGCAGAGCAGTCAGAAGGCTGAGCATGTGGGTGACAAAAAAAAATCAAACTCTCGTTAGTTACCGACCTTCACAGAATTTTGTATATTCCCTTTTATCCATATTTTGATGACATAGAAACTGAGAATGAATATTTTCATATTTACATTACACTTAATTGTTCTACACGTGGTGAGGTTTTGCTATGGTCCCTTTTGGTTCCTTGAGCTGAGAAAGAGCCTGCCTGAAAAATCAATACTATGCTGTCATCATCATTGTCATCATCATCATGATGCTCATTTGTATGTTGCTTTCCCATGACAATGTCATACTCAGTGTATTTGAGTGACATCAGGAAAAGATACACAAACACTTCCAGAAAACTCAGTAATAATTATAAAAAAAACTGTTACTTTCCCAAAATTTATTCTGTTGGAAATATGCAGAAGTTGAGCAAAAAAAGTCAATTAATATTTTGACATATTCTTAGAAGCAGCAATAGCAATATCCTGAAATAAGACCAAAACAAAAACTGGATAATTAACACAAACAGAATTTTTTATTTACAGTTTTGACCAGTACAGAATCTCACCTTATAATCATCCATCCACATCAGTACAGTGTTTACATTAGGTTGGGATATAAATTAAAATTTAACACCATTAGAAAAGATACATAAGACCCTACTCTGACTATAAGTTTTGTAAAGATAACCTAGACCGTAAACTACATCTTGTTAAAATCATCTAGTCCTTTACTATCCAAATGCTGGATATCACTTTTTATTTTTTACAAATCGATGGACAGAAGCGGGCCATTAATCTTGCAATTCTGAGGTCACTGCCCATAAACTTATAGTTCAATGTAACTTTAATGTTTGAGCCAGACAGGCCTACCAGCACTTGACTGACGATTCTCTTATGGGGCTTTTCACAGATAAGGCATCTAAAAAGCATATCACCCAGGCCTAGGGAATCTATTTCAGCAAGTGGGCAAAGCCTCCTTTCAGATGGAATTTTCTTATATTTGCCCCCTAACACCTTGGAGGGAAGAGAGTTACATCAGGACAGAGTGAACAATCCCATTATGCTGTTATCAAGGAAGTAAATGTGCTGTAATTACTTGCCATCTTAAATGTTCTGATGCTAGAAATTTAGTAGACTTCATGGGCTGTGTTGTCTTTCTATATCAAAAATTCTCTGGTGGATAGCTGGAAGTGATTGAGTGAAAAGACCCATCTGTTGTAGGGGTCTTAAGACTGCCCTGTGCGAGCAGGACTGGAAGTTGTCATGAAGAATGAGGGGGAGAAGTCCTTGTGTATTATGGTGACAACTTAACCATTTTTGATAGATTGAAGATTGATCAGAGCTTCCACCTTTAACATCCTGTTTTAAGCATGATCCATGAATCAGAAACATTATTGGGGATCTGTGTAAGGGAGCTAAGAAACTTAGATTGTACTCTTTCTAGTGGGGCAAATGTTAAAGAAGATCCCAGAAAAGAACCATAAACTAATTGTGGGTTTCTTTTTTGCTTTAAATAATTTCAATATTGTGGTGACATACAAGTCTCTCCTAGTTTCATAGAACGCTGGGATACTATTAGCAGACTTATCTCATATCCTTGCCATTGAGGTATAGTGTGCAGATTTAATACCCAAGGCTTGAAATATCACAACTAGATCAGTGTATCTTTTGGCACATTACCTTGGTACAGAAAAATACACATTCTAGCCTGCATAATAACAATTTCACATACGCAAGGATAACCCCAGTTATCTTAAGAATTTCCTTGTACACTAGAACAATTTAGTTCATGATGTAATTCTTGCAACATTTCAAAATGTGTCCTTCACCCAATTTGTCTTTTATCCTTACAATCGTACCTTTCAGGAATTGAAACAATCACAGTAGATACTCCAACAATAATTGGTTCAATGTCAGACACTGAAATCATACTATTAAACTGAACATCTATCTCCCTTTCTTCACAGTTCTTGCTCTAAGTTTTTATTAGACTCCTAACTGCACTTCAGAAATCATTTCTCTTCACTTGCCGCCTCTTCTCTTTCCATTTAACAAACACATCTTCCATCCATCAATGTTTGTCTAGAAAAGCTTCTGAAATGTAGAACTGTGCAAAAAAGTTTACTTTTCTCTCTGTGTTTTTTTCTATTTCTAAAAAAAATCATTATCTGAGTACTTTAATCATTGATTGAGTTAGCTTATGCAGGAGATACCACTTTGGATCTCAATCTTGAGGGGGGAAAGCAGGATGGTGATGATTATGATGATGATGATGATGGGGGTGCTGGGGGTGGGGGTGGTGATAATTAAAAGTTTTATTGTGAATATCTCACTCAGACTCCAACACATCCCACCACTTTTTAATTGTTCTGAAATCAGATCTCACTTGGCAGCAGTTTTGTCAACACAGCATTCTATCTCTGAGATCAGCCAGCAGGAAATTTTCTGGCCTTGAGGGTATATGGAGCACCCTTAAGTTTCGATGGTAATTTCTGGCAGTTATTCTGTACATATATGCTGGACAGCACAGCATGGGATATTTTTGAGAAGAAGAATAAATATAACAACATGTTGAAACAATCCAACAGTACTGAAAGGATGCTCTGAGCTTAAGTCATATCCATTATTTTAGAACATACAAAATAGTGAAAAAGAATTTGTAATGATTATATAACTATTTTAAAAGGGAAAAGACACATAACCAGTAGTGATAGGATTGGTAGCTAATGTATAAATATGTGAATGAATGTCATAAGGAAATGGAAGCAGACTTTTTTTTTCTGTTGCCCTGGAGACTAGGACTTGGAGCAATTGGTTCAAATTACTGGCAAGGAGATTCCACCTGAACATTAGAAAGAATTTCCTGACTGTAAGAGCTGTTCAACAGTGGAACTCTATGACTAAAGATAATATATGACAAAATATTTTTAGATTGGGATGTAAACATTCACCTAGTTTATCCCTCATATAGGAATGAAAAATATCAAATGTTCCCTCTCCTTGGGTAAGCTTATGTGCAAAAGTAAGATATAATGAAAGAGCTGATAGCAATTCAAATTTTCCCTATGTGTCAGGTAGAGATGAAAAAATATTTTAAAATATTCACAAATAGTTAAAACAACAATAACATGATTTTTTTTCATGTGGAGAAACCCTAATGGAAAGAATCATGGGCTGAAAATAATCTTTGTAGTGCAAGCTTTATTCTGCACAATATGAATTGGAAATAATATCATTTTTAAGACATTGAAATTGTGTTGGTTATAATTTGTTTGCAAAAAGAAAGTCTCACCAATCCTGAAAACAAACATTCCATCTAACATATGTTTTCTAGACCTGGATATTTTATTATTGTGGATAAATTTTGCTTCTGTATCCTAAAAGTTTTCTTTCTTTCTTAGAAAATTCTCAGGGTTAAGGATTTACTTAATTGATTATTGACATAATATACTGTTATGACATTTTTTTCACATCCTTTGGTTCCAATCATTGATACTTTTTAAGGAGTGTTGCTTTTACTCTTGTTGTAAGGCACCAATATACATATATTTAAAAATAAGGTGTAATATATAATGGGTTTGTTTAGTAATTCTAAACTGTAAAATGAATGCAGTTTGACAGCACTTTAACTGCTGACTGAATGTATGTAATCATGGGAGTTGTAGTTTCACAAGGTCTTTATCTTCCTTGACAAACAACACACTAGAAAATGAGGCTATGGTGCCTAGAATCCTGAGCAACACAAGGGAAGAAGAGTAACAGGAGGTAATGTCCTAAATACTCAGTGCAATGCAAGACCAACACTGGTCATAAGCAATGATATAAAACATTTAATATAATCACAAGATGAAAGGGTAGTGAGGCAATAGGCCTCAAGAGGAGTACAAACAAGTGAAATATCACTGTATCATTGAACAAGGCAAAAACCACAGATATCCTGGAACAACCCACAAGGGGGTCAACACACCTCTAATGCATATACAAACATAACAAGCACAAATGTGATATACAAAGAAAACAAACAGGGCAGGGGCCCCTCAAAAGAGGGTGCTCCCTGGGCGGATGGAGAAAGAACCCCCTATCTCAAAGTACATACGGCTGAAGCCCAAGATGATCCGGACGCCAAGCTGGAAGCTGAGTAGATGGAAGAGCAGCAAATGCTCGGTCGTGCCTGGAGAGGATCCAAGCCGCTGTGTAAATATCACGGCGCGGCTGCGACTCCTCCACCAGCCCAAATGGGTGGAAGGAAGAGGTGGGAGAGGGACCCGGAATGGGGTACCCCTCTGAAGGAGGCAAATGCCCCTGGAGATCAATGGAACGCCTCCACGGATTGCGGAGACGTCAGGCAGCAAGACCGGAGAGCCAAACCAGGAAGCGGCCTGTAGCCAATCAGCAGAAGCGGCGTTACCCAGGGGTGCAATGCCGCGGCGGGGAAGGACAGGATCGTCAGGAGAAAAGTATGGGGAATGCAGAGATCACAGGGCTGTATGGAAGAAGATCCAGGCAGGGGGGATTCCCAGCGCCAAGGTGAGGTTCCCTGGAACAAAAAGCCTTGTCAGACCCTGATGGGTAACATCACATATGGCATCCAAATGGATATAAGAGAATCATGGGGAAGGCCCCATGAAACGCCAGGTTCTAGCCGCGGACGGCACTTAAGTAATTGGCCAAGTCTGTTTCGCCTGTAGCGTCAGCTTGTATTATACAACAGGTGGGGGCCGTGTCAATGTAGTACTAAGCACTTAAACAAGAACAGTATGGATAATAATCATCAAGTAAACAATATTCAAAATCACGTGTTGTTTTTATCATGCACATATGTCAATAAACAGGTGAGTATTCACATACAGTATACATATAAGCAAGAGCACAAGACGCAAATGAAACACTCTGGCAGCTGGGGAGGAGACCACTATGAGGCCTCGTGGAAGGCAAATACAAGCAGTAAATAGGGTGTGTAAAATCACAGTTCTCTAGGGTAGACGTTCCATCGAGTACCAAGTGGTAGGTAAAGATATGCTCACAGTTAGAGGCAAGGGTTCCCCCGTGAAAGCCTCCAAGTTGCCAAAGAGTTCAGAAAGCCGCTGCAGTCCGGGAACGCCGCTTTGTAAAATGTAAACAAACGCGGCTGGGGCTGCAGGAGCGGAAAGCCGCTGCTCGGTGGCGAGCTGCAATAGGAGTCCCAATGGAAATAGGTCGCAGAGAGGGAGAGATAGTTCCACACAATTTGGGCCGACGAGGGGGCAAGTGCCCAGGCCAAATCTCGTTTCGACCTTCCCAGGTCTTTCTCAAGGCCAGGTGGACATCCAAAAGATATAGTGTGAGATACACATCATTAGCGGCAGTCAGATAATGTCTGTAAAATACAACATGAACAAACGGAGCATACAATTCAGAATACACGGTTACAATCAAAGCATGGTATAAGAATGTAAGGGGCTGGAGGACTATACTACCTGGATGCTGAGGCTCAATAACGCAGACTGAAGGTGTCTGATGGCAGGAGCAAAGAATACAAACATGGCTACCTATTTAAAGAGGTTGAGGGAATGTGATTCAGGTGAGTAAAGCTGTTACACTGAGTTTTTCATTGAGTCCCAATGGGACTTCTGTGCGGTAATCGATGATGGCACGGGTTTCGGCCCGGATTAAGGCCGCATGGAGGTCTCCATTGGGGGGTGGTCTAATTTTTTGGATGCCAAAGAACTTAAGTGACTCGGGTCCATGAGAGAATGTTTTACAGTGGATATAGAAGGGCGAGTCTTCTGAAGCATGTCTGACTTTAGATTTATGTTCAGAAAACCGGGTTTTGAGCATTCTAGAACTTTCACCTATATAGATTTTTCCACAAGGGCAACGAATTCCATAAATGAGGGACTCGGAGCTGCAAGAGAAAAAGTCTTTGAACTTAAAGTTGCGTCCTCGTCCGGGACTGAAGATTTCTTGTTCGGAGTATACGTTGTTACATTGTGCACAATGCCCACAAGGGTGGGTTTTGGCTGTGAGAGAACTTCTGCTGGGAGGAGTCTTGAAATCAGTATGAACCAAAACATCTCGAAGATTTCTGGTTCGTTTGTAGGCTATCATGGGAGGTTGAGAAAGTCCAGGGATATCTTGCACCAGAGGCCAGAATTTGTGAATTACATTGATGATAGCGCCGGAATGCTTGGTCAGGGTGAGCGGCCACACAGTTCTATCTGATTGGGCTCTGTTCTTTTTGGTCATTAAAGAATCTCTAGAGATAGATTCGGCCCTTCTGACCGCTGAGTGGATGACTCGATAGGGATATCCCCTATTAGACAGTTTGGAGGACAGTGACGTGATTTCTTGTTGCAAATGGGAATCTTGGGATGAGTTTCTCTTGAGACGCAGAATCTGCGAAAATGGTAAATTTCTTTTCAAAGCGTGGCTGTGAAAGCTTCCGTAATGCAGGAGTGCATTTTTGTCTGTGGATTTGTGAAAGCATTTCACCAGAAGTCGATTGTGATGACGATAAGTGGTGACGTCTAGGAAGTTCACGCTGGATTCATTGTAGACCATCGAGAAGTTGATGTGTGTAGTCCAAGAGTTCATCCAGTTCTGGAGGGATCTAGGATCAGTGCCCCGTCTGGCTATAATGTAGACATCGTCTATGAATCTGAGATATACCTTGATGTTGGAGGCTATGGGGTGTCTGGGTGTGCCATAGACATGAGTCTGTTCTAGACTGTCCATATATAGATTGGCCACTGATGGCGCTAAAGGGCTGCCCATGGCCACACCCCCAACTTGTAAATAGTATTGGCCATTGAATGTAAAATAGTTATATTCCAAGACTGAATCAGCTAGATCCATAAGGAACGATGTAGGTGGTCTTTTAGAAATGGGAATGCTGTCAAAAGAGTCCAACAAAACTAGTCTGGCGTCCTCAATCGGGATGTTAGTATATAGAGAATTTACATCCGAAGTGATCAGTATATCTCCTTTGTCCAAAGGTAGCCCTTCCACTTTGTTGATGAAGTCTCTGGTATCCTGTATATATGCCTGTTTGGATGTGACCACAGGTTGAAGTAGAGAATCTAAGAAAACAGCCACATTGTGTAACAAACTGCTGCTCCCTGAGACAATGGGTCTGCCGGGTACCGGTCTATCCTTTTTGTGGATCTTCGGTAAATGGTAAAATACCGGGACTCGTGGATGGAGATTGGTCATGAACTTGGCTAGGCGATTGTCTATATGGCCCATTATCTCACCATCATTGATGATGGTATGTACAATCCGTTTGTATTTATTCGTAGGATCCCCTGGTAGTTTTTTATAATAAAGGTGATTGGATAATTGTCTCATGGCTTCCGTCATGTAGTCGTTTTTATTCATAATGACGACGCCTCCACCTTTATCTGCTGGTTTTATTATCAATTCCGGGTTGTTTCCAAGTTTGGTGAGGGCGTTGAATTCTTCTGGGGATATGTTGGAGTGTCGTTTGTCTTCATGATGGTCAATTTTATGTATTTCCCTTAGAACAACTTCTTCAAAAGTCTTGATGCAATTGTTGGTGCTGGGAGGGGTGAACGTGCTTTTAAGATGTACCTTGGATCCCAACCATGTGGGTCCAGAGCTACCAGATGTGGTATCTGTGGTAGAGTGAGGTGGTGCAAAGAAATCTTTGAGTCTGATGACTCGAAATAATGAAGCAAGGTCTTTTCTGATGTCGATGTCCTTGCAGAGGGGGGTCATCACAAAGGAAAGTCCCCTGTTTAGCACTCTCTTCTCCATTGGGGAGAGTGCATAGTCCGATAAATTGATTACTAGGTCTTGGACTTCTTGGACCGGGCCCTCCGAAAATTTCCTTGTTCCTTGTGGGTTCCATTCCCCCTCTCTCTATCAGAACGTTGATCCTGTGAGTTCCCTCCCCTCTCACGGAAGTTGTATCTGTCCCTCACATCTGGAGGTGGATGTTCCTCCGACTGTGGGTTGGAATTGGACACATCCTCTCTAGAAGATCCGGAGTGTAAGGACTCACGAGAAAAATGTACAGATCTACTGCGATAACGATTGGGTTTCTTCCAATTGTAGACTCTATTTTTGTCATAATCCTCTTTGTCCCTAGCAAACTTCTCCGATTTTAATTTCTTAAGGTCCAGGAATAGTTTGTCACATTGCTCTTTGATGTTATTCAAATCTGGAGCAGTAATCTGGTCTTTTAAAGTCTCTTTTATGTTAGAAATCTCAACTCTGAGTTCCTCAAGTTCTTTCATACTCCTCTCAATCAAGAGAACCATGATATCTTTTCCACATTTATCAAGGATCTGATTCCACTTAGTAGTAAACTCCACGTCCTCACAATACGTGCCTGGGGGGAGATCCACTCTCAGACCCCGGTGAATCAAGTTGTTGCAAACATAATCCGCTAATGCGGCTGCATTAAGGTTCACTCTAGTATACCGCAATTCCTTGTTAGTTAGTCCCCTTAAAGAGGCAGCATTGGTGGTGTTGGGAGTGGACTCTTGGTTGGTGGTGGAGATGATAGGAGCAAAATGTTGTAATACATCCGAAATGTGTCCCTCCGTATATACAAAAGGAGTGGCCATATTAACCCCAATGAGAAAAGCTATACGTATTATACAACAGGTGGGGGCCGTGTCAATGTAGTACTAAGCACTTAAACAAGAACAGTATGGATAATAATCATCAAGTAAACAATATTCAAAATCACGTGTTGTTTTTATCATGCACATATGTCAATAAACAGGTGAGTATTCACATACAGTATACATATAAGCAAGAGCACAAGACGCAAATACTAACATCCCGATTGAGGACGCCAGACTAGTTTTGTTGGACTCTTTTGACAGCATTCCCATTTCTAAAAGACCACCTACATCGAGTAACAGGAGGTAATGTCCTAAATACTCAGTGCAATGCAAGACCAACACGGATTGCGGAGACGTCAGGAAGCAAGACCGGAGAGCCAAACCAGGAAGCGGCCTGCAGCCAATCAGCAGAAGCGGCGTTTCCCAGCGGTGCAATGCCGCGGCGGGGAAGGACGGGATCATCAGGAGAAATGTATGGGGAATGCAGAGATCACAGGGCTGTATGGAAGATGATCCAGGGAGGGGGAATTCCCAGCGCCGAGGTGAGGTTCCGTGGAACAAAAAGCCTTGTCAGACCCTGATGGGTAACATCACATATGGCATCCAAATGGATATAAGAGAATCATGGGGAAGGCCCCATGAAATGCCAGGTTCTAGCCGCGGACGGCACTTAAGTAATTGGCCAAGTCCGTTTCGCCTGTAGCGTCGGCTTGTTCACAGCGGCGAACCATAGGGAGCGATATCCACAGAGTTGTAGTACTACAAGTACAAATATCAAAAGGCACATAGGTTATACACTTCCAAAAACACACATAGCTTTTAGCAGTATGGTAGCAGCATAGTAACACAAAATAATACATACCATTGCAAATAATAACAGCAACATTGCAGATATGGGAAAGTATTGACCCTTAGGTAAACAGAAGTAGCTATTTATGTTGCAGAACAATCATTAAAGTCAGCTGAAGAAGGGAGGAGGGAAGGTTCACCTGAGGAGCTCATTGATGGTGCGATTGTAGTTTAAACCACTAGGGTGTTCGCAGGCGATCATGGAAATCCACCATGATTCAGCCCTCAGCAAAGCGTCCTGCATGTTACCATGGGGACGTGACTTAACCCTTTCAAGGCCCAAGAACTGAAAAGACTCAGGGGAATGGTTCATATGCAGGAAATGCCTGTAAAGTTCTGTAGAGTTATTTTTATTTCTGATTCTCGATTTATGTTCAGAGATCCTAGTCTTCAAAGGGCGTGACGTGACCCCAGTGTAAACTAGGCCACACCCACAGATGAGTGCATATACTACATTATCTGAGGCACAGGTAGTAAAGTCCCTAACCTTGAAGGTTCTTCCTTTGTGAGGACTATATAAAGTTTTGTCTTGGCATACCTGCTTGCAGCATATGCATCTGCCACAAGGCCTACAACCAGGAGAGAGGGAACTACGCAGATCGCGAGGAGCATACTGTGTATGCACCAAAAGGTCCTTGATATTCCGTGTACGTCTAAAGGTCTGTATAGGGAGTTGCTCAAGTCCTGGGATGTGGGAAATTAAAGGCCAATACTTTCTGATGATGGTCATCATAGATTGACTGTGTGGAGTCAAGTATGTGGACCAAATGAGTCTTTTGGGAGGGGTTTTTTTCTCCGTTCTGGGTGTCAAAAGTTGTTTCCTAGGGATTTTTTCAGCTTTATTTCTGGCTTTTTGTATTATAGAGGGAGGATATCCTCTTTGTTGGAGTTCACACGACAATCTATCACCTTCCTGTTTGAAATCACTCATATAAGAGGAATTTCTCTTCAATCTGATAAATTGAGAAAAAGGAAGGTTTGACTTTAGAGCAAAGGAGTGATAACTAGAGTGATGTAAAATAGAATTTTTATCGGTGTCCTTATGGTAATTTCTAATTCTCAGTCTATACAAACAGAGGGGGAGTTGCTAAAGGCAACGTAACACACTAGGTGTAATAAGTAAAGACAATAGCAAATTCAATAAGAAAATTCACAAGTGTTAATACACATATATAAAGATATATAAACAGTCACAAATGCATATATTGCATGCCCGCTGTGGGCTCCTACCCCATACGCCAATGGCGCAAATCAAAGTCCAGGAAACTTCAGGTTTGTAAGGGAAAGTTCAAAGGATCGTAGATGAGGACAGGATTTCGAGGTAAGTAAACGCGGGGAGGAGGTGCACAAGCCCAGCGGGGCTGTATTCCATCCAACAGCGGGTGGGCTGGCAAGCCGTCTCGGAAGTCCAGAGGAATGCTGTAGTAGGAGTTGTTTGCTGGCTGGGACCCAGAACGAATGTAATCAAATAAGTGGGGTGCACGAAGATGATGGCTGGGTCGCCTGGATGTAACGTTGGGCTGACGGGGATACGCTGTACAATGGTCCCAACTCCCGTTTCGACCCCCTAAAACAGGGTCTTTCTCAAGGCCAATATTGGAGGGCAAATCAACTCAATCCCATCCTGGGGCAAAGGCGAGGTCTGTGGGTAACAAGCTGCTATGAGTAAAACGGCTTGGGAAATATACAACACACTCAAAAGCAACTCGCGAATACACATTTCATGGCAATAATAATACAAACATAGCAATTATCGCAACATACATACCTAAATCATAGAGGCAAATGCATACTTCTAAGCAATGACCAACGGCCGAAGCAAGTACATAGTGCTACCTGGTTCGCTTATAAGCGCAACCAGGGATCAGGTGAAGGCAATCCAGTGCGAATCAAATAGGTGCGGAGTAATGGGAATCTAACGTAGGAGTTCAGCAATAGTGATTTTGTCGTTAAGGCCTATTGGAATTTCTGTACACAGGGTATGAATATACCGAGTTTCAGTCCTACGTAGGTGCATATCTAGATTGCCATGGGGGGGAGCCTGAACGCGTTTAACACCAAAGAACAAAAGGTCATCAGGTCCATGCTGCATGGTCTTAAAATGAACATAAAGAGGAGAATCCTCAGACAAATTACGGATCTTGGACCGATGTTCAGATATTCTAATATTAAGATTTCTCTTAGTCTCGCCCAGATAAATCTTTCCGCAAGGACAACAAATCCCATACACACAGGAGTTAGTTTTGCATGTGAAGAACTCCTGGAACACAAAACTCCGGCCAGTCCCTGGATTAAAGATTTCCTTTTCAGGGTACACAAATCTGCACTGTGCGCAGGTTCCACACCTATGTGTTTTGGAGGTGAGGGTACTCCTCTTATGTGGGGTATGCATGCTAGAATGTACAATGATATCTTTGATGTTTTTACTGCGTTTGTGTGCAATCATCGGTACGCTGTACAGTCCAGGAGTGTCGCAGACCAAGGGCCAATATTTGGTGATTATCTTACGGATAGTAGTGGAGTGACTAGTCAGAGTGAGAGGCCACACTACCCTATCAGGGGGTGTCCTATTCCTTTTGGTGAGGAGCGACTCGCGAGTAACGAGATGGGTCTACCTGGCACCGGTGTGATGTTTTTGTGCGTCTTTGGGAGATGGTAGAATTCAGGAATCTTGGGGTGGAGATTAACAAGAAATTTAGCTAGATCAACGCTGATATGACCCAACGCTGATATGCTGTTGGATGGAACACAGCCCCGCTGGGCTTGTGCACCTCCTCCCCGCGTTTACTTACCTCGAAATCCTGTCCTCATCTACGATCCTTTGAACTTTCCCTTACAAACCCGAAGTTTCCTGGACTTTGATTTGCGCCATTGGCGTATGGGGTAGGAGCCCACAGCGGGCATGCAATATATGCATTTGTGACTGTTTATATATCTTTATATATGTGTATTAACACTTGTGAATTTTCTTATTGAATTTACGTTTAATTCTCAGTCTACCCTGGTCTTTATAGACAGTAGTGTCCAAAAAACTCACATTATTGGTGCTGGAAGTTATTGTAAACATAATTTGAAGATGCCAACTGTTTGTCCACATTCTGAACTCGTCCATAGGGGTATCCTTTCGTAATACGACAAAGCAGTCGTCTATATACCTCCAGTAAGATTTAATGTATGGGTACATGCGATTTAGATGGGAGTTATATATAAATTTCTCCTCCAACGAGGCCATAAACAGATTGGCCACCGAGGGCGCTATCGAGCTCCCCATTGCAACGCCCTTTTGTTGTAGGTAAAAGGTACCATTAAATGCAAAATAGTTGTATTCGAAAATACAGTCAAGTAGGCTCAATAAGTACAATGGGGGGGGGGGGATTTCTGTGTTGATATTATAAAAGACATTTGAAATAATATCCCTAGCCTCTGGGAGGGGAATGTGGGTATATAGAGCGGAGACATCCATTGAGATGAGTATATCCGTGGGGTCAACTTTGGTGTTTTCCACTTTTCGGATAAAGTCCCCCGTGTCTTTAAGGTAAGAGGGCATCTTCATTACCATAGGTTGAAGAATAGTATCTAAATAAATGGATAATGGTTCCCAGGCAAATCACCCGGCGGTTTGCACTCACTAACACACCCAGGGACACGTATATGTGCATTTAAATGTGATATGTGCCATGGATATGTTGATTTGATGTGTTGTCTATTATATATGTATATATTCTATGCTTACATGTTTATGTGACTGTATATCTCATGCCCTGCATGTATATTAGCAGCTCTTGCTTCTAACTTTGTGCAATATAGAGTGCTCTAGTGTTGCACTCAGGTTATATCCTCACTGCATTTGTATTCAAGTGTGTTTTTTGATAAACGTTTTGTATAATATCTAGTGGGCTTCTCCTTATTTACTTATGATATTTACTATGTGTATCATTCTAATGAATCACGTGGATATCTAGCTTCAACCCTCATATAGAGATCATAATATTGCTCCTATAGAGGTTCAGTCACTCAGAACTTATTGCATGATATTTTCATTCAAGGTTTGCTTTTACTATTTGCCCTTGTATATTGTGCAAGCACCCCCGCCTTGTGCTTCTTTGTGTACTTATGGTGGAGGTGGAGGCAAGGTTGAAAAAAAAATCAGGCTCACTTGTATACTGTACTTTTTTTTCTGAAATTCACACACACACTTCTCCCCTCAGTCTTTTGCTTTATTTAAAGCCTCATATAAATTCCCTGTAAAGAGATTTTATCTTAGTCTTCATGAATAGAAATCCTTAATCTCAAATAGTGGTGTAATTCATCTGTGAAAGACTGATTCGAAGCCTAAAATAGTTGCCAGCAAGGTTTCATTTTTGCTTTCTTTCTTTTTTAAATCTCTCTGTGTATATAATCAGTCAATTGTTTTACTGTAGTTGCCTTGCTTAGATAAATTTATATGGATGAGTGAGTCAAAAAATTCTCTGTGCCCCAATGTACAAGCAACTCTCGAGAATGCACATGACTCTCTTGAATTTAATTCCTGTTGAGCACCCAGGAAGTTCACAACCGTTAAAATAAATGAGAATGAGTTCTTTACAAAACCAAAATGTTTTCAAAATAAAATAAAAGCAAACAAAAACATGATTAGTAATCCAGTGAGTGTTTGCCCTCTGATTTCATATGTCACATGGTTTCAACCACTTTATTATGGATCATAGTCAAATAGGTTTATTCTGAGCTTGGAAATGTTACTTTGTACTACAACTTAATCTTACTTGGGGATTCTGGGATTGGTAGTTCAAAAAGTAACTTTTACAAGTCTGGGTACATTTTGTTAAGAACAGATGAAATATTAATGACGGCAATTTTTGTGTTCATGGCATGACTTGTTTTTGAGAAATCCATGTTGAATTTTATTGATCACAGAATTCTTTTTAAACTGATTACAGACTGTCTTCTTAAATATCTACTCCAAAATTTTTCCTAGTATTAATGTCAGGATGACTGGGCAGTAATTGTTTGGGTCCTTTTTTCCCATCTTGAAGACAGGGACAACATTTGCCCTCCTCCAGTCTTCTGGCACTTCTCCCATTGTCCAAGAATTCTCAAGTTTATTGCCAGTAGTTCTGAAATGACTTCTGCTAGTTCAATACTCTTGGATGCAGTTCATCTGGCCCTGGAAACCTGAATTCTTTTAGAGTAGCCAGGTATTCCTGGGCTGCTCTTTTACTTATTTTGGGTTGCATATCCCCTATTGCCTTGCCCGCTCCATATTGCTTAGGTTGCATACTCATTTCCTTTTGGGAGAAGATTGAGGCAAAGAAGGTATTGAGTAATTCTGCCTTTCCCCAACCCTTGTCAGCATTTCACCATCCTTTCCATGCAGAGGTCCTACCGTTTACTTATTCTTCCTTTTTCTACTGACATAATCAAAGAACCCCTTTTTATTGGCTTTAATCTCTCTGGCAAGCTTGAGCTCATTTTGTGCTTTAGCCTTTCACACCTTTTCCTCGATGTATTAGTTGCCCCCAGTGGGGCAGTGGATTAAAGCTTTGAGCTGCTGAACTTGCTGACTGAAAGGTCACAGGTTCAAATCTGGGGAGCAGAGTGAGCTCCCACTGTTAGCTCCAGCTTCTGCCAATCTAGCAGTTTGAAAACATGCAAATGTGCCTAGATCAATAGGTACCACTCAGGTGGGAAGGAAACAGCACTCCTTACAGTCATGCTGGTCGCATGACCTTGGAGGTGTCTACGGACAATGCTGGCTCTTCAGCTTAGAAATGGAGATGTGCACCCACCCCCAGAGTTAGACATGACTGGAAAACCTTTACCTTTACCTATTGGTTATCATCTATTATATTTTAACTCTTGTTGTGCTAAAAGTTCCAATTTATCTTGTTTATTTCCCATGTGCTGGGCATTAGTGTAGAACCATTTAAGCCTGTAACTCCTCCCTGTAACTGTTTGTTTGACATTATTGTCCTCTCATTGCTTGGTACTTGTTCTGTTTGTCCAACCTTCTGTTTAGCTTTTGATCTATTTCCTCCATGCCCTGATAAACTACTGTTCCCAAGGATATTGTCACCCTGATCTCCTGATCATATTTGCAAGTCTCTCAGCAAAAATACTCCTTCCAAGTACTGTGAGATACATGCAGTCCATCCAAAGCCAGAAGCCCATCTTCCTGAAAAAGCAGACCATAGTGCAGGAAAACAAATTGTTCTTCCTGACACCAGTTGAGGTCATTCACCTCTACTATTTTTTTCTCATTCTTCCTGGACCATGTTGTGCAACTAGGAGGAGAGATGAAAAGAAAACCTGTACATCAAGTTCTTTTAGCTTTCTTCTTTTCTAAACCTTTAAAGACTAAGCCTTGCAGTGTCATTTGGTTCCTACATGAACCAACAGGAAAGGGTGGTAGAGTAGGAGGAGGAAGATGAAGGCTGAGGCTGAGAAGCCATCACCAGTCCACCAGCAGGAGCAAGCCTGAAACCCCACTTTGGAGAAGGAGGGAGAGGAGGGAGAGGAAGAAGGGGAGGGGTTTGGCCTGTCCAACCCCCTTCAGCCATGCAGGAAGACACAGGGGAGGGAGGAGGGATATAAGGAAGAAGAAGAAGATAGGAAGATGATGATGATTAGTGGAATTTAATTTTAGTCATGGTTACAGTGTGTTAGGGAATGGGTTTAGTAAAAGAAATATAATATGATAAAATGCTGCCTTGTTATGTCTTTAATGTCCTACCATGTGTGTTGAAGAAATGGCAAGACAGATATCAGAAGAATATGCTTTGGTCTGTATGACATAGGCATGCAGCATCAAGATTTTTCTAACAGGACAATAATCTTTTGAAAATATAACTATGCCAGTAGTAACTACGAGGGTTGAGTGAAAATTAATGCCTCCACCTTCATTCCTTAGGTTTGGACGGGAATATTTTAATAAATCAAATGCAGAAATAATCCTTAGAATGTGCTCTTAAGCTATTACTATCCTTTTTCCACATAATCACCAGACAATTGGATACATTTCTGCCAATGATGAACAAGTTTTCTGAAGCTGTCATGAAAGAAGTTGACACTCTGTTTCCGCAACTAGCGTCAGCATCCTGTGTACCCATCGTGCACAGATCTTCTGATAGCCAAGCAAAGCAATAATGTGACCCACACATTCTTGTGAAATGCCTATTATGCTTGAAATTTCTCTCAGAGTAATACGACAATCATCCTGAATCAATCTGTCAACCTTTTGCTTGTGAAACCCGGTGGTTGCTGTCACAAGATGTCCAACTCTTTGTTTGTCACTCAAGTCAGATGTTCCCACCTCAACTCTTTAAACTTACTTGCCCAATGGCACACAGTACTCACATCAACACAATCACCATAAACAGCTTGCATTCTCAGATGAATCTCCTTTGGGGTGACACCTTCTGCTGTCAAGAATTCCATGACTGCATATTGCTTAAATCACATTGATCAACCGTCTGTGCAAGGTTCCATATTTTGCACTTTAACAACACAACTGTTCAATGCTAAGGCTTCCTGACAAAATGGAACTGTAGAGGAGAGTCTACTGAACAAGCCAATACCTGCTGCATACCAGTACTGCCATCTATTGAGGAGTTATGAAGATGGAGGAATTACTTTTCATTCAGCCTTCGTACTTGAGCTGGACTATGGAAATAGTTAATTACTTTTAAAATAGCTTCTCAGGTTTTGAGTTCCTATACAGGTAGAAATAATATTTACGTTTTATCACAGCATGTTATTTTAAATGGAGCACTAGTCCTACTAGAGAATAATTGGAGTTGAATGACTAACACCTCAGAAGTAGCTCTGCTAAGTAGAATCCACTATGTAGAGTTAATATTGATTTTGCCCATAAGCATTTGAGGAAGATTTAGTTGGGAAAATGCTTTGATTCAAACACAGCTCTTCTATGGGACATCCAAATAGTTCTTATTCCAAGACAAGTCACCTTCTGACCTTCCACACAAAGCAGTGTTTAATCTGAAGATACAGCTTTTTGTGTTGTGGTTTTCATCCAGGAAGTATTAATTCCTTTCTTATCTGATACCTACAGAAGAAGAAAGAACACTTTACTGCCTGGCTACTCCAGTCATTTCCTTTTAAAATATATGAGCTAGCTTGTGGATCAGATCAGTGTGTTCTACAACTACACTCTCCCAAATTTTGATTTATGAATGAGTACAATTACAGTGTTTTAAATATGTGAAACTCATCAGGGATATATATATATATATATGGTCCTGAGCTACGCCTCTCCCCAGCAAGGTTTCCAAATGATATAAACATCTCTAATCACTCAGCTGCTTCAAAATCACCTCTGTTGCATTAGTCAAAAGCTTGATTGAAGCAAAATGTTAAGATTTATAAAGACAAATGAAACACAAGATTTATAATGGCATTTTCTTTTGTTGGGACGTTTCTCATGCTGAGAAATGATACCCTACTTTTAAAATAGCAGCATGTTCCCTGGCCCTCCCCTCCCGTAATGGACCTACCCATCTGTGAATAATTGTTCATGGGAGGAAGAGATGGCGTAATAAATCAGCTACCCTCATGAGTCAGTCTTAGCTGTTAGGAGTATTAAGCCTGGTGTGTTGTAATGAGCACAATGGAGTGCAAAAGTAGAAAGGGGGGAAAAATCACACAGCCACTAACAATTTTCTCAGCACAGCCCGCAGAGACTTTGAAGAGAGAGAGGCCCCCCTAATGGTAGAGTTTGATGTGCAAGCAAGCCTGTAATGCTTCACCCAATATGCCAAGGAGCTATTTTAGGGTTGTGTCATCCCTTGTCAGTGATAACAAGAAGCCAGAGAAGGACTACATGTTAATAAATATTGCCTGGGCTGGGTACAATTCATATAGATTCATTGGAGACTAATTGCTTGTAAAGGGTTTCAAATTACAATCTTTGAACAAAGAGGATCAATTTCAATTTAAAACAAAACATTAAGGAGATGAAGCAGCAGCCAAGTGCTGACATTCGCATTGTGAATCAAACATTCAACGCCATGAATTTGTTTAACTCAGAATTACTGTTTAACTTTCAGCTTTGCTTTAATGTCTGCTTATGAACAGATGGAGTTGTGCTTGCAATAAGAACAGTACATATTATGGGAGGGAAACAGATCCCACGCACAACGTGAGTATTTGAGGCCAAACATTTAGCTCTCTCTATATAGAGAGATTTATATTGTTAATATGGGATCCTCTAGCTGAATCAATGTTATAAGATTATAACACTGATCCTAGCATTGCAAAAGTATGTGGTCAAAGGGACCCATTTTGTTCTTTTTAGCTTGAGAACATTTATTTTAACTTGAGAATCTGTCTTAATGACATTTCAAACTCACTTATCACAGCATTCAGTGTGGAGACATTGCTTTTTAGTCTACATTTTTCCTGGTAAATGAAGAGAACAAATGGAATTGCAACAGTTGAAGAGAGACTAGATAATATATATCTGACCAATTCCAATAAAGAATTCTACGACTGAATTTCCTTCATTCCTGCCCTCTGTTTCCTTTAAGAAATGGACTATTGGAGACAAACAAAATACAGAAAATAGTTAAGCAGAAAGAAAGCTCTTAGGACCACCACCTTCCCAGACTTTCTTGGTGTGTGTTCCCAAAGTTTGGAACCTCTTCCCTTGGGAGACTACATTGCTCCCACCCCGCTTTCTGTACTTCCATTGGCAAGTTGTTTTAACAAGCCTTTTTTGTGAGTTGAAGGAGAAAAACAATTTTCTCAAGATTTGCTGGTTAATCCCCTCCCATATCATAAACAATTGTTTTGATGATGGCGACATGTGTACAGGAGGAAATTGTTTAACTCCTTCAATTTGGCCTCCATCCAAATAATGGAACAGTACCTAAGACTCTAAACTATTTAGTACATGAGCTGCTTTTTGCTGACAATGCTGCCCTTGTCACCCATACAGAAGCAGCTCTGCAGAGCCTAACATCCTGCTTTGCAGCAGCTGCAGAGCTGTTTGGGCTGGAAGTCAGCCTGAAAAAAATGGAAGTTTTCTACAAGCCCACACCACAGGAAGAACACCATCATCCCCACATCAGCATAGGCAAATCTGTGCTTAAGTTCGTTTAGCAGTTCACCTACCTGGGAAGCATTGTCTCTTCAGGCACCAAGATTGATAAAGAACTATATTACAGATTAGCAAAGGCATATACTGCATTCAGAAGGCTTCACAAATGTGTCTGGCATAACAAACACCTTAGGCAAAGCACAAAAATCAGTGTGTACAGAGCTATCGTACTGTCTATTCTCCTATACGGGTCTGAAACATAGGCCACCTATCGCCAACACCTACGAATCCTTGAACGCTTTAATCAGTGCTGTTTTCACACAATCCTAAATATACACTGGACTGAATATGTGAGGAATGTTGCTGTCGTTGAACAAGCAGGGATCATCAGCACTGAGGCCATGCTATTGAGAACACAGCTGCGCTAGGCAGGGCACATCTCTAGGATGGAAGACCACCGCCTCCCAAAGATACTACTCTACGGTGAACTCACCACCGGTCGGCACAAGAGAGGCACTCCAAAAAAGAGATATAAGGACTCCCTGAAACAACATCTCGGGCTCGACCAGATTGATCACCAGCAATGGTCCACCCTGGCCTCACATCAGGAGGCATGGAGAGGCACTATCCACAATGCTGTGGCCTCTTTTGAGAAGTCATGCTGATCGAGCCTCGAAGAGAAACAACAACATAGAAAGAACCTCAACCTGGAAACAACATCACCAAAGGAGACTTTCTGCTGTGCTTTCTGCAACCGGACTTGCCTATCTCATATTGGCCTTTTTAGCCATCAACGCTCTTGTAGAAAGCATGGGACGAGTCCTTCCTGACTCTTCGTTCACGGAGAAAACCCAAAACAAAGACCTTCTATTTTATTTATTTCTTTTATTTATTAACTTCATTATTACCCCGCAACCATCTCCCCAAGGGGACTCGGGGCGGCTTCCATGGGGCCAAGCCCAATAACACACAATAACAAAACAGGTAGCAATGATAAAAACAATACAATCAATAAAACCCAGACACCAGTAACAGACAATTTAATACCATTTCAGGCGGGTCACGTGTGATTGTTAAAATTTTAAAATAAAGAAACACTTGGTGTAGACAGAGGTAGTTTGCATATAGCAGGGAAGACAATAGGGGGCAGACACACAACAGATAATTAAAGTGCTTCTGAGGACTTTTGCAGAGAATGGACATGGCAGGGCATCATTTACTTCATTCAGGAAAGGCACATTGGATCAGCCACATCTTCAGGCTCCTCCTAAAGACTGCCAAAGTGGGGGCTTGTCTAATATCCTTAGGGAGCACAGTCCAGAGTCTGGGCGCCACTACAAAGAAGGCCCTCTCCCTCATCCCCACCAACCGTGCATGCGAGGCCGGTGGGAGCGATTGTAAGGTCTCTCCAGATGATTGGAGAGATCGCCAGGGTTCGTACACAGAGATGCAGTCACGTAGGTAGGCAGGTCCCAAAGCGTTCAGGGCTTTGTAGGTCAGAACCTGCACCTTGAATTGGGACCGGAAGATGAATGGCAGCCAATGGAGCTCCTTGAACAGGGGGGTTGATCGCTCCCTGTAGGACGCTCCAGTTAGTAACCTGGACCAATTGAAACTTCCAGGCCATCTTCAAGGGCAGCCCCATGTAGAGTGCATTATAGTAATCCAATCTGGAGGTGACTAAGGCGTGGACCACCATGGCCAGATCCGACTTCACGAGGTACGATTGCAGCTGGTGCACAAGTTTTAATTGTGCGAAGGCCCTCCCAGCCACTGCCGACGCCTATCCTTTGGAATTCTGGAATTTACAGTTTATAGAGGTTTTATTTTCAACTCAGGCAGTTAAAGTGGAATCATGATAGGATAGCTGTTTAGTGTAAAATAGTATCAGGTGCTGTCCCCAAGAGTATTTCTGTTTTTGAGACTATTCCATTATATGTTTGCAAACTTCATGGGGGGAGCTAGTTGACCATCACATCGAAACAAGACTGAATCACTGCTTGGATATTTAGACTGATCCAGTCACTCCCCTCTTGTGTTTCATAATGCTGTCTCCTATTATCTCATTTCCTCTCTGTTTCACCACCACTATCAGACATTGATGATGATGATTTGATGATTGTGGGAAGGATTCAGATTCAGCAATGCTAAAAGACTGAAATATATTGCAATCCTTAATTACTATCTAATGAATGTCAAAGCTGTGACACTGCTGTGAACTCAGGTTAGGGTTCTATTATTTCCATTTTACTAAAATGCTTCATTCAATAGAAACAGGATTTACATTCAATTGTTGGTTCACCTCTAGTAGATGCATTGAATCAAGGGGAATTTGGTAAGACTTTGCTTACAAAACCTCTATCTATTTGACAGACCTAATCATTGGGCTTGGCAGTTCAATTGAAGCTTGTGCACATATAACTATTAGGCATGAGAAAAAAGTTATGAAAATGATTCGTTTCGTAAGAAATTCGTAAGAAATGCTACTTTCGAGTATTTCCGCACCTGGAACGCCAACCAGGAAGTGGACTTCCTTTTTCGAACTTCGGGGCCCAGGATTTTCTTAAGTGTCGTTATTAGGTCGTAAGGGGGGGCACCCTCCTTCTCTCTCACCACCCTCCCCCCTCCCTTGCCAATAAGTATGAGGGCAAGGCAAGCCCTAAACTCGCTCCTTCTTTCAGCTGGAAGCCGGAAAAATGTAAACAGAGAGGATTACTCAGAAGTAAATCTGCAAAGGAGGGCACTTTGGATGAAGGGCCCTCCTTTGTGAATTTACTGCTGAGTAAACCTCTCTGTTTACATTTTTTCCAGGTTTCCCTGCCTGTCCTGCCCTGCCAGGATCTAAAGCATCAAAGAGTATTGGGGTGAGAAACCAACCTAATGTATAATAGAATGAATGCTACTGCAAGTGCCTAATATTATAAGTAATCCAACTGGTCATACCTACATTCCATGCACATGCAATAATACAGCAGTAATAACAATAACAAGAGGTAAAATTCAAACCGAAGTATTCTGACTGGTCTCTCCTCATGCGGTGCAAACGGGCTCTTCTCTTATTAGCCCGGAAATTAGCCCGGGAAAAGCCAGCGTTTGCTGCTTGGGAGCACACACATACATATTCTTGGGAGGAGATTTGCTGCAGAATCCCGGGCTCATAGAGAAGATTCTGCAGCAAATCCCCCAAAGAATATGTATGTGTGTGCACCCAGGAAGCAAATGCTGTGCCCGGGGTTTTGCCTTTTCCCGGGCTCAGAGAAGAGCGCTTTGCAGTTTGAGGAGGGAGCACAGTCAGAATACTTCAGTTTGAATTTTACCTCTTCTTATACTCATTGTTATTACTGCTGTATTATTGCATGTGCATGGAATGTAGGTATATGAGCAGCCTGGGCAAACTTGGGCCCTCGCCCCCTCGGGATCGGGGTGAGAGAGGCAGCGAGAAGCGAGGGGGCTCCTCCTCCTTTTCTTTTGCTGCTTCCAAGAATAGAATACCCCCTCCCTCCCTCCTTCCTATTTGGAGAGTCCCATCTAGAATTCAGTGTGATTGTCACGATGCACGGACTTGGCCGGCCCCTTAATCACACACACAGAGACAAAGTAAGGGCTAACTACTTTATTGAATATAGAAACAGTTCCAAAGAATATAGTCCAATAGAATAGGATATAATCCAAAAGGCTTGAAGTATCAATGTCCAAGATAACGTAGCAAATAGGCAAAAAGCTTGGCAAGGCTCCGCAACCGAGGCGGATCAGGAAACAGGGCAAGGCTCCGCAAACCAATGCGGATCAGGAAACAGGGCAAGGCTCCGCAACCGATGCGGATCAGGAACAAGGCAAGGCTTGATGACCACGGCTAACTTAGCTTATGGTCCCACTCCGCTTCACACCTATTCAGATGAGACGTGGCCGGAGCACTGAGGATTCGTTCCCACGGATCCTATACTTAATCCTTCGGCCGAGGTCCCCGACGCTCTAGGCTTCTGCGTCTCCAATCGCTGCTCACGGACCTCGCCGGTCTATGCTCTTTGACCATTCCCTTCTGCTAGACTCTATGTTCCGTCTCCTATCAAAGGTTCGGCCTTGTCTTTCCCCAGCTGTGTTGCTATCTCTCTGAGAGCTCTCCTCCCTAGCCGTTTCCCATTCGCCTTCTTCCATATCTTCCTCCACATCCCTCCGCACCTTAAGCCACCAGAAATCCCTTAGGACCAATTGCAGGGTCTTGAACAGCCCGAAATGACCAGCGGCCCGACTATCGTGGCAAAGTTTGAGAATGTCCTCCCTCTCGGTCCCAGGGGAAACATAGACAGAGTCACGGTGGTAGACTACCCCATTCTTTACCTGGAAAGGGGCTTGCACCCCCTTGGTCAGCTGTTCTTGCACCCAGGGATCAGTCCGTTGGCACGCCTGGACCCGCTCACTCAGAGGCCTCTTGTCCTTAGGGGCCGGCGGAGCCAACGGAGGGTTCACCGGAGCCGCCCGGGCCGCAGCAAAGTTCTCCGCTTTCAGGAGACGGGCCTCAGAAAGCCCCTCACCGCCACGAACGTACTGCGGCTTCCGAGACAAGGCATCAGCTTGCTTGGTCTGCTTGGGGGTCACATAGTGGATGCGGAAATTGAATCTCTCAAAGAACAGGGACCATCTCTGCTGCCTCTGGTTCAATTTGCGCTGGGACTTCAAGTGTTCCAAGTTCCGGTGGTCAGTGTGCACCTCCACCGGAAACTTGGCCCCTTCGAGCAGATGGCACCACACTTCAAAAGCCACCTTGATGGCCAGGAGCTCCTTCTCCCAAATGGTATAGTTCTTTTTCGGAGCCGTGAGCTGCCTGGAGTAGTAGGCGCAGGGCAACAAGTCCGTTCCCTGCGGTTGTAGCAGGATCGCTCCCACCGCCACATCGGCCTGCACAATGAAAGGGGTGCGGGGATTGGGGTGCTGGAGAAACAGCTGTGTGGTGAACAGCTGCTTCAGCTTCCGGAACCCCACGTCCGCCTCCGGCGTCCACCGAACGGCACCTTTCCCCGCAGGCACTGGGTGATAGGATCAGCCCACTTGGCAAAGTCCGGGATGAACTTTCTGTAGTAGTTGGCAAAGCCCAGGAATCTTTGAATGTCCTTCTTGCTGGCTGGAGCTGCCCAGTCAGCCACAGCTTGGACCTTGGTGTCATCCATGGCAATGCCCGTTGGTGAGATACGATAGCCCAGAAAGTCCACCTCACGCAGATCAAAAACACATTTCTCCAGCTTAGCAAAGAGCCCGTGGGCTCTCAGTCTCTGGAGTACTTCCTTGACATGGCGGTCATGGGTCGCCTGATCTAGGTAGACCGCCAGATAGCGATCCAGCAGGTCCCGGAAAATGTCATTCATGAAGTGTTGGAAACATGCTGGGGCATTGCACAAACCGAATCCCATCACCAGGTATTCGAAACTGCCCCACTTGGTCTGGAAGGCTGTCTTCCATTCGTCGCCCTGGCGAATCCGGACAAGGTTGTAAGCGCCCCTCAGGTCCAGTTTAGTGAACACCTTGGCTCCCGCATCCGCTCAAGAGCTCGGGGATCAGGGGAGGGGTAGCGGTTCCGAATCGTGATCTTGTTGAGTTCTCGATAGTCATTGCAGAGCCGCAACTCCCCCGATTTCTTTTTGACAAAAAGAATGGGCGCCCCAGCTGGGGACTGGGAGGGCCGAATGAAGCCCTTCCACAGATTCTCATCCAGAAACTCTCGGAGAGCCTGTTGCTCTGGTTCCGAGAGAGGGTAGAGTCTTCCCCGCGGGATGGGGGCTCCGGGTTCAAGTTCAATGGCACAATTGTAGGGCCGGTGGGGAGGCAAACGCTCAGCCTCCTTCTCGCTGAAGACGTCCCAAAATCCGGCATATTTCTTGGGCATTGTGGCCACCGTCTCGACTTCCTGAGCCTGGCAGGTCCGGGCCGTCAGACAGTGACTCTGGCAATGGTCGGAAGAAAAAACAAGCTGTCTCTTGGTCCAGGAAATCTGGGGGTCGTGGAGCGCGAGCCACACGATGCCCAGGACAATGGGGAAATCGGAGAGCTTGGTCACAAGAAAAGAAATGTCCTCTTTATGGGAGCTGGTCCACATCTTGGTAGGAGCAGTGTATTGGGTCACAGCCCCCGTCTTCAGGGTTCTCCCATCAATAGTCTGTACACCCTTGGGCTCTTGGAGATCCAGAAATTTTAATCCAGCAGACTTGGCATAGTCTGCATCAATGAAGTTGTTGGTGGCACACGAGTCGATCAATTCATGTACCATCATCGTCCCCTTCTCGGGCGACCACAGGCAAACCATAACAAGGAACAATTGTCCAGTCTTGGGTTCAGGGGAAGAGTAGCGGCGGCGGCCGAGTGAGCGAACCCTCTTACACCCGGCCGGCTCCTTCCCCCGTCGCCTGGATGGCTTCTTCGGGCTCCGGGGCCCCTCCCAGGGCAGCAGAGGCTCTGGGAGTCTTTCCACGGGGCTTTTGGGGGCACTCCCTGGAAAAATGTCCAGCCCCCCCGCAGTACCAACACAGATTTAGATGCTGCCGCCGTGCTTTTTCGGCCTGGTCTACTTTAGGCCGCACCGTGCCTAATTGCATGGGTTCCGGCTCATCCAAGCCCGCGGGTGGTGCCGCGAGCTGCCGGGGCAAAAACTGTCCAGCCCCTGCCTCCTTTCGCGCCACCGGCTTCTCCGCCACCCCTTTGTCCCATCGCCTCCGGGTTTGCAGTCCTGCTTCGACAGTAGACTCAAGGCAATCGCTGCCTCCAGATCCGCGGGTCGTGCATGCTTCAGCAGCTCTTGTTGTAACTTTGTGGGCAGCCCTGCGACGTAGTGGTAACGCAATGCCGAAAGGTTCCACTGCACCTGGGCCGCCAACACTCGAAAACGGGAAATGTATTGAGACAGGGAGAAAACCTTCATCGTCAGCCGGGCTAGATCCCACTCGGCCAGTTCTTCATTCACAGGTGGGCCCCAGGTCGCCCGGATAGCGTCCATGAACGCCCTCGGCGTGTTCACATGGGCGGACTGGGCCCGGATCAACGAAGTAGCCCACGTCGCTGCCGTTCCCTCCATCAGGTTAAAAATAAACCCCACCTTGGCTCTCGGGTGGCAAACTCGGTGGGTCGCAACTCCAAATATAAGTCCACTTGGCAGAGGAACACCTCGACTTGCGCGGGGTTGCCCCCGAAGCGGGCGGGCACGCTCACTCCCGGGTGGCACCCGGCCCGGGTCTTCAGCTCTCCCACCTCCTGTTGTAACGCCGCCACTTGCGCGTCCGACAAGTTGGCCATGGCTGCTACCGCCGTGGGTCGCTTCCTTCGGCGTCCCGTGGTGTGATAAGGGGTAAGGGCTAACTACTTTATTGAATATAGAAACAGTTCCAAAGAATATAGTCAATAGAATAGGATATAATCCAAAAGGCTTGAAGTATCAATGTCCAAGATAACGTAGCAAATAGGCAAAAAGTTTTGGCAAGGCTCCGCAACCGAGGCGGATCAGGAAACAGGGCAAGGCTCCGCAAACCAATGCGGATCAGGAAACAGGGCAAGGCTCCGCAACCGATGCGGATCAGGAACAAGGCAAGGCAAGGCAAGGCTTGATGACCACGGCTAACTTAGCTTATGGTCCCACTCCGCTTCACACCTATTCAGATGAGACGTGGCCGGAGCACTGAGGATTCGTTCCCACGGATGCTATACTTAATCCTTCGGCCGAGGTCCCCGACGCTCTAGGCTTCTGCGTCTCCAATCGCTGCTCACGGACCTCGGCCGGTCTATGCTCTTTGACCATTCCCTTCTGCTAGACTCTATGTTCCATCTCCTATCAAAGGTTCGGCCTTGTCTTTCCCCAGCTGTGTTGCTATCTCTCTGAGAACTCTCCTCCCTAGCCGTTTCCCATTCGCCTTCTTCCATATCTTCCTCAGGAGGCTCCTGGGAAGATCTCCCTCCCGGATGTTCATAACTCCACGAATCGCTATCTAACTGCACCTGGTTATCTGAATCATCCCTAGGACCAAAACACATTTCTTCCCAGGCCAAGCTCTCTGTGGGCGAAAGAGGCCCTTGCGGGGAAAGCTGCCCTTCACCCCAGTCATCTAGCTCATCCTCTGAATCATGTTCTAGCACAGCTGGTTCTAATGCTAATGGGACCCCAGGTCCTGTCCCCTGCCCTCCAGGCACAAACGAGAACTGCTGTGCTACAGTGATTTATTCAAGTTTTGGCCTACAACTCCCAGAAATCCCAGCCAATTTACCAGCTGTTAGGATTTCTGGGAGATGTAGGCCAAAACCATCTGGAATGCGCATGCGCTGGCATACAAAATACTAATGAATTTCGTTAGTAATTAAGTTACATTTTAGAAATTTTTGGAAATTTTTTTGTAAGTCTTTCTTTTACTAATCAAAAAAAATACCCCCCCCCCCCATTTGATTTTAGAATCGCCATTTTTGGATTCGAAACCATGCCTAATAACTATATATCTAATCTATATCTTTAGTTCTACCTACCTATCTCTCCTTTTAAAAAAACTGCAATATTTCCATCACATATAAAACATGGTGCATATTTCCTCACTATTTTGGCTCTCATCCACATGTCATTAATAATCCATCTTTTAGGTACATATCCCTAAGACTAATTTCTCTTGAGCTCACTAGAGACTCTAATATTTTCCTGGTCATGCTTTAAAATAATCTAGGTGTAATTTCTTTGTCCACATTCATAATTTAACATTTATTAAAGTGAAGCAGAGTGAAATCTAAAGGTGCTAATGATTAATGATATTAATATATGAAGTATAAGGGAGAGAGAAAAACTATCTACTTAAAATAATTGCTCTCAAACAAATTTTTTTAAAGACTGAAAACCAAAAACTAAAATTTACCAGGGTGATTTACCCATTGCAATTCACAAGGGAATAATAGGATGACCTTAGAACATCTTTATATATTATAATTTTTTTGCACACAGATAAATTCAGTTCACAAACTCTCTCACACATACACACTCTCATGGCCTTAAATGTATGTTCATGGAAATGCCAATCAAATTGAAGCAAAGGACATCTAACCTCTTTTTTGCTAGCTGAATTCATTTGTTCTTTTAGAGAGAATTAGAGAAACTACAATTAATTGTGCTGCAAATTGCATTAAGTTCTTGTCATGACAGTGACAGCCTTCATAATGAACTCATGTCCTATTGTATTGGTCTAACGAGTCATAAACGCATGGTCTAGGCCAGTATTCCCAAGTTCTGGTCCTCATGGTGCTTTGTACTTCATTCCCCAGAAGCCTCGGTCAATGTTCAATTATTCTGGGAGATGAAGTCCAAAATACTGGGAGGAGTAGAATTTGAGAACCACTGTCTTAGACCAACAATGCAGAGTTCTGAAGAAAAAGGCTCCTTGGATTTTGTAGCTTTTGTTTGCCTTCCATCACTGCCATTGTCCATCTATGGAAATATGCAGTCATTAATGTAGAGCACCAAAAGAGTTAGAGCCTATATTGGCAAAAAATAAATAAATTAAAAAGCCTTCATAGGAAGACAGTTCCAGAGCTCAGCAACATCCACCAAGAAGACCCTGTAAAGTCAATGGGACTGAGCAAAATGCAAGCACAATTCAAAGGGTTATAATTTATAAATTCCTTTATGTCTTATGCCCATGCTATCTACCAGGCTTGTGCACTGATTCATTATGGACATTTGCTTTCAGTCTTTTTGGTTGGTTTGGAAGCCTGTAAATTCATGGGCTCAGCTGCCATTGTTTTACTGGCTGCAACAGTGGCTTTTGAAAACCGGCTGCTTTCGGTTACATATGGACAGAAGGGAAAGGATCGCAGAAAGCATGGTATCTTAAGTTTGATGCTTTTAATCCAGGTCTTAATGAAGGATATAAAGACAAACAATGTCTAAAATGACAGGAAGGGGAGTCTGTGGGAAGTCTCCCCCATTGCCATCAATGGCCCAGATAGAAAATGAATCCTCTCCCCACCAAAATCTGGGACACCAACATGGATCGCGGTTTACCTGGATTGCACAAGCCTACAATCAGGGGCAGTCCTACAGGTAGGCCAAGGAAGCGGCTGCATGGGGCACCATCTGGGAAGGGGCGGATTCCCCCGCCCGCCGGGTGCCGGCGCCAGACAGCGTCCTGGCCCTGCCGATGTTCCTCAGGCAGCACCGTGGCTGCCTGCTTTTGGGCCCCGGCCTTTTGTGCTCTGACGCCACTTCTGGGCATGCGCAGATGTTTTCGTGCAGGCGCAGTTGCTCCGGAGCTGAAGTTGAGCGCAGGAGCAACTGCGCATGCGCGAAAACCTCCGTGCATGCCCAGTAGCTCCTGTGTGCAGAAGCCTGTAAGCAAAGCACTCCCTATCAGGCAGGCAGGGAGTGCTTCCCCTCTCCCTTTGTCTCCGCCCTGCCGCCGAATACGGTGACCCAATTGGGCAGGCAGGGGACGGAGACAAAGGGAGAGGGGAGTGGAGCCAAAGGGGTATTGGTGACTGATTGCCTCCTGAGAGCCGCCACCGGAAGTAGCCGCCGCACACTGAGGCAAACTCCCTCGCCAGGCCCAATCACGTGTGAACCCTACCACAACCGCCCACCTCCCTGTGTGTGTGTGTGTGCGCGCGCTGGCCCGGAGCATCAAGGAGAGACAGGCGCAACTGCGCAGGCAAATAGTAATACATAATATTTTATTTTACTTTATTTTGGGTTATTTGAGTTTCATAGGAGTAATGAGGATATTTAGTACAGGATAATTTTATTTAAATAAACAATTTTATTTATTATTTTATAATATTAATAATAATATAATAGAATGTTATATTATATTATAATGTCAATATATTATAATATAATTATATTGTAATGTATAATTATGATTTAATATAGTATGAGTATGTACTATAATATATTGTATATACATTGATACAATATAATGCTAATGGTATTGTGATATTATAATTGTATATTTGTTTTACATGGGGGCGCCAAAATAATGTTATAGGAAAGCTGTTCTAAGGGTTATTTTAATTATTTTGTTGCTGTTGTTTTAACCTGTTGTTAATTCTTGTCAAATGTATGGTATAAATGGCTTTCACAGTATAATTTTATTACAATGTTTATTTATTTATTTATTTGTCACGTTTCTATACCGCCCCTCTCAGCCCGAAGGCGAATCGGGACGGTTTACACAGGCAGTCTCTGCCCTCAATATAACACAGCAACAAGACAAACCCTTCCCCCCAAAAAAACACATATAATAACAATTTAACAATTAAAAACAATTAAAAACATACAAATTGCAGCCTCAGCGTCATGTTGAAATCAGTTTCCATGTTTATCTCTTGTACTGTATGTTTTGAACTATATTGCAACCATTTCAATTTTTAAGCTGCCTTGAGATCCAGTAATGGGCAAAAAGATGTTGCCTAAATCACCATCATCATTAACTTCTACAAATAGAACCATTCATTTTGGTTGAATGTTTTGCTCCTTTTCAAGGGGCCTCTGTAAAATATGACAATGATCATGTATTTCTTCTGTGATCCCCAAAACTCAAAACTTGTAAAATGTTCTCTGCCTTGCTTTCTTTTCTTTTTATAAGTTTAAAATACACATAAAAGATCATGCTATGCAAGCCTAATCAATGTAATAGGTTGATATCTGTGATATAGCCAGTCTCAGCATCACAAAGATGCAGTTGAAAGATCTTTATACTTATTCTTTTGGGCAATTACAATTAGCCTGTATATTACTTGGCATCGAAATGACTTTTTATCATGGGTTCTGGTTGCTCCATAAATCAGATATTAAAAGGCCAAAAGACACTCTTTTGACATGTTATCTTCCTTACATTATGCTTTGAAGCTGACTCAGGAAGTGTAGATGTTCTCATTCCCCCTAGGCACTGATAACCAACCATATTTTAGAGTGCTGGCCCAGATCCAGATCCCCATCAGAACACCACCTTAAAGCTGCAATCTATAAATGTAAAAAGAACTTGACAAAAAAGAGCAAAACCCACTATTGAATTAATTGCAGTATTTCTTCAGTATGTGAGTCAAGGTTCATTATCCTTACAGGCTTCTCTCTAAATGTAATATAATGCACCAATATAAACTCTCAAATCCCAGTAGATTTAACAATGAGAAATGAGAAAATAGTACATATTAGAGCCTCTCCTATGAAATGATTAGTCAGTCACTATATGTATGTGTAGACACACAGGTCTTTTAGTGAGATATGCATGCCTGAAGAACCAAAAAGTCACAAATATGTTATGTGGATAGCGGTGGCAGTGGAGTTGTGGAGATAACATGCTCCTCTATGCTTGTCTTTTCAAGTTCTGCATTGTATGTTACATGTTGTGTTGCAACACACAATGCACTTGGGCTTTCTATACCTGTGGATGTGCATCCTATACTTTGCATTGTAGTTTTGCACCCTATACTTTGCATTGTATTTTGCATTCCAGTCCTGCATTATGTATTGCACATAGTCATGGACTTGTGCTGGACAATGCTATTATATTGCATTGGGTTTGCATATGTTACATAATGTGTGCCCACATGTGGACATTTACACTATGCTTAAGGGATGTTGAATTATAGCAATAGTGTGTGGGGATGAGGCACAGATGCATGCACATATAGGAGGCACTGAAATATCTTTTGATATATTGCTTCAATGTTTCCAGAATTTCAGAGGTTTGTTAAATTTCCTGATTGTAGGTTAGAAATGCCAGTCACAGAATAGCACGTCTCTTCTCCCAGCTTCCTCATGTGGAATTTTCCTTTTATGAAGGGTTTGCCTAAAGAAGGTTCAAGGCATTTGAACACTAGACATAGACGAAGCTTAAATCAATCCCAAACAGGCTTCCAAAGCTTATTTGCTTCAGATGCCTTTGTGCAAGAGACATTTTGTGATGTGAACTGAATACCTTTAATGCAAGCTTCTTTCATAGAGTATTTGGATTTTATCCAAAGCAGATGCACAGCTTTGGTCTTGATCATTATTCACTAGTTTGGAATGTAATCAAAATCAGAAACTATTATTAATGGAAAGCTTGGGGGGTGTAGAGAAAAGAAAGCGATAGCTATATAGTCAAAGGGACACTTTATCTACTAGCTCATTAAGGCAGGGATTTGATCATATTAATGAAGCCAAGGTACAGAATGATTTTCTTTTTACATATAAAGGGAATTGGGTGAAATTGAATGTTTTTCTTTTTATGGTTCCACTTTATAAGGTGAAAATTATCTCATGTAAAAAGGTTTTGTCAACTATATTTCCTCATGTCATACAGGAGTTAAAAGGTAAAACAAATACAGGAAACTTATTTGAATAACATCGATTTCATGTGATCTGAAATGGTTGGAGTTCCACAATGGTGTTTTTGTGTGATTCAGATCATAAAATCATTTGCAAATACAGTTTTAAGGACAGGGGTACTGTAATGGAATGATCACAGCAAGAATGTAATATTTTATATAACTGTATTACAGCATCATAATAATAATTAATAATAAGGCTGGTCCTCTTATGGCAACCAGGAGCCCAAATGCAGAGAAACTCTTGAGTTGTCATGTGATCAAACTGGTAGATCCCTCTCCATCTGTGGCATTGGAAAATCTGGATTGCAGTTTCCAATGAATATAGCAAACATTCGATGCCAAAATGAAAACCATACAAACAGTTCACAATAAGATAAGGCACATTAGACAATATAGAACAACCAACTATAACTTAATAAACAAAATAGCAAAAAAATCATAAAATGCAAAAACTCACCAAAAATAAGAATATAAAACCAATTTCATTGGGGCTCCTTCAGGTGAGGTTCAACAATACCAATGGCCAGGAATACTAAAAGGGCTGGGCCAGGGATAGTACAAACAATGTTCTATGCACAAAAATCTGTATATGAGCAACTAGGGGCATAAAGAGGCTATATATTTTTAACAAATTAACTTTAATTACAAGTAAAGTAAAATAATGTCTCATAGAAGAGGCCACAAGGTTAATTGAGTCTAACCCTTCCATGCAGGAACACACAGTCAAAAGTGCTTCTTGGCAGGGGATTGGACTGGATGACCCATGATGTTTCTTCCAACTTGATGATTCTATGATTCTACTCTTTACAGATAGGCATCCACCTTCTGTTAAAAAACTTAAGTAGAAGGAGACTCCAGCACACTACAAGGCCCCAGATTCCACTGCCAAACAGTTATTATAATTAGAATGCTGTTTCTAATATTTAGAAAAAAATGTTTTTCTTATAGTTTAAATCCATTGCTCAATGTCCTAGTCTCTGTAGCAGCAGAAAACAAGCTTGCTGCATCATCATTATTATAATATGCTTTCAAATATTTTAAAATGGCTACCATGTCACTTCTTTATCTTCCCTTCTTCACATTAATCATAAACATATCTAGTTCCCTAAGCGGCTCCTTATAAAGCAGGGGTGGGCAATTATTTTTTCCAAGGGGCCATACGAGAGCCAACAAATATTATGGAGGGCCGCACCTGAAGGCTGGACTACATTCTAATCTACATTATTTATTTATTTCCTATATTTACTATATATTACACATCATTAATATTAACATATTAATATATCAAGAAATATTCATATATTATTAGTATTAATATAATAATTATTATATTATAGTACATATATATAAACATTCTAATATATTGAAATTATAATATAATATAACATTATTATATTGTATTATTTATTATATTATTATAATAAAATTATTATAAAATAATAATAAAAACCACTAAAATAAACTATATTGTCAAACCAGATCTCACCCACCTCATATTTGTGGATTTCTTCATTTTGAATTGTATCTTGTTAGTTTTGTCCAGGTCTCCAATCTATGAAGATAATTTTAAATTTTGATCCTGTCCTCTGAGATATTAGCTATCCTTATATAAATATAGCGAATAGCATTGGGCCCAGGACAGAATCTTGGGCACCCTGTTAGTTACTTCTCTCCAGGATGAAGAAAAGCCATTAGTAAGCTCCCTTTGGATTTAGTTGATAACTCACATTCAAATCCCCCTAACAGTAGCATTGTCCAGTTTCTTTGTGAGAAAATTATGGAAGGCCTTTTCAAAGGTTTTGCTGCAATCAAGACATTTTACACCCATAATATTCCTTTCATCTACCAAGCTTGTCATTCTGTAAAAAAGGAGATAAGACTAATCTTGAATGACTTGATTTTTGGAAACCCATGTTGACTTTTAGTGATCATGATTATTTCTTTTTAAGATATTCATTCCATCAGATTTCAGTAATTATGACTTGTTTAATTACTTTTCTCTAGTACTTAAAGGGGAAGTGCATGGGCATATTATTCAGGTTTTTCAATTTTTCATTCTTTTTATATGGAAATAGACATGCCTTCTATTTAGTCCCAATGAGTTTAAATGAATGTGACTTGTTAGTCATTACTTACACAAGTTCAATTTCATAGTTCTAGTTATCTGAGAGTAGCAAAAATTTAATCCCTTTCTTTGGAAAGTATGAAGAACTCAATGCTAACTTCATTAACTTAAAACTTGTATTTTATGTGTAGTATACTATGCCATCAGTCCTTGAATTTTACAGGCCTTTTGTGTGTGTGATGACATCCTTGTTTTGTAAACTTTTCTTTTTATCTATTGCTTTCTCATGACTTTTCATTATGGAAAATCCAAAAATGCAAATAAGTATGACAAGACAGCATGAAAATGTCCTATGTTCTGGTACACTACTTGGAAGGAGTGATTTACATTAGAAACCAGTTACTTTGAGTAACGAAGGTGTAATGAGTCAATTTTCAGAAATAGAATATTATACAAGGGTGAAGTTACAGTATGACCTCTGTATCGAAAAGAGAGGGGGTGCATTCCCAGACTTCAAGTAAATACATGAAACCACAGATAATAATATAACTGCTATTTTCAATGGGATGCACAGTGGAGATACCAAGAAAATGATATAGCTTGCACAGGAGCATCTGAGGCCCCTTCTACACTGTCATATAATCCACATTATCAAATCAGATAATCCTGATTATCTGCTTTGAACTGGATATATGAGTCTACATTGCCATATAATCCAGTTCAAATCAGATAATCTAGATTTTATATGGCCATTTGGAAGGTGCTTAGGTGATTAAGTGAAACCATGGATGATGCTTATATTAGTTCTGTGTACTTTATAAGTAAAATAAGGGATTCAAAATACACTTTAAAATAAATGGGTCATTCCCTCTCATTTTTTATTTCATTCACTTAAGAAAATTAAGGAATTTTTCTCCATGTAACAAAAATACTCCAAAAGAAAACAGTAGTGAAATACGTAACATCTGGAACATTGCAAAAAGTAACAGCAAGGGGTTTTTACATTGTAGCAAGTAACAGTAAAGAAAGTTCACTATTATCTATGTTTTCCTATTTTAACAGTAAATTGAGGATCACATCTCCCATGGTTATGGGGGTCATACTGAAAGTGCAGAAATATAGAAACAATGAATGTTTACAATTCTCTTCAGGCCCGGTCAACATTTTGTGATGGGAACTTGAGTGTCAGTAATGTCTTACTGTTTCCCTATACCCCCAAAAAAAAACCCTTACGTAGTGCATTAAGTAGCATTGTACACTAGACTTCATATAAATTTGAAAAATATGTGAAGAAAACCCTGATGAGAGTAATTATATCACTTAACCTGGATATAATTGATCTAACAATAATTCCAAATCAAAACTATTACTACCTTAAACAACAGGGTTGCTTTGATAAATTCATGTGATCAACAAACACCACAGAATAACAGACAGGGTGTGATCATCAAGTGAAGTGAAGCTCAGAAAAGAAACTAAAAAGATGCAAATCTGTAAACACATTGTTAATCATCTGTCCCACCATTAGAATCTCAGTTGAGGGGGAAAAAGACAAAACTGTATTTGGAAGTTAATAAAAAATGTACAACATTTACTAAACACAAACAATTGTGAGTAAAATCAGAAAGCAGTATTCCCTATAAGCGAAATATTTCAGTCCCTTTAAAAAATAAAACCCAAGCAAAAACAATGAAAGAACTGCATTGCTGATCATCACCAAACACTACATATTTATGATATAGTAATTGGATGCAACATATATCCACTGATTGTAAAATAAACCAAAAGAAAAACATTGATTGCCCTGCAAGCTCCAACCAGTTCACTGCAAAAATTAAATCTGAAAGTACACTCCAAAGTTGCTGTGTTATAAAATACTATTGCATAAACAGTATGATTTTCTTTCAAAGCAATCACTTAAAGAGGAATAGCTGAAATGTTAGCCTTTCATGCCTAAAAACTCAATTTATTTATTTATTTACTGTATTTGTATACTGCCCTTTCAGCCCTCAGGCGACTCGAGGTGGTTTACAAGGCAAAAATTCAATGCCTCAAGGCCTAAATACAATTTAAAAACATTAACATACATAAAATCATAACAACAGCAATAAACATAAGTCATTAATAAATCCTTATTAAGACATTGTCCAACCATGTGTCATACTGATAGAAGCAATGATATTTTATGCCTCTCTCAGTTAAACCAAAGGCTTACAAATCCAGACATGATTGAATTTCAACCCTTCCATTCCTTTAGCACTTATGAGTTCAATCTGCCCTCAATTTCACTCTTCCAGAATTATAGTTACTAATTTGGGGAAGTATATATCTGTGGGACCCTCCTAGGCTTCCCCCATTCGACGGTCGAGCCTGATAGCTGACCTTAGAAAGCTCTGACCCACATGGGCCCGAGCTTGGCTTCCCCTTCTCGTTAGTTTTGTCATTCCCTGTCGATGTTGTTTGTCTTGTTGTATGCTCTGTATTTTTTATGTCAAACTGTAAACCGCTCCGAGCCCTCGGGGAGTGGCGGTGTAGCAAGTTTGAACTATAAATAAAATAAAATAAAAAAATATAAGAAGAGTGCCCAAATTGGAGCATGTCCATTTTACCACAATGTTTGAAGCCTCCCATTATTTTCTCCCTTTCCATTATTTACATACTGCAAGTTCCAAAATAGATTACAATCTCCTGCATCTCTACCTCCAACCTATAGATCCACCCTCCTGACTCCCTCACTATATATTCTCTCTTGTATGATCAAGCCCCCCCCCTTTTTTGGCTAAATGACGTTGCCAAAATTGGGGTGCACATTAGATGTATATCATCTTAGTGCTGTCCCAAAGCCAAAGGGGAAGCTGCTTCAGCAGCTGCAGCAGGAGCCTGTGTTTGAGGAATGTTATATCTAATTCAAAGGCTCTGGATCAACACTATGGGATCCTGGGATTTGTAGTTTGGTGAGGAATCAGCATCCTTTGACAGCCCCCATAATTTCAAACTACATCCTCCATGACCCCATAGCATTGAGCCAGGACAGTTAAAGGGGATTCATTCTACAGCACAGATGCACCTCCAAGGTTTTCTTTCATTTGTTGGAAGCATTGGTGTCCTAACATTTTTGTTTCTAAAGAAGGAATTCTAAGCATGCAGCCATTGCAATGAGCACCTTTTTAGGGCCAAATTACTAACAATGCACTTTTTGCCACTGCACATTACATTTGGCAGCAAATACTTCTTTTGTTTCAGAGTTTTGAAAATGGAGGTGTGCATTAGTTTTGATGGTGCATTCGACTCGAGCAAAAATGGGTATATTGAGATGTGAGCACCCATGGATTTTGGTATACATGGTGAGCCCTGGAACCAAACTCCAGCAGCTCCCATTGTCCATTTCAAGATTCTAAGCTGGCTTTTATCATAAAATTATATCATAAAAAGAAACTCTCCTGTCCATGATGTTACTGTCAAGCTTCTTAAGTGTTGCCTATCCAGCACTTCACCTGAAGAGTTGCCTTACAAGCACTAGCTGTTCTTGTAGTTATTAGCCGTGAAATTGAACGTGGGGATAAGGAGGTATTAATAACATAGCAATGGAGAAACCAGTTATAGAGAAATAAGAAGAATAGGTGTTCCTAAAGCACCCGTTTAATGCTTAACTGCTTTAAAAATGTGGGTTTGAAGAGAAGTATTACCCAAATGATAGAAATTAGCACTATCTCTTAATCATGGTGAAAGAGATTATATACTTACAACAGAGAAACTGTGATTAGAATAATTTAAAGCCAATACAATCATACTAATGTTTTGTACCTTACATTGTGCTAAATATAGTAGCTTTGCTTTTTTCAAATGCTTAAAGGTTGGATTTCATTCTTTAGATTAAATGAAGGAGTTTCTTTTTGTCTTTTTAGTTAATCAATTGTAGCTCTCTGGCATGCTCCTTCACTGTATATGTGTGTGTATCTCAAGTTGAGGGCTCTCATATTTATATTAAGCAGATACATGGGCTAATTAGTTAGAAGAGAAGAACACTATAGCACTTTCCGTTGGAGGTGGCAAGGCAGGGATTAGCTGAGAAATGGAGCCACAAACATGGGCCCAATGTCTTCATCCTAATATCTCTGTAATCTCCACTATCTATATTTTGCTACACTGAGGCATAAAATTGGAAAAGATAATTTACTCCTGTTCAAGGACATTCTGTTTCTGTTCATGCCATGGAGTGTACCACCTGTATTTAAAGTAATACTAGAAGAGAAAGGAAAAAGGCTTTTTGGGTGTGTGGACGAAGGAGGAAGGAAATATTTTTCGATGCCATTTCTTTCCTCCAACTCCTGCCCTCATATATATGCTCAGGTGCAGTCCTTCAAAGTCATCAGTGTTTGACAAATATCTTTAAATATTAGCAAAAACAGATATGGTGCAGGAGTAGGTGAGAGAGTAATTGAGAGATCTCCAAGTTACACTGTTATCAACCGACTATTTATTGCAAATTCAAGGCAGTGATATTATGAAATATGTGTTATATTATTTACTATAATCCCCCAGTGGCACAATGGGTTAAACTGCTGAGGTGCCGAACTTTGTTACTGAAAGGTCTCAGGTTTGAATCCGAGGAACGGGTTGAACTCCCACTGTTAGCCCCAGCTTCTGCCAACCTAGCAGTTTGAAAACATGCAAATATGAGTAGCTCAACTGGTACCAATTTGGCAGGAAGGTAGCGGCACTCCATTTGGTCATGCTGACCACATGACCTTGGAGGCATCTAGGGACAAAGCTGACTCTTCGGTTTAGAAATGAAGATGAGCACCAGCCTACAGAGTCAGACACAACTGGACAAACTCAGGATAAAACCTTTACCTTTACTATATGTCTAGGAATCCAGTCTCTGGGGCTCTCAAACTCAAGGCCAGAGAAGGTTAGCTCCTTAGACATGATAGTATCAATAAACAAGTATTGGTTTCCTGTAACATAGATATTTGTCTGAAAAGGAATTTCAAAACTACTTTTTTAAAAAAGGGAAATCAAAAGGAACTTTAGTTCTCCAACCCCATCAATAAACATGCATTTAAATTATAGAATTAATGCAGTTTGACACTACTTTAGCTGCCACTAGCCTGGTGCTATGGGATCATGGGATCTGTAGTTTGGTGAAGTATCAAAACTCTTTGGCAGAGCTTCAGTTCCCATTAGACCATAGCATTAAGCCATGGGGGTTAAAGTGCTGTTAACTCCCATGACTTAATGCTATGGACCAGTGCTGTCCAACTTCTGGCGGGTCCAGGGCCGGATAAGAGGTCACTGATGACCTGCGGGGCCGCTCGGCCCCGCCCCAGGCCCCGCCCCAGGCCCCGCCCCCAGCCCAGGCCCCTCCCCTCCTAAAGCCGCCGAGTGGAGTAGGCGGCGCCAAGAGCAGCGTCACAGGCCTGGCGTGCCGCGCTGCTCTTGGCACCGCCTACTCCTCCTTTTCGGCGCCCCCCCTCCCATCCTAGGCCGGGGGAGCCGCCGAAAAAGGGCAGAAGGCGGCGCCAATGGCAGCGCGTCACAGGCCTGGCGTGACGCGCTGCCCCTTGGCACCGCCTACTCCTCCTTTTCGGCGCCCCCCTCCCTTCCTAGGCTGGGGAGCCGCGAAAAAGGAGGAGTAGGCGGTGCCAAGAGCAGCGTCACGCCAGGCCTGTGACGCGCTGCTCTTGGCGCCGCCTTCTGCCCTTTTTCGGCGGCTCCCCGCCCTAGGTAGTAGGGGGGCGCCGAAAGGAGGAGCTAGCTCTCTTCCTCCTCCCTGCCCCGCCTCCCCCTCCCCCGGCCGCCATTTTTAAAAAAAAATCGATTTTTTAAAATTTAAAAATGGCGGCTGAGGGCATAGGTGTGGGGCCGTGTCCAACAGGCCACGGGGCCAGATCCGGCCCCGGGGCCGCCAGTTGACAGCCCTGCTATGGACTAATGTAGATGCAGCCTTTGAGAGTCCTTCGTTATGCGCTAAAGAGAAGTCAGTTGTCTGTCTTGGCTGTGCTTTCAAAAATTGAATTGTTTTATTTTTATGTTCATATTTTGACATGCTGCCTTGAGCATCTGCCAGCATATTTGAAATAAAATAAGTCATAAGAAATAGAATGAGAAAAATGTGATCATATAACCTAATCTTGAGTAGTGACAAATAGGAAACCACAGCTTCCTCTTCTTCTTCACATCCCTGAGGCTGTTTTGTGATTCCGTTGAAGTGTACTGTTGAGTTTGCATTTGGAGCACACTCAGTCGTCGGTGTAAAAGTGAAAAGGGCGGCAAGCTTATTTAATAAAACTGTCCTTTCTTTTAGAGATGAAAACCCCTTTGCTGTTTGCAACCTTATCAGCAACTCTCATTGTCTTAAAAAAAAACTAAAGCACAATCAAACCTTACTCAATATAACTCTTGATTGCCATCTTTATAGTGGCAACTAGCTGCGTGCAGTTAAAAATACTGATAACTCTGTTAATTAAAATTTTAATTGTCTTTGTATAAATTGCCAAGGGCAGAGGTAAAAAAATTATAGAACTCTTGTAGGTATGTTGCCCTTGTTTCTCTCTTTCTCTTTTCTTTTTCAAACTTGTTTGATTCAACTAAAAGAGTCCAAGAGCATCCCCTACAGGAACTTTTCCAGCCATGTTTTGCTTGACTTCGCCTTTTTCACACACACACCCCACACACACTTTTTGCAGTGGTTTTTTCTTCTGATAATTTGTATGCACTCTGCATGGTGCTCAGTAATTGTGTTTAGAGAATTAGAAAGGGATGGCTATTGCAGTGGTAATAGAATTACTATCAGTGTTCTAAGCTAGTAAAAGGATTTTGTGTTTCAGTCAAAGGATTTAAAAATACATGCTGAAATGGATACCAGGTTCTATCCCTCCTCCCTCCATGGAGCTAGTTTCAGGTGAAAGTTTTGGAAGAATGGGATTTCAGATTTGAGGAATTAAAAACAGTTTATCCCATGACATTTTGGTGACTGAAATGGATCCCAAATGGTGTCCTTCTTCCCCTGCTTTAAAAGGTCTTCATGCTTCTGTTCATTCCTGCCTTAATCTATCAACAGTTTGGCTTTCCAGACATCGTCCGCCTCAGATATAGCCAACATAGTCAATGGTCAAGGAGACTGGGAACTGCAGTTGAATAAGAAGGATGGTTCTTTTTTTTCCTTTTTTTCTTGCCGTTGTGTTCCATTGATGGAACAACCTTTCCTTAGAGGATGATAGTTGGTTGGCCAAGTCAAAACATGACTATTAATTCAAGCTTTTGAGGCTGAATTTGCTTGTATGAGTTTCACTTTTTTAGCCTTCTCAAGTTTTATGTATACTGTATAAATAATGCAGCTCGACACCACTTTAACTGCCATGGCTCAGTGCTATCAAATCCTGGGATTTATAATTGAGTGAGGCACCAGTACACTTGAGCAGAGATTGCTATATACCTTGTAAAACTGCAACTCACATAATTCCATAGCATTGAGCCCTGGCAGTTAAAGTGGTGCCAGATTGCATTAATTATACAGAGTAGACACACACACAGACTTGTTTGACTTATCTGATATGCTTGTATCTTTTAAAATCATCAATATTTTTTTTAATTTTTAATAGTTTATATTCTTTTATTCATCTGCTACCCCAAGTTGTCATGATACCAGAATGGGACAAGAATATTTTGATAAACAAAAGTCTGAAGGGCTATACAATGGCTGTATTTGATTTCATGGTGATGATTGGTATAAAAATACAACCCTGATTCATAGTAGGATCATCTCTACCAAAGGGGCAACTCATACAACCAGTGTGGTTACTGGAAAGCATAGTTTGAGTGTCTTAAAGAGTGGTAAGAAGTTTGTTAAAGCAAAAGCCATTAAAAAAACTCTCGAAATTAAGGCATGCAAATTAGATGCCCAAGCAATTTGAGCACAGTGTTGAATTTCCCCTTAGGAATATTTTGTTTGTTTGTTTCTGTATTAAAGAGGAATGCATTTTAATGAAAATGAATAGAGGCACTGCACTGAAGAATCTGTTTTGAAATTTTGCAATAAAGAGGCAGCCTATTATTACTTTTGTTCCCTGAAGGCAGTGTTATCTTTCAAAGTGTTAAGAAAAATCCTCAGTTCCCAGTGCTTAGAGTACTTGTTCCCATGCAGCATAGAGATATATAGCACCGTGTCCCTTCAAATTGTCTCATTAACATAACAAGCTTCCCAAAAATATGTGAAGCTGTATTTTCTGTCTTTGCTTGTTTACAGAACCTGTGCATAAGTTGGATTTATGTTTTTGTTGGATTTACAATTTTGTTGTTGCTCCCTGAAAAAGACAGATATGTGGGCAAAGGGTAACAAGACTGTGCTTGTAAGTACTGGCAGAATGAAGTCTTTTCTGGAATAGGGACTGTTCTCAACAAGATAAGTGGATGATGTTGTCCTGCTGGAAGCAGGCGTGTAGCAGCTGAGAGAACACTTTCAAAATCTGTGCCAGCTGCTTATTGGGCAGAAAAAATGACAATGTAGTGACAAGATTACCTGACTTGCCACACAGTTTCTATGCTGATTGTATATTTATGAGATACTACATAAAGCCTGGGGAGACGCGAAGCCAGCGCGGCACAGCCGATGGCCCAAAAAGTCGCCTTCCCCCCCCAAGGGAGACAACCGAGTGGGTCTGGCAATAGTGTTGCAGGCGAGTGGATCAGAAAGAGAGAAGTGAGCAACAGCTCGCAAGAACTGCCAACCCAGCACACTTTTTAAAGAAACAAAGAAGAACTGGAGGAAAAAGTGGCGAGGCACAAAGATCAGCCAATGAAGTAACTGTAAGTTACCAAGAAAATCTTCATATTCGCAGGGGAAAGAGAGGCCACTCTGATTGCAATATAGCTCGGGTACAAGAGGGTATTTTAGGAGTTTATACAAGTCAAACCCGGGAGATAAACTAAACTAAACAAAGTTATTTCTAATAAATATCTTGGACTGATCTGATTGTTTGACTGGATGGAGTTCCAAAGAGAAAATATGGCAATGGAGGAGGAATAAAGATCACTGACTTTGAGCCGGAGCTGTTTAGGCTATCTGGGAGTTTCTCTATAAACATTTAAAACCAGAGAGATCGAAACAGAAGTGATATAGACCGGTAGGAACTGCAATAAATAAAGGAGAGGAAAAAAGAAAGTGGACTTCAAAAGACAAGGAAGAAGAAAAGCTAGTGAAGCCCGGATCAGAGTGCAGAGGGGTGTCGCCTAGCTTGGGGAGAGGAGGGAGAGCTGAGGAGAAGTGCAGAGGGAAGATTGGACTGTAAAAACAGCTGAATGTGAGCTGAAGGTAAACAACAAATAAGAAGAGGAAAAGTGGATGAAAGGCAGCAACATTGATTAAGTAAATAAAAAGAAGTCAAGATATTAATGAATTAATAATCCAAAAAATAATGAAAGGAAAAAATTAATTAAGTCTAATTCTAAAATATATAATAAAAGAAAACCTTCTCCAATTAAGTTACCAATTTGCTGCTAAAGAGAAGAATAAATTCATCTATTGAATAGATCAATTGATAAATAACGATGTCAGTACTAAAAGAATGGAACAAAGAACTAAAAGAACCTAAGAGAGTGCAAAGAAGGAGACCAGGAATAGAAGAAATAATTCTAAAAGATGTCATTAGAGAATTACAGAAATTAGGAGAAGAACAAGAGATGCATCAGAAGAAGATAGAAATAATGACAGTTCGACAAGAGGAGCAACACAAAATGGTCCAAGAACAACTTCAGAATATGAGAACTGAACTAATTAAAGAGGTGACTTCCATAAAATTAGAGCTGACGATTTTCTATGAAGATGAAAAAGAGACAAAACAGGACAAAGAAAATAATGCAACAACACAAAGTAAACTGAAGAAGAGAGCAGAGAAGAAGGTTAAACCCAAACTAATGCTAGAAGTATTAGAACAAAGAGAATTAGAGATCCAGTGAAAACCTAAAAACACTTTGGAAGCACCACAGGAAGACATAAGGCTGACAACTAAGAATTTGAAGGCCATCATTTTCTAAAGAGAAGATGAGGGAAAGAATCAAGAGATTGATAAAGCATTCAAAAGCTCCACTCCGTATGTAAAGAAGAATAAAGAAGCTAGAGAGGTTGTGGTGCAGTCCAACAGAAGTCCAAGTTGGGAGGAAATAGTACAACAAAGAAAGAAGGTAAACTCAAAGAAATGCTGCCCTTACTCCCCAGAGAGGACCACAAACTATGGATCTCCGAAGCAGGATGCCCTAGAGGTGGATGAAGAAGGTTTGGAATCCCCCAAAGAGGACGGCTAGAAAGGAAGTTAAGAAAAAAGAAACAAACAGACCTAGCTACATAAATGACAAGTAATACACAATGGACAAGGATACTCTAACCATCTATCTGAAGGATTTTTAAAGTAAAGGGAAAAAGACAACAGATTGATTACCATTCAAGAGTTATATGAAGACCCGATGTTGATATATAGTTAAAGAAGATGAACTGAAAGAAAGAAGTGACAATTCTAGAGAATAAAGAGGACTGTACCAGATAAGAAAGAATAAAACCAGTGAATAATGAAGATGGAAGTCAACAAGATACCCCTTTCCTATCTTTTCTCACTACCCTTACCCAGTACTTCCCTTCCAGGATTCCTGATCAAACCACTACTCCCAACAGCTTCTATTCTTACCCTTTTCCTAACCCTTATTCCCCCCTATATTCCTAAGCTTTCCTAACCCAAAACCATTTCCTTTCTTTTATCCATATGTATTCAAAACTTTCAATAATAATCTATCATTAAAAATAGGTTAATTTGTAGACACCTCAAGGTGCCTTGACTACTGAGCTCACCAGATGTGCATTTGTCCTGTTATCAAACACCATAAAAATCCTAATGTCTATGTGACTTGGGGTTCCGGTTCACCTGTTTTTGGTATGGCTCAATTGAGATTTTTTTTCATACAATAAGAATAGATGTAACAATCATGGAGCATTTCTCCTGTGTTTAAACTGTCATATAGTTTAGCTCATGAAATATGGGGGGGGGGAATTGAATATTGCACCTATGTCAAAGTCACTCCACTGGCTACCAATTTGTTTCTGGGAAAAATACAAAGCCCTATGTGGTTTGGGGGCCAGGTAACCAACAGGATCACCTTCTGTATAGGTCCTCTGGTGGATGTTTAATCCAACCATCCAGAACCCAACTGACAACCATCACCCAGAGGACCTTTTACTTTGCTGTCCCTAAACTGTGGAATGACCTGTCGGAAGGGCTCTGGCAGCTAAATGAGCTGTCGTTGTTTGAAACACAATTCATGTATACCATGAATCTTAAATTTATATTTTTATCACTATTATACTTTAATATTTCCACTATGTATTCAAAAATGTGTATTTTATAGCAATATGTTCAAATATATGCATTTTATTGTATGTATCTTATTTTATCTTATAATGATGTGTTTTAACTTTGTTGTACCCTGTCTCAAAGCACGAAGAGAGGCAGTTAACAAATACAATGTATTATTATACTATGTAACACAATTTTTGCTCCTGGGTTATGTCATTTCCTAATTGATTCTATTAGAAAATGGAAAAGGTTTATTAAACTGCAAAATCTTTGGTTTTGCAGGACATCCTGCAACACATTTTGCTATAGTTTTTCAATGAATAACTCACAGATTCTCAACTAATTCAACATAGTTTATGGCAATCACAAAAAGTAAGTTTCTGGAGTTAACAACTACTTTCAAAGTAAGAACCATACAATTAAACAGGACATAATACTTTCAAACCAGTAAGAGAAGATTTTTCAAATTTTGTTACACAGGACCTCTTCACATTGACTGTCAGAACTGTAGTGTATTGTAGGAAACTGTACTTTAAGATTGCCGTTTATCCTGTTGCGAGTTTTGGTTTCCCATCATACTTGTCTGCCTATTTTGTCTTTCCCCATTGTTTCCTGAATTCAGCATCATCACATGTGAATTCTCCTTTCTGTTCTCTTTTGTTGTTCCTTCCCATCAAATTCAAAGGCTTATATCTGCCCCCTCTCCTTTTTTTAAGTTTAAGGAAAAGAAATCCCGGCAGAGCAATGTCAGATTTTGCTATACTTCCTGCCTGTTAGAGATTTCAGTTCTCCTGGCAAAGGACAGCCAATATATAGCAACTTAACTATTTTATAATATACCCTGTGTTTTACTGTGCCAAGTTGGATATGTGTCCCAAAGGATGTTGTTTTGTGTACCTCGGAAAACCAGACCTGGCAATGCATCATGCCATTATTATTATTATTATTATTATTATTATATGTTCCAACTGAGTGCAGACCTAATGCATGGTTAACGGCGTTTACAATACTCCTAGCAATATTGTTTTGTGTTCTTGAAGTCCTATCATCCTTGGAGCTAGCCTTGGAAAACCAGACCAGGCATTTTCTTATTGTATTGTGGAGTATTTTTTTAATGTATTTGCATAGATGGTGGGGCTTTGAGAACTTGCAACATTGTAAGTGTTAGTACTTTAACTCTCATCGCCCGTGGTCATTCCACTAAAAAAACCTATATATATCTTGCATTACTTCATGGGGGAATGTGTATTTTTATTACCAACGTATTTTTAAAATACTCATTTCATTTCAGACATCAAAGTATTTAATTTTTTTTTAAAAAAATTAAAAACTGACATAGCAATATTTTAAAATAATTAATTTTTATAAAGACAAACGCATAAGCATCAGTTCGATTCAGAGCTGCACTATGCATTTCATGATTTCTACTAAGAATAGGGTTACATTTCTTGTTTCATTTGTCTCTCTTCAGAAGCACTTTTTCTCATTCCCATTCTGAAGTCACACTTTCTCAGCCCAACTTTTAGGACTTAGAAAACTATATATAAAAAGGTGATATCCCATTTTAATATCTTTTGTAGCCTAAGTAAGTGATGTTCCCCAATATAAAGAAATGAAAATCAAGGGTTATTTGCGTGTTTTGTTGTTTTATCAATTTATATAATTCAAAGTAATAATCCTAAATGCAAATAAATGAGTACTAACTATTCTTTCTAGGGGATTTGGGAAGATTTATCACACAAAATTTATTTTAAAAAGGTGCATTTGATATCCCCCTTTTTAGCACCGTGTTCAAATTTAAAAATAATATATTGTGAGACTACAGGAATTGGGGGGGGGGGGGTTAGCCTCAACACAGCATGGTTCCATGTTCACAAAACACTGACTTGCAGATAGTTTCTGGTTCTGTTTTTTTCCCCATGCTCTTGAATGGAAACCATAGTGGCTTGTTGTTCACAATGCCTTTATTTGAAAGCAGGAAGAAATCATGAAGCAAGGAAGGTGACTTGGCAGAGAGCTGGGGCAAGGCAAAGGAAAAGTGGAGGGGAAGGGGAGGGGGAAGGGAAGAGAAGGGAAGGCAAGGAGGGGGAAGGGGGACGGGACGGGAAGGGGGCTACTTGGAACTGAGGTCATTGCCTCTGCCTTCTCCTCCTTGCTGACTTGGAAGAGACAAGGAGCCAACTAGTCACTTCCTCCCTTCCTGGGAAACCTAAGTAATTGCTCTGAAAAGGCTGGCTAATGGAAAAGAAGTCAGATGTGATATCTCCCTGGGAAATAAGGTTGCTACTCCCCCTCCCTACCCTACCTACTTTGGATCTAAAGTCCTCCTATTCGTTCTCCCTTGCCTTGCTATGAAACAGCACAGAAGGGTTAGATGTTTGCCATCAGACATGTTTTTCACCTAATTTACCAATTGGAAGAGCAGCTGGAGCTCTCAATACAATTTCTCTCCCGTTGTTGTGAAAGCTACCCTTTTTCAACTACTCTCCATTTCAAGGATAGGAGGCAACAAATTAGCACCCGAAGTAGAGCAATGTCATGTGATGGGATCAGTCCCTCTGTCCTTCAAATGAGTATAAAGTGTAAAACTACTGGGGAAAAACTCAATGTGATCAGGTCCATAGTGTTATGTTTGTCAGGTGGGCCTGTATCCTGTTTCTGTCACTATTGCAGATTTTGGGAGTTGGATCAAGGGTAATAGTGATTTGTTTAAGCCCACCCATGGTGCATCTACACTTTAGAATTAATGCAGTTTGACAGTATTTAAACTGTCATGGCTCAGTGCTACAGAATCATGGGGGTTATAGTTTTACAAGGTCTTTAGCTCTCTCTGCCAAAAGAGTGCTGATGTTTGCCAAACTAAAACTTCCAGGATCCCATAGCATTTCACCATGTTAATGTGGTGTCAAATCTAATTAATTCTAGAGTGTAGATGCACCCCCTAGTGAGATTTTGCTGAGATAATATGGACCAATGTGGTGCAGTGCTTTGAGTGTTGGACTAGAACATCAAAAGTCCAGGGTTCAAAGGAATAGTTCTCAAACCATTTAAGAAGAGGGCCAATTCATAGTCTCTCAGATGGTGGGGCTGGGGGGGGGGGGCACAACACAATAGTTTGGAAAAAAGGAACACATTCCTATGCACACTATACATATCATATGCACACTACACACATTTCAATGGGAAGTGGGGGCCTGCTTTTGGCTGACGAGATAGTCATTTTAATTACCATGGCATTGTTTTTGTTGTGTGTCTTCAAGCTGTTTCAGACCTAGGGTAAACCTAAGTCTAAAGTTTAGGGTGGAGGACTAGTAAATGACCTTGGGGGCCACATCCAGCCCAAGGACCTTAGTTTGGGGACCCCTTGTTCAAAGTTTTGCTCATCTGTGTGTTTATGTGGGATGGCTCCCAGCTTTGGGCAAGTCACATTCTCTTATCCGGAGAAGACGACAAAGCAAACCTGCTGCGGTCAGCATGTGTTGGAGTTGATTTGAAGGCACATTGCAACAAAGCAAAATAGTAAAAATAACTTTTAAAAATATAAGTGTGATGTTCAGCAAACAAGCACATGCCCAGTTTTAGAGCTCTCTCTCTCTCTCTCTCTCTCTCTCTCTCTCTCTCAGACACACACACACACACACACACACACACAGCATTGATCTAGTTCATTTCACTGTCACCTTCTGTGATTTGAGTCCTTGAGCCACTTCCATGGCTGGCTCCATTAACACACCTGCTTGACATCAAAAATGCCTTTGTATATGCTCATGTAGATATAGCTGGTGGAAAAATACACAAATACTTTGTGGATCAGTAGTTTGAGATGTGTGTGTAGGTGTGTAACTTCTGTCTTCATGGTCATTCTTGGATATCCACATTAAGCAGTTGGAAAGCTGCAGGCAAAAGTGAAATTACTTAGCCTTTGTCAGCATCAACAGCTGTAGGCTATATGAGTAAAATTGTAAATAGTCTCTCCAGTTCTTTGCAGCTAGGCAAAGAAAAGTGATGATTAGTCTTTCCAGACAAGTGGAGGGGAACTGTAAGATGAGAAAGGTTAGCCTGAAACACCAGCAATATCAAGCTTTTTTAAAATGAATCACAGTCACTGTTTTGGGAGAAATTATCTTAAACAGCCATAGATAAGAGCTCAATCACACCAAATACTTGTGCACAGTCATATAGAAGTGACTTCCCATTATAATATCCTCCATCTTTATGGTCTCACCTCACATTATACATTCCTCTACCTTCAGGGCTTAGTCTCCTTTCCCTTCTGTCTGAAAAGAAAAAAAACCCCTCTTTTTTTAGAACAATTTTACAGATGAGTGCCTTCCCATTTTCCCTCATATCTCAGTTACAAGAACAAAAGACTTCTTTTTTTAAAAAAAGAAAGAAAGAAAGAAAGAAAAGAAAGCTTGGAATCCTGGCCAAATTATGGTTCAAGTTGTGGTATGCCTAGAATCCATATAAAATCTAAACAAACCAGGACTATTGCAACCTTACTGGGATCGCACTTAGAAATAGTTACACACCGATGTGTATCTCTTAGATTAAAAAAGAAGAGATTCACACAAATTCTGTTCCTGAATGAAAACAGTCTATCAGCAATGTTTTTCAGAGTCCTTGCAGCCTCATCACCTCATCACACTAGAGCAGTGGTTCTCAACCTCTGGGTCCTTAGATGTTTTGGCCTTCAACTCTCAGAAATCCTAACAGCTGGTAAACTGGCTGGGATTTCTGGGAGTTATGGGTGAAAACCACTGCAATAGAGCATGGATCCACTTTAAATCAGATTTCTGCCTCCTTCAGAATTATTATTAATAATAATAACTATTTTTATACCCCACCTCCATCTCCCCGAAGGAACTCGGGGAAGCTTACAGAGGGACATGCCCAGCAAATACAGATTAAAAATAAACACAAAAATACAGTAAATACAGTAAAACATCAAATTAGACAACATCATAAACCAGTGTTATGGCTCAACAAAAGGTAGGTTTGGGCTCATGATTCCTAAATGCAATTATTCCTATGCAGACCCCCCTCCCCTTTGTAGTTTAGTGAGGCCCAGGACCTCTCTGGCTGAGCATTTTAAAGGCTCCTTCCCTAAGGAAGGAATTCTTAGGAGGCAGAAACTGGATTTAAAGTGGATCCATGTTCTAGTGTGATGAATGCCATCTTCTTTACAGACCCAGATAGGAAAAGGGGAAAAAATCAAAAAGTATTTGTGCTTGGTCAAAGATATGCTTCTTTCCTCATATAGCCTTGGAATTATCCAGGAAACAGAGAAGGTCTGGGGATTACAAGATAGGCTGTGTTCAGCTGCTTGTTGAACTCAATGTAACTAAGCTGTGAACTAAACAATGAGAGTATTCCTAAAGACAGAGGTAAGCAATGCATACAAGGGATAAAAAGAAGTAGAAACAGGCAATTTATATTGATATGTATACTCTGAAAAACACGGGTTGATCAAGACATTTTCTGATATTTGTTCATCCAATCAAAACAATGATATTCCCCTAAGAAGTCATAGCATGCGTGTAGTACCATGTTGAGATATGCAGTGTTGACTTGGACCTTGTTAATCAGTCTTATCCATTTATCTGCCTACATATGTCTTATGAGATTTTTATGAGATGCTTTTTTATTGTAAAATCCTAGTCTCTTCTCTTGGCTTTTCTTCGCAAACGAAGATTCAGGAAGGACTCATCCCACGCTTTCTACGAGCACGTTGATGATTCGGAGGTTGGATGTGTCCTTCGAGCCTGTGCAATGGATTTTTCTGGTGGAGTGCTGCGTGCACAAACCTGGCCTCACCCTTTAAACCAAAGGTTCATCTGCCAGGGCCTAGCAAGCTGGGATTGTGGCAGCAAGGCCCTCAGGTCGTAGGTTTGGTTTGAGTTTCCTTCTCTTAGATGGTTGATCTTACAGGGTTAAATGACCACCATCTGCCTGGGTTTGAAATCAGAGTTTTCCTTCTCCTAGGATAGTTGCCAAAAGACTAGAGAGCCCATCCTGCCCTTTGACATTCTTTATTAGACCCTTCAGTTGTGACCTGTCTGGAATGGGAGGCCCTTCTAGTGGCTATTATGCCACCACCAGCATAGTTTACAATTTCATTAGGGTACACAAGCGTCTCCCCCACAAGAAGGGGGCACCAATGGAGAGGAAAATCCTAGTAATTCCACACAAAATACATGTTTGTTACACCACAAGATTATAATAGAAACAGGGAATCTTTAGAGTGTTCATCTTTTTATACTGCTTGTCATGACTGCCAGCCAGGAAATGCTCTCTAGTTTAGAACAAGTTCAGTGTAGTTCTCAATGCAATCTTTTATCTGTCAATAACATCAACAGTTCCCCAGTAATAGCACAATATTCAAAATTATCATTATTAACTGAGACAGGTTTATATTTTAAATATGCATACAAGGTTTTCTTATTGTACAATTTACAATGTTAGATACTCAATGTTGCTTTCAGTTTCATGTTATTCAGTGATGAGTTTCATGGAAGTTATTACTTTGAACATTACATGTGAAAAAAATAGAACACTAGTATTATAATTGGTAATAGTTAAATGAAGAATAAGTTGGACTTAAGGGAGCAATATCAAGGCTTTCAGGCATTCATGAGATACATGAAATTCCTTTCAAGTCTATTTTTAAGTAAGGAGGCAAATACAGAAAGAGCAACTGCTTAAAGATCGATCACATATTAATGTTTTCATTTGCAAGTTTAAAACTTGTGACTCATCACTTAAAGTGCTGACACCTTTGAAATGTTTAATGATGACAACATTAGTTAAAAAAATCTGCAGCAACTCTCATTTCAGGATGTGGAAAATTATAAGAGCTATCTTTCCATAATAGAACAAGAACGAGATGCAGTCATGTTAATAACTGGGGCAGCATACAGGGAGCACACAACTCCCATGTTGCGTTAGCTCCACTTGCTACCTGTTTGCTACCAGGCACAATTCAAAGTACTGGCTTTGGCCTATAAAGCCCTAAGTGGCCCCAGCCCAGTTTACCTCTCCAAACGCATCTTTCTTGATGAACCACTGTGGAAACTAAGATCTTCTGCTCTCAATCCCGCCACCATCACAGGCATGTTTGGCGGGAACAAGAGATGAGACCTTCTCAGCAATAACCCCCAGTTATGGAATTCCCTTCCTGGCAATAATATTTATTTATTTACATGATTTATGTTTATATTCAATCAGACCCCCCCCCCCCCTCCTGTCCTTCAGAAGGATGGTGAAGACCTGGCTGTAAGACAAAGCCTTTGCAATGAGGCAAAATGGTATCCTGAGATGATTTTAAAGCAAGTTTTAATGTGAATATAAGCAATTTTAATGTTTGCATATATTAATGGTTTTATGCCCCAGCATTGAATGTTTGCCGTATGTATGCTGTTCTACAACCTGAGTCCCCTGCAGAGTGAGAAGGGTGGAATATAAATGTTCTAAATACATAAATAGCATATAGCTTGACCTAACCTTGGGTTTAAGGGTGAGAGAAACCACATGATCTACTTCAAAGTTCAATATAGATTGTAGCAACTCTTGTTAAGTAGAGGTTGCATTTCTAAGGGAAGGCCATGTCAAATTGGTGTGTGTTTTGTTTTTAATTCAATGCAAGAGATTGCATTATTGCAATCATCAGAAATTAAAGAAAAATGGACCACAACTTCCAGAATCCTCCAAACATTATGCATTATTGGAAATGTCACCCCAAAAGCAACATTTACCTCATTTTTCTTCCACATGGCTGGATCCTTCTATCATGGTTTCATAGCAAATACATTATACATAGCAAAAATCTATATTAGAGTTGGGGGGAAATTATATTGGTTCTGTATTTTCAATAAGAACTTTGAAAAATGTTTGAATTTCCTCATAAAATCTATACAAATCAAGCAGAGATTGCAAATAAATAACATTAAAGCAGGGAAACAGTGAAACTGGCAGATTTAGCTATCAGCACTGACAGTTTTGCCCTAGAAAATCTGTTTTTGAATCTCTTTTATACTGATCAGCTGAGTCAAGGCTGTAAGTCTTTTGTTCTTTTTGCCTGGCATTTTTTGTGCATATTTAACAGCAACATGCATATTTAGAGAGTGTGAAGAGGAGAGGATCCTTGGGTTCCCAACCTCTCAAAATATAGTCACTGAAAAAACAAGTGGTGTAATCCAAAAACAATTGTGGTGCCTCATCAAACCAGATTGTTGCTTTTATGGATATTACCAAATTAAGTAAACCATGCATTTTGTCTCAGAGAATCCAACAAAGTGGCAGAATGTGACAGCATGATCCTATCCTTTCCTGTTTGTCTCCAGCTGTATTTCTTGGATGTAGCCAGTGCAGATGATGGAGAATGTGTATGCATTTTTATTAAGAATCGACGTCCCTTGCCTTCATGAATCTGACAGAAAGAACTACATGTAGGAATGAGTAAAACTGACACTGCGCTGCAATAAAAAAGTGGGTTACTTCAGTGAACTGCTTTCATGAAGGCCACAGATCTCAGGCACTCATCTGCATTGACGTTCACAGTGGTTCTTCACTCTTCATATTTTTGCTTGAGTAGAGAGAGCTTTTAAATTTCAGCTGAGTGTTTGGTGTGCTGCAAAGTGAAGCAGCAGTTATGGCATGTCTGGGCCCAAATGGGCCCAGATTAATTCTAAGAAAATGAAAATAACGAAGTCAGTGCTTTCCTTTGCAAAATGGCTGTCTACCCATCTGGAATGGTTCGAAGCTTTTGCTGGGGATGGTGAGATGATGCAGAGCAGTAGTAGAGGACTCGGCAGACTAGTGGACAGGATCATGTAGGGAAGATTGCTAAATGATATGGAGGGTGCAAGAAAGACAAAGTGTTAGGGAATAATTGATGAAGACTACTAGAAAGTTATTCAGACAAATGTAAACCAACAATGTTGACTGGGTCTATAGCTTGAAGCATACATTGACTTGGGTCCTTGTGATTTATTAGCAAGACCATTCTTGTAAGGGTAAGTGTACCCAACACAAATTAATTGGCTTCCATGGCTGACTTTGAATATCAGCTTTGATTTTTCAGATTGTTCATCAATCAAGCTATTACCCCAAGCTATCTTCTTAAGCTGTTTGATCATTGCTATATTGGTAATCAAAAATACCTTATGCAAGGTTTCATCAGACATTGCAGGACCATGAGGAAATAACCAGTTGAAACGAGACATGAAATATATCATCTATTGCAATAAGCTAACTGTTGTCCTTTCAGCTCTACAGTACAACATTTCCAAAACAGTTTGTTCTGCAGGTGACAGTAGTGGGGTACTTGGAAAAGCTACTCGAAACTGCATGACCTTGTAATCCTTTTATCGAAGCATTTAATGTTTCCTCTTTCAAGCAGGTAGGGCAAAAATAAATGTTGTACAAACAAAGTTAATCTGTATGCAGAGGATTTTATTGAATGATAAAGTAGAGAATAAAAGAGTAACTACTGCAGGCCTGTTTGTTCAGGCATACAGTTTTCAGCATTTGATGCTGTACAACAAAAAGGTGGACTTAAATAAAAGCAAGTGAGACAATATTAAATAGAAATAAAAGTAATACTAATGTGCTAGAGAAAAGAAGTCATGTCAAGAAGATATATGGTACAGGAGAAGGAGGAAACTTTGAATGATCTGATTACCTCTTGCCCTTCTGAATTTGTCATAGCCTACTTTGCTTATTGACACTATCCAAAAAAACATAGAGGTTCATCCAAAAGAATTGTTTTCATTATAGCCAGTTATCTGAAGAACATAGATAATTTGAAAATAGCAAGCCACTTGCTTAGTTTATATTCCTGTTTCCTCCCCCTCATTTTTCTGACTTCTTTAAAATCATTTCAAGCCTGTATTGTCGGGAAATGTCACTTTCATTATTTATTTTGTCTATGTGTAAGATGCTTTTTTGTTTGAAACAAATAAAATAACTTCAGTTTTTTAGTTATTCACACTATTTCTTTTGCTATGCTCTTGCATATTGCTGAATATTTAGTTTAGATTGGGAGAGGTATTCAATTAAGTTTTTTAAAAAAATGTGCATACATTTGTTAAGTGAAGCAGAATTTCCTTCATGAAAAAACTGTTATTTCTCTACCCTATCCCTTGAATCATAAGATAGTGTTATGGGAAATAGCAACCACTGTTTAAATCCAATTACTATTTCCCGTTAAAGTAGGCCCATTGAATTATTGTGGGGCAACACTCGCACAAACACCATTGACTTAGTTGACACCATTGACTTGACACTCTATTCCAATTGGAAGTTGCATGAGGTAAATAAGATATTTTCTTGATTTTTTAAAAAAATGTGAATAGTCTGCAAAAAACTGCACAGATTTCATAGACTTTGGTGCAGTGGAAAGAAGATTGCAAAAATATTTGTTTCTTTCTTTCAGAAGGAAATTAATGAAGAATTACATGACTGGACTTGTAATTGCACTTAACAGAGAATCTACCAATAAATTATTTAAGGAAGATTTATAAGGATTGATGGTTCATTGCAAGATTATACTGACAGAAAAAAAACCTCCTATTCAACACTACGCTGATAGTGGTATGAACTAGCTGTGACTATCATAGCTGTTGTAAGAGGGACTCTGCTAGTCAAATGATACCTGCAAATGGGAGAGAGTGGTGGAACAATAATAGAGCTAAAGAAAATTCCTAATGTCAGAACATAGTTGTTCACCCCATGACAGTGTTATGTTATGAATCCAAAAGAAGAGGTATGTGTCAACATTCTCTCATTGACAACTGCACAATACAGTCCTTACATCTCCCTATTTCTACATCTCCAGCAAAGATAGAATTCTGACAAATGTTCATGTTTTCTTTGCATGAGCTCAGTGTGTAGAAGCAACACATTTATATATTATTAAGTTCTAGTATTTATACCCTCTCCTTCTCTCCCTGAAGGGGACTTACAGTGGCTTACAGAACATACATAAGTCAAACATTCAATGCCGATTATACTATTGACAAGGACAAACAACACAAACAGTTTTCCCATCTTATTTCCAGCATCTTGGAGGCTGTGCTCTACTATTTATCTGCCAGCATTTCTGCTTTTGACCAGCTAGGTGGGCAGGTGAACTGGGGCTAACGGTGAATGCTTACCCCAACCTGGGATTGAATTGCCAACCTTTTGATTGGCAGGATTTTTCTGTAGCACAACTGTTTAGCCAGCTGTTCTAAGCCCAGCCTCTTGGCTCTAACCCATTGGTTCTCAACCTGTGAGTCCCCAGGTGTTCTGGCCTACAACTCCCAGAATTTCTAGCCAGTTTACCAGCTATTAGGATTTTTGGTAGTTAAAGGCCAAAGCATCTGGGGAACCACAGATTGAGAACCACTGCTCTAACCCCAATGCTATATGCCCTCTCCTGAAATATTCTGTCTCTCTATATGATCTATTTAAGCAGAACACTTAATTCCTGGATAAAAAAAGTAGTGTTGTCTACAGGGAACAGTGTATTGTCTGAAATAGTGTATACTGCGCAGGATATTTTGTTGGGCTTTACTTAGAAAGTCAGAATTCTGTACAAAATAAATCATGTTTGTGTAAAAAAAGGCATATTGGGGGGTCCTGACCCATAAGTAGTAGTTGAAAATGACATATTTTGGCTCCACCTACACTGCCATATAATGCAATTCAATGCAGTTAAACTTCAGTATGAGACGGCATTATATACTAATGTAGATAGGGGCTATCTTTTTGGCAAGGGTGAGAAAATATATCTTTGTGTTCTTTACATTTCTACTAGACATAAATTAAGAGACTTTGAATTTAATCAGTTAAGATTAAGGTTTAAATTTGGTTTTATTGTGTTTTATGTGTTTTATCTGCTATTTTAATTCTGTAAACTGCTCTGGGCTCCAGAGAGAGCGGTATATCAAGTTGAACTAATAAATAAATGAATAAGAATCATGTAAATCCTTAGAATATGGTGGCTCATTATTCTGTCTTTTTCCTGTGACCTCTGTCTTCTTCTATCATTCTATGCTTTTGAGGAAAAAACAATGTAGGCAACATTGTCTGTGCATGTATTCATGGCACCATGTCTCTTTATTAGGCCTGTTTGATCAAGGAAAAATGGTTCAAAACCAGCAAATGTGGCGTATGAGGACTCAAACTGGAAATAATGCATCTGAGCAAACAAGCCATGTTATTAAAGCATTTCTACAGTACCAGCCTCATAAGCAGGAGCACCGGGTTCGATCTCTGCCAGGGGAAAATGTCAAAAATAGAAAATGTGGCAAATAATGGCAAACAGCAAGAGTCAGGGCATGGGGAGCCAAGACACACATTTTGCTGAAAAGGAAGGTGTACTGGAGAGTCATAGAGGCTCCCCTTTTGTGCTGGTGGACATGGGCTCTCTTTATTTCAGGTAAAGGGTTTATTTTAGGGAAAGGCTTTGCTGCCTTCTCTTTAGACACCTTTGTAGATTCAGTTTATTTTATATTTATATTTAGTTTAACAGCAGGACCTTTTGCAATCTCTACCACTGTGGGCGTGGCCTTCAATGATAGCTGTGCTTAGCCACACCCACCTCATCTCTCTCTGCATCGCCACTCGCCAGGGAAGGGAAACTGCGATTTTTAAACTGCTGTTAAACTACAGGACCTTTTGCAATCTCTACAGCTGCTTGCCTCCAGCCAGTGAGGGGAAAGCACGTAGGGAGGGGTGAGGATCTAAGGCTGATTCCTTTCCGATCCACTTCCTGGATCAGAAAAAAATGGCGGCAGTGGCTTTGAATTGGCAAATTTACTTTAGGGTTGCTTACATCGCTTCGATACCGCTTCAAAAATGATTAAATCCAAATTCATTCCGATTTTACGAGCATTTTGACAAACCTACCCAGGCCTACTCTTTATCTACTTGTACTATCTTTATGTGAGTATTGGTCAGTTATCCCAATGTTCTAAACATATGTTTAACTGTTTTAGCTATTTTAATTGTTGCATCGGGATGCCCGATGATATATTGATTGTTTTTAGAATATTTTTATGATGTTTTAGGATGTTTCTGTGTATTTGTTTGCTGTGTATTTTGTTATGTTGGAAACCGCCACGAGCCTTGTGGAGCAGCGGTCTAGCAAATTTGAACAATAAATAAATAAATAAATATGTGTCCTGTCCATTTATAAATTATCTGCTCACTTTTCTAAAACAAGACAGGAATCACGTGGATAATGCAAGTTTAGCCAGAGTGTAACCTACCTTGATTTGCTCAATCTACTGTCAGAGCCAGTTTGCATTTAAAAAGGGTGTTAGCTTTTATAAATATTATTACACACAACCCTCCAATCACATATATAGTAGGATTCTTTGGCTCTGTGTGTGTTCATGATGATAAATTCAGTCAATTCTAAGTATCATATTAGTTTGCAATATTATTTCACTTGGCAATTTTGCTTATGAATCTTTTTGGATTAAGATTACTAGTATTCTTATTTGGGTTTATCTGATTTATTTCTGCTAAAGTATAATTATGTCTCTATCTTGAAATGCTTATTTTATTTCTATAGACTCTGCAAATCACCCAGCAATTTAGAGTCGATGGAATTTGTATATCTCATTTGGGAATCAACTAATAAGCTGTGATTTTATATTTGAATGTTCATGTTTAAACTATGTTAGTAATGTTTAGATGAAAATATTTTATCACATCACCCCCCCAAATTCTAACTGAATGATCAATCTGAGGCAAAATATTATTAAGGTTTTAGAGGGAGGGAAAGGATAGTTATTTTCCCCAATGCACTTCACTCATTGTGTTCGTGCAATTTTGCAACAATAGTACAAATTTTACATGTTGTGATAATTATATTTTATGACAGTCCCTTTAATTCTTCAATTCATTGTGAGGCTGATAGGAGAGGGATTTATTTTTGAACATAAGGTGCCAAAATAGCTTGTTCTACCTCAGCTTAGCCTCAGGCAACAAACTATCATGAGCAGGATATCACTAAATTTGGCAGAAGCCAAAGTTACACCATCCAACAGAGTTGGAGCTCTAGCCCCAGAGCAGATTCTTCACTCTGTTGACATAAAAGCCATCAACTGCCACTGCTAGTAATAACAATTCACTTTATCTTTAAACATAAAAAGGTGATTTTCCTGCTCCATTATTCCTTGGCCCAGAAGCAGAAAAGGCCCCCCTTCAACCTTGACTGCCACTGTCCTAGCCATAAAAGAAACGAAAAATAATCTCCCCTACTGACATTCTCATTTTCCCATTTTATTTAGAATATTACTCAGAGGACAGGAGACTATCAAATTAACAATTTGTATACCAGTTTGAAATGTTTTGTGGCCTAAAAGTGGATTATAAATCTCCAAATAATAAATAAATATAAATAAATTCCCTCATATCTCCATGTAGTTTATTGTCCATATGACTTTACCATTCTGAATTCTTTGTTCAAGATAGAACATGCAGATCAGTGGGAGGTCTCTGGTTGTCTTACTCATGGTTAATAACAGAACGTCTGTATCCATCTAGTCCAGGGATGAGAAATATTGCTACAATACTGAAAATGTAGTTAAGAAGATTCAGTGTCCTCCTCAGCTATGAAGCTCATCTGTGATCACCTTTTTGTTAGCTGACTTTACATTTGCTGTAGATTATTTTATTTTTAGTGTATGAGTGGCATCCCTGCATATTTTATATTAATAGGCAGATGCTTCATTTCCTGGCAAAAACAGCTGTTACAAAAAATTAGCATCAAAAATGCTAACGAAACCATTCATGAAAACAAGGTAGCTTAAATCACTGAGTAGCTTTAGTATCAAAAATGTTCTTTATAATTGTCAGCATGATGTCACATTTAATTTCTTTTAGCTGGAGGAAAAAGATTGCTCTAGTCACAAGCACTTTGGGACATTTGCTGATTCCTTACCCTAAAGTACAGGTCATCACAAAGTTCACCATACATAGGGAAAAAATTAAAGAACTCATATTTTTTATTATATTTATATTCATTTTAATACTTTATACTTTTTATACTTTCAGATAAGCAATACATAGAGTATATTTTGTCAATATTGTCTAAAATTTTGTAATGAATGTTTTGGAAATAAAGGTACATTCAACTTCAACTTCCCATTTCTCCTTTCTATGGTAATTTTCGAGATAACCTGTAGTTTGATTCCCAACAATGATTGCATGACAGGATATAGATTATCCAAACATTAAGTCATTTGAATAGAGGGGAACATCAATATGAAAGAGAAAAAAATTGGACATTGTGACACTGGATTCTCCCAGTTTGGTTTTGGCGTATTGGCATGTTAATTTATTGTTAATGAATTTATTGTTGATTCTGTATAATGTTTTAAATGGATTTTATTGTTTTAATTGTGATTTTATTGGTATATATGTGGATAGCATCTTCAGATGCTTATGTAAGGCTGCCCTGAGTACGTTGTGGGGAGAAGGATGGGATAGAAATATATGTAATAAATAAATAATAAATAAGGCGAAGTTATTCAAGCTCTATTCATTATGAAACTAACTAAAGTCCAAGAACCATTGTTAAGAAAGAGTCTGATGATATTAGCTAGGAATAGAACACATTTCTGTTAAGGATAATACAGGGGACATGCGCAAATTTGGTGTAATGAGAGTGTAGTCAAAGAGGGCTGGGCCACTGTTTCTTTCAAACATTACTTTTTCTTGTATCTCTCTTTTTGACACCTTCTTCTCCTCTCCAACCTTCTCCTTGTCCAGCCCTAGCTGCCAGGAAAAAGAATAGTGTCACCAAAGATGATGGCATAAGGCTGATGGCTTCATGAAATCATGTAAGAAGTCATGTGCTTCCCTAAAGCTGTATGCTAGCCACTGGTTCATATTATGATAATCTATGCAACAGTATCCCAAGGAATGTCCAAAACTGTAGACTTCCTTGTTGACTTAGTTTTTAAAACAAAATTCCTTGCAATTTTCATCTACAGTGGGATATGATCAGGACTTTTTTGTAAAATGAATTATTTTTGCATTCTCAAGGCCAAGTTATCTTAAAATAATTTTGATGAGGAGAAAGATGGTGATGAATTTGATATATATCATTCTTTTCCACATAACAGGACTTAAGTAGGCCTACAAATTAAAATAAAAATACTTCAAACATTCAGTATGAAAGTATGTTAAACTTTTAATATCAAGACAACTTAAAACCTGAAATTAGGAATGATAAAAAGTTAAAACATTTGATTAAAATACACTGTTCTGTTAAAAACTTTTACTGTACTTTAAAATCTTTCGCTCTCAAAGCCTGTTAGAATAAAATAAAATGCCCTCCAACACAAGGATTGCAATGAGGAAGCCATTCTGTCCTCTCTACAAAGAGGCATCCAGACTCTACAGGTAGCTACCAAGAATGCCCTATGTTGCATCCCCTTCAGTTGCATCAGCTGAACAACCTTCAATGTTTACATGGAAAATAAATAGAAATAGAAATTCATGACTGGCTACATAACCTTACTTGCCCCCCCCCCCAATTGTTTTTAATGCAACATGGGTTGCCTCCAGTGTTGCTAGTGTTGTCTCTTGAGCTGCTTGCACCTCTCTTCAGGCATGGAGCCCTGCCAGAAGTAGATCACGTGATGGGATCTGGCGAAGAGAGGTGCAAGCATTGTAGGGCGGACAAGTAATTATTTCTAAAGCATATTTCACTTGTATTTTTTAAAAAACATACTAGGTAGGTAGTCTCATTAATTCAGTAATTTGTTTATTTATGTACTATATTTATACACCGCCCTTCTCATCCCAAAGGGGACTCAGAGCAGCTTACAAGTAAGACTTGCTTCTGAGCAAAGAAGGATTGTAGTTCCACCTGTCAATTTTCATCACCATAATCATACAAATCTGGTTAGAGATTGGTCTGTAGTTATGAAAAAATATATACTGGTGTTGAGCAGTCACCATAAATCCATAAATCTACTGTTGTATTTCAGGCAAAGGATAAAACTTACTTCATCAACTATTATTCAGCTTTCCATATAGTATGGCAAAATCCTCCAGCTAAAGCTAGATAGCAACACATCAAAATTCAAATAGCTTTATCTTCACAGCTGTTGAATAGTCTAATATACTTGGTGCTATTAATCATACAGATATTTACTGCATACTTAGACAATACAGAAATTGTTTTATGCATTCTATATTTTATTTATGTTGCAGAAGAGCTTTCTTTCTTTTTCACTTTCTTGCCAAATGATGACACATAGGTTTTGTCTCCTCAAAACACCACATTTAATTTGAAATATTGTCTTTGAATCACATTGCCTGGAAAACTAACCATGGATTGCTAAACCCTTGGTATTTGTCTGGTGACATAATGCTGTAGTCATTAAAGCCTTTAGAGTAAAGGTCTAAAATAATGTCATGCTGATAATTTTTCAAGTTACTTTGATATACTTAAAAGTTCCATCTCTATCTCTGAAAAAAATTACAAAATATCTATGAAGTTTTCTGTGTCCATAGTAGCTTTTCCCATTATATCAATGAAAGTCTATAAGTCACATTTTACCTTTCCACATAAAACAATCATCTGATGCGTTAAAAGATTTTTCTTTATGATGTTGGGATTCAACAAGAGGAAGTTTGAAAGTTTTGGGCTTATGGAATTAGGTACTGCTGAAGCATGACATACAACATTCAGTGACATTGTTCAAGTCAATTCTGTATCATGGTGGTTTTCTCCTAAGGTCTTGACAAGACTTCTCCAGTCTTCCTTTCATACTGAGACAAAATGACTTAACCAAAGTCACCCAATGTATTTCCATGTATAGACAGGGATTCCAAATTTGTTTGTCTTGGCTTCTAGTCCAACACTAAAACCAATACATTATATTAGTTCTCATTCAGATACAAAGGTCGGATTTACACTAACCCATAATTCAGAGCTGATTTATCACTGGATCAGCCCCAGGTATGGTTGGTACAGAGACCCCCTCACTTGCTATGAAGATGGGAGGGAGCCCCCACTGCAAGCTAATACCAAACACTGTTCAGCATCCCTGCTCTCTGTGGCGTGGCTGTCTCCCTCTGTGACACAGGTTCTACTTTCAAGTGGTGGTAAAGGTTGCTTCTGAGGCTGGCACTTGGCTACCCTTATATCAAATCTCCACCAAAGATACAAGGCATATAGCAAAATATTAAAAAGAATTGTATATGTGGGGATCACGGTTGGCTCAGTTGGTAACTCTTATTCTGTTGAGGTGTATTTGTGTGTGGGTAGGTGCATTTTCAGATAACCATCAGCAGTTAAGATGATTTCCCTTGTATATCTTCCAGTAGAATCTTTACAAAAAGGAAGTACAGAAGCTATCAGAATAAGCTCTGGAAGCAGTTTCTAAAGTGCACGGGACTTTGATCATAATCATTTATTAATACAACACATCAAGGAAACCAGTTTCCTTGAAGCAATGTAAGACTTAAGGAAAAAGTTGGTGTGAGTTAGAGTCAGATTTTGGGGGGGGGGGGGGGGGGGGGGGGTTACTTTTATTACTGTTATTACAGTTAACCAGCACCATCCTAATTTTGTCTTGTCCTGTCTTGATTCACAAGGGAATAGAACAAGGAGATATTTCAGCCATCCATCATCCATTATCCATAAATTCACAATATCACTCACCATATGAAAAGACATGAACATCATTTGTCTGTGCACATCTCAGGCCATTTGGTCTTGTGTTATATGAACTATCTCATATAACTATTGTGTTATATGATTGATATATATATATATATCCAAACAGGGCCCAAAATGTGTGAACTCTCGTGCCTCCAGTAAAAAAGGTATAATTTGGGACAAAGTAGGAAAAACCTGCTTTGTCACGAACTATTTAGATACTCCATTAGACCTGGGTCTTCCTGAAAGGCCCATACCTAATGGGTTATGGCCCTGTGGGGACTGAATCCTGGATAGTCTTGTGACTACCCAGGGGCCAGTACCCACACCTATTTCATATCTTTTTGGGCTCCCGGAGCCCAAATATGCAAGATGGCACCCACCCCTTTTCCAATCCCCCCCCCCCCACCAAATAAAGCCTTACAAATAAATAAAACCTTACCAGGATGCCATTAGACCTCTCAAGTTTTCTGTAGTGTACCAATGATGAGTGAGGAAGCGGGGCCTAATGGCAGCCTGGAAAGGTTTTCTTTATTTTTAAGGCTTTTAGAGGGGTTTTTGGGGTCGCCCTATTGCAGCGTGATAGTTATTGCACTGCAACAGGAACAATCCACCGGAAAGCCCATTTTCTCTCCCAGGTTGTAGGGACTTAAACCCACTTTGGAGTGGGTTTCACCAACAATTGATCTCTTAAGATTTGCCCAACATGGCCAGCTTTCAATTCTGGCAGCGGGATTGAATCCTAGCTTGGGGGAGTCCTGTTCCTGGCTTTAATTGCATATTTATAATTGTGTATTTTGGTTATGTTTGTTTAATTTACTGCCTGGTTCTGTAATTATTTGATATTGCTGTTTAGCACAATAAGGTTTAATAAAACATATTTCAGACAAAACTTCTTAAAACAAATGTTTTAATTGGATTGATTGTTTAGCACTTTTTAAAGGTTTGTACTACATGTTATTTTAGCTAAACAAAGGCAGACACTTTGAGTCTGATTTTGGGAGAAAGGTGATACGAGGGTGGGTCAATAAGTCTGTTACTTTTTGAATTTCCCGCCTCTTAACTGAAATGGCAACACTGATCCTGTCAATAGGCATCTGTCAGTTGACTCCTGTCAAAATTTGAACAAGCTGTATCATTTAGTTTTTGTTTGACAACCATTGATAGCAGACTACCACGTGATTTGAGGAGAAAATGGAAAAAAGTGAATTTTGTGTGCTCATTAAGCATTATTTTTTGCAGAAAAACCATCACTCAAACCAAGGCTAAGCTTGATAAATACTATGGCGACTCTGCACCATCAATTTCAATAGTAAAAAGGTAGTTTACTGAATTTTGTTGTGGCCGTACAAGCATGGAAGATGCCAAATGTTCTGGACGCCCAGTTGAGGTCTCTACACCCGAAACAACTGAAACAATACACGACATGGTGTTGGCCGATCAGAAATTGAAAGTGCGAGAGATTGTGGAAGCCATAGGCATCTCACATGGCTCAGGGGTTTCAATTTTAAATGATGACTTGGGTATGAAAAAGCTTTCCGCAAGATGGGTGCCGTGTTTGCTCACAATCAACCACAAACGCAATTGTGTGACAATTTTGCAGGAGTGCTTGGCGCTGTTCAACCACAATATGGATGAGTTTTTGCACCATTTTGTAACTGTGGACTAAACGTGGATCCACCACAACACACCAGAGACCAAACAGCAGCCAAAACATTGGGTTTCTCGGGGTGAATCGGCACCAAAGAAGGCCAAGGTGGGTTTCTCAGCCAATAAAGTTATGGTGACCATTTTTTGGGATGCACGTTGTATAATCCACATTGACTACCTTCAAAAGAGCAAAACAACCAATTATGAATATTATGCCAACTTACTGGATGGATTTAATGAGGATTTGGAAAAAAAACCCGACCGTATTTAGCCAAGAAAAAAGTTTTTTTTGCACCAGGACAATGCAAGGGTGCACACATGTGCAGTTGCCATGGCAACAATCCATGAATTGGGATACGAATTGCTCCCTCATCTGCCCTATTCCCTGGATTTAGCCTCGAGTGACTATTTCTTGTTTCCAAACCTGAAGAAATGGCTTGGCGGAAAGAGACTCCAACAATGAAATCATCTCACAAACAAATACCTAATTTGATGACCTCGACAAATCTTATTTTTTGGAAGGGATAAAAAAAATTGAAGAAACGTTGGACAAAGTGTATAGAGCTCAAAGGAGACTACATTGTAAAATAAAATTATTTTTTATCCAAAAACCTGTGTTTCATTCAAAAAGTCACAGACTTATTGACCCGCTATATAAGAGCACACATAAATATTAACCCACTTCTTAAGCCATAGGTCGAATATATAAATCCAATATGAGTCAGTTCATCTCCTCCACACTGGTTAAAACTGCTTCTCTCGCTTAAGCCTGATGCAGGAGGCAGGAGGGAAAGGAAAGGAATCCATCCACACTGGTTTAAACTGACACAGATCCATCCCATCCACACTGGTTTAAACGGATGTGGGAGAGAAAGTAAAGGAAAGCCCTAATATTTCCATCATGATTTCTTCAATGCTTGCAAGCGGTTAATATTTTGGGTTATCTACTAGACTTCTTTGATAAAAAAATGTTTCAAAATTTGTTTAGGATGTAGAGGGCACATCCTAAACAGATCTAAGTCAATTTTGATTTTCACAGGGGAAAAATTCATAACTTTTCAAAACTTCAGAGACTTCATTAATGGTTTCAAATTATTATTTCCTGTTTCATTGGGTGGTCTTTAATTTGAAAGTAGTTGTTTTACTCCAGAAAAGGGGGGAAACAAAGGGAAGAAATCAATCCACTCTGGTTAAAACTGCTACTCCTGCTTAAGATTGAAGTAGGAGGAAAAGGAAAGGAAGGGAATCCATCCACACTGGTTTAAACTGATGCAGATCCATCTCATCCACACTGGTTAAAACTGCTTCTCTCACTTAAAACTGACTCGGGAGGCAGGAGGGAAAGGAACTGAATCCATCCACACTGGTTTAAACTGATGCGGATCCATCCCATCCACACTGGTTTAAACTGATGTGGGAGAGAAAGGAAAGAAATCCATACACACTGGTTTAAACTGATGCGGATCCATCCCATCCACACTGGTTTAAACTGACATGGGAGGGAAAGGAAAAGAATCCATCCACACTGGTTTAAACTGACGTAGATTCATCCCATCCACACTGGTTAAAACCGCTTCTCTCGCTTGAGACTGATACAGGAGGCGTGATGGAAAGGAATCCATCCACACTGGTTTAAACTGACACAGATCCATCCCATCCACACTGTGTTTAAACTGATGCGGGAGAGAAAGGAAAGTAAAGGAATCCATCCACACTGGTTTAAACTGACGCGGATCCATCCCATCCACACTGGTTAAAATTGTTTCTCTCACTTAAGACTGACATGGGAGGTGGAAGGGAAAAGAAAGGAATCCATCCACACTGGTTTAAATGGACGAGGATCCATCCCATCCACAGTGGTTTAAACTGACGTGGGAGAGAAAGGAAAGGAATCCATCCACACTGGTTTAAATTGACACAGATCCATCCCATCCACACTGGTGAAAACTGACCGGGGCTCGCTTAAGACTGACCGGGGCTGGGGAAATGGAGGAATCCATCCACACTGGTTAAAACTGACGTGGGAGGGAAAGGAAGGGAAGGCAATCCATCCACACTCATTTAAACTGATGCGGGACGGAAAGGAAAGGAATCCATCCACACTGGTTTAGAAGACTTCTCTGGCTTGAACTGAGGCCAGAGAAAAGAAGCGGGGGGAAAGCTGAACCATTTCCAACTCACTTACTGATTCATAAGAGAAATGGCGGAAAAAGCTTTGGAAGGGCAAAGGGACTTCTGGTTTCCTTAAAAACTTCAAACTCACTTCAAAAAGGAAATCTTCCTGAATTTATTCTGAATTACGAAGATTCCAACCAAACCTAACCATGCCTATTATCTACCATTCTCCCTCTTCTGCCATTTGCCCCGTGTTTTAAAAATGCAGCATTGAAATCATCCTTACATTTCTTATTAATAATGCTTTGAGTTGATTGATGTTCTGTTCATAGTGCAGCTATTTTGAGTGTCTATTTATTTTTCTCATCGCCACTGATTTTGCCCATAGAATGTGAGTTAAGTATCATTTTCTCTGAGTTATGTTTCCAGCATGCAAATTGCATTTTAACAATAGGACAAGAAAATAGGAAAGTCTTGCCAGAATTCACATACACTCTCTGCAGCATCATGATAAATTCCTTCTGCTATCTTTTGACCTTGATAATAGCATCTTGCATGCAATGCCAGATGCCCTGTAGTATTAAAAGGCTGCTGGGAGGAAAGATTGAAATAAGAAGAGAAGAAGCTTCAGAAATGGGAGTGAGAACATGTCTATTGTTTCCTACATATTACTGTCTGTTTCTTGCACACAAAGAAACCAGAATGTTAATTTGCTATAATTAAGTGCACAAGGAATTTAGAAGGGATATAAAGAACAGAGAGGTGTATTTCCTTTTGTTGATAAAAGAAAATTTCATCTTTCAAGGTGAAAGTTTAATGGAATCTTAAACATAGAGCTCTTTGTTTTCACCAGACCTTGTATTTTGAGCAGTTTGGGATGGCCCTCGGGGTCACTCATTCTGCTCTGAAGTGTACATGATAGTTACACTTTGACATTTATTCTGCTTTTTAAGTACGTTCTGCTCTATAGTACCTAAAATAAGTGAGTTTTTCAAAGGTTGATTAGAAAAAACGAACTGAATTAATGTTAGTATTGAACATAAAAGGCTGAAACTTCGTGATAGCCTTGTTAAAGATAATATTTTTGCATTTTTCCTTTGTTTCTTTAGTCATTTCACCTATAGGAATGCAGACTTTTCACTTCACAAACTCTTAAGCAAATGTAGCATTAAACTGCCCCATTAGTAGAAGAACTCAAAAGATTTTTAAACAAGACAATATGTTTATCTCAAATTTTTTTACAGATTGCAGATTGACAAGTGATAAAAGTTTTTTATCCTGTTATAGCACATTACTTCCCCAAACTACATGAATTGCTTAGAGGTTGTTCACTAGAAGATAAACATAGGCTTAAACTGTAGGTTTGATTGGCAAGGCACACATCTCTGAGCAAATCCTTTTATGGGAAGACAAACATGTGATTCAAAGTAACTATTCTTGGTAATTAGAGAACATATTCATAATGTTTGCTATGATCATGAGTATAATACCAGAATTTGCTCCTTGTTTTCCTAAAAGTTTGCATCTCCCACAAAGGATTCTTGTATTTTAATCCCTCATTTTACGATTAATTTAGTGGTGCTTTTGAACATACAGATGGTTCTTCTCCTTTTTTTTTTGTTACACATTTCCTCCTCTATCTGCAGCTACACATTAGGGCTGTGTGATCAATGAAAAAATTGTTTCAAAACTCATTACAAAACTAGGGGGTACCAACATTTCATTTCTAAAGTGTTTCTAAAGAATCATTAGTGAAACTTTCATTACTATAACGAGAGTAATTACATTTCATTACTTTTTCATTATAGTAATTGTGCAAGTGGGGAAGCTTTGGGGCCTCTTTCTCACTCATTTTTTAAGCTATTGGGGTGAAACTTGCTACAATGGTAGAACACATTTACCACTGTTAGCCCATCAAGTTTCAGAACATTGAAAATATCTACAAATTTTTGGGGAATTTTCAAAGTTTTTATAAGCAACATTTTTTTAAAGAAAGACTACAAGAGCTATCTCCTTGAATTTTCTGTACAGTGGCACAAGATAATAGGGGATCACACACACACATACCCCCGGCAAATTTCAGAAATATTCACACAGCTACTGATTTTAGGGAATTTTAAAAGGTTTTGACAAACAGTGCACAACAGCATCCTGTTTCATTGCCCAGCCTTTAGCAGTCTCTGATATCTTATGGAGTTTGATTCAGAACCATATAATCCCATGGGAACAAATTGTTTTGACCCGGATCACTGTCTCTTGTATCTTATGGGCTGTGATGCATAACCATAGGATCCCATGGAAAGAAGTGGTTTTAAATTGGTGTCAGTCTCCTTTAATGTAAGGGGCTTTGGGCAGAGCAAGGGATCTTGGTTTTGGATATTGTTGTTTATCCTGATTCAAAACAAAAATGTAATACTGACCATGTGATGAATGTAAGATTAATGTATTTCCAGCTCTTAAGTTTCCACATGTGAGTGTGATGGGAAGGCAGAATGCGAAATAGGACTGCTCCTGATGAAAGAGAGGTGATACTCTACTCTTAACGGGAAGGTCACCCATGCTTTCCCTTCTCAATGTGATGAGGTGGTTGGTTAGATTCCTACACCTGCAACTTTATACTAGTGCCATTTCTTTGGGGTGATTTTTGTAGAAGCAGATGCTTCCTTTAGCCAAGTAGTCTAATGTTTTCAATGATGCTGTCAAGTAGCAACATCATGATAAAGAAATATACATTATGACTTCTAACATAGCCCTCATAACTTTATTCATAGAGTCTTCAGCATTTGGATTTGTATATTTTCAGATAGAATTGAATGACCTATCATGGAATGATGATACCAGATAGATAGAATGGTTTGAAATAAGGGACACTTTATTTATGCAATTGTGGTCCGCCCCGAGCCTGCAGGGAGGAGCGGAATATAAAACCGAAGAAATAAATAAATAAATAAATTTAGCTTATGCTCTATTTGTATGTTTGGGGCTGAAGGGAGAAACAGGAGGGGAGCAATTTGGTGGGAGTTCAGATGAAGCCAGGTGTCTAACCTAAAACAACTCCCATAGCCTTCCTTTGAATGGATCATCTGAGAACCGAGGGCAGTCCAAATATGGCCAGCTGGCCATTTCTGGAAAAGTAAAACTCAGGGCCCTTCCACACAGCCCTATATCCCAGAATATGAAGGCAGAAAATCCCACAATATCTGCTTTGAACTGGGTTATCTGAGTCCACACTCCCATATAATCCAATTCAAAGCAGATGATGTGGGATTTTATTCAGCTATATGGAAGGGGCCTCGGATGTTCCCAGTGATGTCACAACTTTACTCATCAAAACTTTCAAGTCGCATGACCTTCCAGAGTCATGTCCTACACTAAAATTGTCCAAGATTAATATTGAACTTTTAAATTATCCCCCATTAACTGTCAGAATGCAACCTGTTTAAAAATGTTACCCCAGCAATCTGCCAATGTTCTCCAGTTACAGTATAGGGAAAAGGGAGAAAAAGCTTATCCAATCCCAAAGCAATGAGACAAACCCACACTGCACTGAGCACATTAAGAAATTGAATAAATATATCAGGCTATCAGGCCTTAAATGACCTGTAAAATCCATACTCATATCATATATCGTTTTGGGGTTTAGTGACTTATAGCAATGCTTCCCCTGTGGGATCGGCTTAATGGTAAACTGGGTGGTGTGGGATGTGAGGGGATGGGTTCCCCTCACCCCCCGATGGCGGTCACTGGATTCACCACAATGTGTGGTAATTCTGGCAGCCCGTATGAAGAGGTTGTATGTCCAGGAAAACATACTTGAGACCACTACACATTGAATTAAGTATAATTTACATAATATTGGGTTGTTAAAGCATGTACTATTACAACACATCCAGAACAATCCTATTCTGAATGGCTATGAGATTTCTGAAAGAGCATTCCCATATGTGATGTTTGGAGGAAACTCTTCACTCGATCCCACCACCTCTAAAGCATGTTTGGGAGCAAACTAAGAGAGGTAAAAAGATTACACTGGGTCCTTGTTGTCTTTCTACCAGTAAATAAAGACTCCACCTCTTCTTCAATACTGATTGTTTATAAGGGAAGGGTTTTAAATGACATTTTGCCTTTCTAAAGGGAATATTTTCAATTCTATATATAATTTAAACCCTAATAATATTTTGTCTGTTTTACTTTTATACTTTTATTTGTATTTCTTTTAAGTGAAGAGTTTCCTCCAAACATTCACTATGATGTAAGCCATTATGAATCCATTTCCGTTGAAAGGCAGAGTAAGCAAAATTTTGACAGTATAGGATAATAAGTAGTATTATATTTATTGAGATGTTGTACATTTATTAAGGAAAAGATACTATTATATTCAGTGAGAATTTTTGCCAGGCATCTGAGATACTAATATTTCCAAGTCTTTACACCTCTTCGGCTGAACTCATCTACATAACAACAAATAATTTTGATTTCATACTTACAACAAAGAAGTAAAATGAATAAGCATGATAAAAAGTATCAACTAGGATTGACAACAAAGTACAAAATTATAGTTTTGTAAAAAAAATTTTATATCTGAATGTTTTATATTATAATTCAGAATGCATTATATCTCATATTTCTAGGCCATCTGCTGATAACTGTTTTTGAATATATTACTTTAGTCTGGGGCTTTCTTACTGTTCTTGGAACTACTGCAACCAAAATATCTAAGTATATTTGTAAGTGGTATACATAAAACAACAAGAAATAATTCTTAAGATTTAAAATACCATATTTTAAAAGTTCTTTTAGCTATTTTTAAACTGGATTTCACCATATTCTTTAATTAATATAAGCAAAGACCGCATGCAAGGATGACATCCCAGAACTGACACTATACAAATGCATTTTTCAGAAGGGTTTTGAAAGCAGGTTGTATAAACATATTCAAAGTCTCTTTAGTAATTACTGTGAACCAATCCACTCCATGCAAACACAATCATAAAGCATACAGTTAAGTAACCAAAGTTAAGAAGATGACGGAACGTGGCTACAGTGCAAATTCCCTGTAGCACTAAGGATGGTTTGAAGTGAAACTCCATTTGCACTTCATCTTTACTTTTGAAATTTTTGTTGAAGAAAATTAAGCTGCTGGTACAACTAGTGTACACCTGTTGAATCAAAGTACCTCTCCTATGCATTAATTTAGCAAATTCCCATGGATTCAGAGGATCTACTCTAGTTGGGACTTGGAATTCAATTTAAACCAGTGTTCCTAATGCATTGCAATGGGAAACATGAGTGCTCTTTATAAAAGGAAAACTGCCAGATTCTAATGGATGCTCATATAACAAAGGAGACAAAGGGTATTACTTCTTGGAGGTTGACAACATAGAGGTCAAAATGAAAAGGGTTTTATACATTTTTCAGTCCTAATTCCCCTCTTGTTTGGTTTTATTCCTAATTGAGTTAAATACTGTATATCCTCAATTTCTTGCCAGTTGAAAATTTTAATACAGAACTATGAAATTGTGAAAAAAAACCTCCAGTTTATGGAGATATATTTAGTCATAGTAGCAATAATAATAATCACCACCACAACAACAACATTTCTTACCGAACTCCCCTCGTGTCTCGAGGTGGGTTACAAAATGATTACAGCACATAAACGGTGTTATGACATAAACATTGGGAAAATACCACAAATACACATATTAAAATGTATAAAAGGTTCCTATTAAATGTATTTTTATAAATACATACTAAAATACACAAAACAAAGATTTTAAAAAGGACACGAGTTTAAAATTAAAGCTTAAAAACTGACTATCTGTTGCAGCTCTTCTGGCAGACTGTTCCACAGTCTTGAAAAGGGGAGGGGAGCCAGGGACTTCCGGCTGGCAGCCACTGGGAGGAAGACGGGTCTCCCTGGGGCTCTGGGGAGATCTCCAAGACAAAGGCTAAGGAGGCGATTTCTCCTTCCCCACAAGTAGCGGTCCGAGGCGCTTCGGGGTCGTGACCCAAGGGGGGACCGGCCGATGGTGACAAAGTCGTTCTACCCTCAAGGTGGGGCTGCTAGATCACCCGGCAACGGCCCGCCTGGGCAAGCCACTGTCTTAGGACGTGAAGCCGACAGGCTTCCCACTATTCCTCCGGCTGCTGGCACACCAATAAAAAGAGCTGATTTTCGAGAGAAAAACCGGTGAGAGCGAGACAAACCCCAAGATCCCAAATTTAAGGCTGTTTCAGGAAGAAAATCAGAGACTAGAAAGTAAAGAAGGACAACATGAACAAATAAAAGGAGAAGAAAGAATAATACTCCTATGGAGTCAGTGACCAGAGTCGGTGACCAGATCTGAGATTACAGGGATAGTCCAACGAAACCCCCACATCAGTATGACTACAAGAAGGTAAAAAACTTGACCCACTACTATAATTACGCCCCCGCGCGCGCCCCCCCTCCGATTTGCCAATCCCCGTTCGTAGCCAGCAGAGACAAGAGATTTAATCCTTAATCCTTCCCGGGAGGAGGTGGAGGAGGTAGAGGTTTAGAAAGGTGGGGGCCGACGCCATTTTACCCAGACCCACGCCGGAGAGAGAGAAGAGAAGAGGGCAGGCGAGAGCCGCGGCCTTGAAAATGCCAAGTTAAAAGTCTCGCGAGACCGGAACTTGGCAGCTACGAGATTGGAAACGAGACTGGAGAACGAGACTCGTGCAGAGATCGCAAGAGTTGGAGCGAGACCTAGGTGAGCCAGAGCGAGGACCGTAGCCTCGCGAGAGTGGGGCTGGGTGACCATAACAATAGGATCAACAAGGAAGTAAGAAGGACTAAGAAGGGAGGAAGCAGGCGGAGAGTCAAGGGGACACGAGCGTGGAATCGGAGAAGAGACCATACCTGGAAGGTAGCTTTCTGTGCCATACCCCGCGCTCGATCGACTGAGTTGCATCAAGAGACCCTACCTGGTGCAGAGGAGAAATCCCCCCATGGCCAAACAGGAAGGGCGAGGAGGCAATACCCCTTCGCAAAGGTCCGTCCAGATGCCCCTCCTAATTTTCCTTTGGAGTCTTCCTAAGTTAAGGCTCTGAATTGAAGTGACAATAAATCAGAGATTCACAAAGATGCTGGTTACTAGAGGGAGAGGCAACCAAGGGGCAAGGAGCCAGGGGAGGAGGGACTCATTCCCGGAAGATACGAGCTTCAGGGATACTTTATTACAAGAAATTCGGAATATAGCCCAAAAGCAGGACAGGCAGCATCAGGAGATGCAAATGGAAATAAAAAATTTAAGAAAAGACATGAAGGATGACTTTAAAACATTAAAGGAAGACATAGACAAAATAAAGATGGATAATCAAAGATTGACGAAGTCGCAACTCAAACTGGAAAATAAAGTGGACAAAGTAGAATTTACAACTCAAAAACTACAACAACAAGTGGAGATACTAGAGAACAAAGCCCTCAAATTCCAATTGAGAATTAGGAACCTGGTGGAAACTAGAGATGAGAACATCAAGCAGATAATTATCGACATCATTGCGGACATAACAGAGATTGAGGCAACAATGGTCGGACAGGACGTGGACAGAGTTTTCAGATTGAATACAGAATATTCCAGGAAAAATAACACTCCAAAAGATACCATCGTGATTTTTGCCCGAAAGAGCCTCAGGGTGTTCAAAAAATCCAACATACTATAAAGACAAAAAGATAGTATTTATGAAGGAAGTTTCCAGACAAATCCTGAACAGGAGAAGGAAATACAGTTTCCTAACGGATGAATTAAAGAAAAGAAGGATAAGATACAGATGGGAGAGACTGGAGGGCCTCACGGTTACATACAACGAGACACGGTACTGGCTCAACTCGGTGGAGAAGGCGAGAGCTTTCTTCCAGGAGCACATTCATAAAGGGCAACGAGACAACTCGTCTGGCAAAGACAAACAAGGAAGAGTAGTGACCAAAGGCCATGGCAAAGAACCAAGGAAAAGTAAAGACACAGGGCACGAAGACGGGGAGCTTGAAGAAGAAGAAGAAGAGATGGAAGGACAAGAACTAGAAGAGATAGACTCCCCGGGTCGGTCCCTACAAAGGAACTTGAAAAGGCTGAGGAAGTTTTCCCCCGAAAACTACCAACTGGTCGACATGCAAAGTCAGGCCGCAAGAGACACCCTGGAGGAAGAATACTTAGATGACATCGCTTAGAACAGGGGTGCTCATTATGGTGATCGGGAGCACCTAGGTGATCTTCAGCCCTCTTCCAGGTGATCTTTGGACCTCACCAGCCGGATGGTGCGCTCCTGCCATGCACGTGCATGTGCGCTCCCACCGCCGCTTTTGCGGGGCTTCTTTTGCCAAAATGAGGCTTTAGTGGGCAGGCCCTGGCGCTTGTCTTGCCATGCATGGTGTGGTGACATGACTGCCCATTGGTTGCTGCTGGGGGGGGGGGGGCAGGAGCAAGGCGAAGGCACGTGCATGGATAGGATGCGAGGCTGTGGGAGGGATGGAGGGAATGTGTGTGTGTGTGAGAGAGAGAGAGAGCTAAGGAGAGAAGAAAGAAATCCGGAGAACTTTTTCGGATCCTTTTGGCAGGCAGGCAGGCAGGCGGGCGCTGGAAGGAGAGAGGGAGAGAGGGAGAGAGAGAGGTGAAGGAGGCCGGGCAAAGTGGGGCAAAGCCAAGCAAGCCCCACCGCAAACCCTGCTGCTGCCCTCGGGACTCCCATTCCAAGCCGAGACCTGGGCGAGCGAGCTGTGTGGAGCTGCTTTCTTTCCTTGGTTGGGGGCGAGGAGGGAGGACTCCGCCATGTTCCTGGGGCTGAACCCGAGGAGGAGGGGGCTGCGGGGATGGAGGCTCCACTTGCTGCTGCTGATTGTGCCCTCGCCGCCTTTTTCCGCCTCGCCCTCCCTCGCCCTCGAAGGAGAAAGGCGGCGAGGGCCCACGGGCGAGGGAGAGAGAGAGGGTGGCTCTTCAGAGTCGGCTAAGAAAAGCCTCTCCCCCCCCGTGGGCATAGACTGCCACCAGTGGGAGGGGTCCTCCTTCCTGCCAGACATCCACTTGGGCATCCTTTCTGAGTGACACCCTCGAAAGGAAGGAAGGAAGCACCCCCCCCGCTGCATCTGTCACTTTAGGGTAGCACATCTTCCACTCTTCCTTCTCCTGCCCAAGTAAGGAAGCCTCAAGGGAGGAGGGAGGCTGCCGTGGGGAGGCTCCAGCCTCACATGGGTCCCTATCTCGGTTGAGTTTCCCGGCCCAGGCAGCAGCCAGGCGGCCCCTCTTCCCAGCCCTGCGCTTTCCGAGCCACCGCCGAAGCCATATCTGGCTGTAGCTCTGGCGGGTGCACCTATAAATACCCTCCTGCTGCGTGCATGGGAGGGGCCTGCTATGCACGCAAGAAGCAGGATGGGATGGGGACTTTCTGCTTCGCGAAAGCACGCAGCAGGAAGGAGGAAGGCAACAAAGACATTAAGAGAGAGCACGCACGCAGGCAAGGAGGATCCCCTTCCCGGGTGCTCGCGGCGGCAAGTTCATGGGCAGGCAAGAAAGAAGCCCCGCACGGACGAAAGGCTGCAGTAGGAGCATGTGCACGCTTGCGCACACACGCTCACATGCACAACAGGTGATCTTTTCAACTTGATTGTTCATATAGTAGCTCGCATGATGAAAAAGTGTGGGCACCCCTGGCTTAGAATATTCTCGAACAATATCAACGGGTGGAACTCCCCCAATAAAAGAAATAGAATTGTGGGTTACCTAAGGAAAAAGCATTATGATGTCATTGCGTTACAAGAGACTCACACGGCTAGCCGACATGTGAACTACCTTGAACAACCGCAACTAGGGAGGGTCTACTACTCAGTTTGCGATGAGAAGAAAAGGGGGTTGGCCACTTATGTTAACTGTAATGTTAACTCAAACCTTGCTTTCAAAGACATGGAAGGAAGGCTTTTAGGAGTCATTGTTGAAATAAATAATTCAAAGATTTTGATTTGTAACATTTACTGCCCCAACGGTCCTAAGCGAAAATTTATAAAAGAATTAAGAAAAGCGGTTGAAGGTCAGCAGTTTGATGAGTTAATAATATTAGGGGACTTCAACGGGGTGGTCAACACTTTAATTGACAAAACACATAAAAATACAGGAAAATTGGAAACTGCAATAAATTTTTTAAAATTGGAAACTGCAATAAAGAACATTAAAAAAATACAGGAAAAGCAACTAAAAATAAAAGTGGCCAACTTCCTAAAACTTCCTAAAAATAAGGGATGTGTTTAATAAGTTCTACCAAGAGCTATATAAGAAAGACAATACACCGAAGGAGTCCATTGTGGATTACATATGTAAACTAAAGTTTAAAAAAATTCAGAGAAACAAAGGGAGATACTAAACAACCCGATAACAATGGCGGAGATAGACAAGGGCATAGAGGCTTTAAAGACTAACAAATCCCCAGGCCCGGACGGCTTTACCGCCATTTTCTACAAAAGGTTCAAAGCTGAACTTGCCCCAAAATTATTGGAAATCTTTAACGGAATTAGGGACACGAAAGAGGTACCACAAACATGGGAAACAGCAAATATCACATTAATTCACAAAGAGAATTCGGATAAAGAAAACCCCAAAAACTATAGGCCAATCGCTTTGTTAAACACAGATTACAAAGTATTCACATCAATAATTGCGGACAGACTAAAAATATTCCTTAAAGATTGGGTATCTCCAGAACAAAAAGGGTTTTTACCGGATAGACATTTAAAAGACAACACAAGAGACATCATAGAGTACTATGAAAGACACAACGAAAAGAAAATTAATTGGAATTTTATCAAATTGCTTATGAATGAATTAGACATGGGCACCGCATTTCAAAACACCATTGCAGCACTGTACAAGAAACAAACAGCAACCCTAATCCTCAACGGTCAGGAGAGTGACAGGAAGATTCCAATCAACAGAGGGGTGAGCCAAGGCTGCCCGTTATCCCCGCTATTGTTTATACTGGCTATGGAGACAATTGTACGGGATATTAATCAAGACAGGGAGCTCCAAGGTACCCAAATACTAAACCAGAAATTTAAATCATGGGTGTATGCTGATGATATCATGTGTATGATCGAAAACCCCCTACAGAATATCGGTAAATGGCTAGAAAAATTTGAGGGGTTCGGGGCCAGGGCGGGCTTCAAGCTAAACAAGTCCAAAACAAAATTTCTAACCAAACACCTCGAGGACAAGGAAAAATACCAATTACAAGCAAAAACGGGCATACAGATCGAGAAAAAGGTAAAATACCTAGGAATAACTTTGACAACAAGTAACACACAGCTTTTAAAGAACAACTATGAACAACTCTGGAGAAGTATATCAAAAGATTTGGAGAAATGGAACCACAAGAAAATCTCGTTACTAGGGCGAATCGCCGCCATTAAAATGGTGGTGTTACCAAAACTCCTCTTTTTATTCCAGGCAATCCCTGCCATCAGAAACGACTATCTCTTTAAAAAATGGGAGAAGGAAATAAGGAAGTTTGTGTGGAATAACAAAAAGCCCAGAATAAGCATAAAACTAATGTCGGATGACAAGAAGCGAGGAGGGTTAGGGCTACCAGACCTAAGATTGTACTACGAGGCAAGCAACTTGGTTGCAATCAAAGACTGGGCCCTATCTCAAAACTCACAAACAGCAATACTGGAGGGACATGATCTGCGTGCCGGATGGCACGCATATCTTTGCTATGAAAAAAGGAAAATGGAAAAAAACTTTACCCACCACTATGTGAGGGCAGCTTTGATTAAAACGTGGGAGAAATAGAAACAGAGACTATTCAGACAAATTCCACTATGGGCATCCCCGATGGAGGCCCTACATAAAATGAATTAGCGGATAATAACAATTGGCTAACCTACAAGCAATTACTAATAAAAGTAAACACTAATAGCTGGGATCTAAAACCTTTAGACGAGCTAAGAAAGGAATACCCCAATCTAACCTGGTTTCAATATCACCAGATCCACGAAAGATACAAGATAGACAAAAAGACGGGATTTATGGAGGACGAGATATGGGAACCGATAGTAAGGGGGAAAAAGAAGAATATTAGTATTCTATACAAAATTTTGTTAAAATGGAATACAGAGGAAGACCATATCAAGGAGTGTCATATTAGATGGGCCCAAGATCTGGGCCACTCCATCCTTATGCAGCAGTGGGAGGAGATCTGGCACAGAAAACTGAAATACTCGACAACAAATGAAATAACAGAAAATTGGGCGAAGATGCAATTTCGCTGGCATCTCTACCCAGCGAAGATGGCAAAATTCGACCAAAAAACCTCAAATCGATGCTGGAAGGGTCGCAAGGAAACAGGGACATTTATACACCAATGGTGGCACTGCAAACGAGTGAATAAATTTTGGAGAATCATACATGACGAGACCCAAAAAATACTAAAAATTAAATTCGGACTAGATCCGCAGAATTACCTACGAGGGATCACCAACAAATCCCTTAACTCCAATCAGGACAGGATGCTATTCACCCTTAGTGCGTGCGCCAGAATTACGCTGGCAAGACACTGGAAGAAAAAGTCAACGCCAAGCCTAGAAGAATGGACTCTGAAAATATGGGACATGATACAGATGGACCTACTTGATCAAAAAATGAAGAACAAGAAAGTAGGAACGGACTGGTCGGACTTCATAAAGTGTACGCAGAATGAAGGGCACAAAATATGGATAGACTTAAAAGACATTTAATTCTCAATAGATAAAGTACAAGGATACAGAAGAGACTCAAGAAATACACAATCTATTTCATTCTTGGGGAACATCTCGGGAAGCATCCCCTCTTTCCCCCCCTACCCACGGCCCTGTATTTCAGCACTCCCCCCTCCAGTGGCACTCCCCCCCTTCCCTACCCCGACCCTACCATCCTCTTAATCCTACCCTACCTCCCTACGGAAAACCCATCCGTTCCTGTAAATATCTGAAAACCCAATAAAAATGTGTTTAAAAAAGAAAAGAAAAGGGGGGGGGGATGAAAAGGTCCTCTGGGGATGGTTGCCAGTCAAGTTCTGGCACGATGGAACAGATGCCCCCAGAGGACCTAAGTGTTTGGGGCGAATTGTACAGGAGAAGGCTACCTTTTTAATTATTTATTCATTCATTTATTTGCGGTATTTGTATACCACCCTTCTAAACCCCAAAGGGGACTCAAGGCAGTTCAGTATTGGCAACAATTCAATGCCATTGATAAAATAGAGTATATAACATCAAAATTGACCCTCCACTGATAAAAACATTAAACATTATTACATACAGCACATAAAATCATACATCACACAAAAACATAGCCGTTGTCCATAAATAGTCCTGAGTTATTGCACTTTCAACTTTCATTTTAATTTTAAATATTCCTATGTTGGGCCGAACACTTGGTTCCACAGCCATGTCTTTAGCTGTCTCCTAAAGGTCAGGAAGGAGGGGGCCAACATTATCTCATTGGGGAGGGAGTTCCACAGCCATAGGGCCACCACAGAGAAGGCCCTGTCCCTCGTCCCCACCAGCCGCACCTGTGAGGGCAGTGAGGCTAAGAGCAGAACCTCCCCAGAAAATCTTAATCTATGAACTGGTTCTTAGAGGCAGATATGTTTGGACAGGTAAGTTGTAGGTAACCTGGACCCAAAACATGTAGGGTTTTAAAGATCAAAACCAATACTTTGTACTTTGCCTGGAAACTAATTGGCAGCCAGTGGAGTGACTTTAGAATAGGTGTAATATGTTCACTACCAGATGTTCCTGTAACCAATCTGGCTGCCATATTTGGAAGCAATTTGAGTTTTTAAACTTAGTAGAAAAGTAGCCCAATGTCAAGCACATTGCAGAAGTCCAACCTTGAGGTTACTGGCACATGCACTACCATGTTAAGGTTCTCCAAATCTAGGAAGGTACACAGCTGTTAGTAAGCACTCCTGACCATTTCACCTACTGAGCTGATATTTGGAAAAATCAATACAGGAGCACTCCCAAGCTGAGAACACAGTCTTTCAGGGAGAGCGTAACCCCATCCAGAAATGGTTGACACATCTCCACCCCCAGATTAGGACTCTTGATGGCAAGCACCTGTGTTATGTCTGCATTCAGTTCCATTTGTTTTTCCTTTTCCAGCCCATTACCACCTCCAGACATTCATTCAGATGAGACATGCTATTTGTAATTGAGGCTGTTTATGAAGGCATGGAGAAATATATTTGGGGATCATCAGCATACTGATAGCAACCCACCCCATGCCTAAGGATGACCTCTCCCAGCAGCTTCATGTAAATATTAAAGAGTATTGGGGATAGGATGGCACCTTATGGGGGGGGGGGAGAGCTGTCCCCAAACACCACCATCTGGACCCTGCCTGAGAGGTATGATCAGAATCACTGCAGAAAAGTGTCTCCGATTCCCAGTCCCCAGTTGGAAAAGGAAGGGGAAATTGGAGGGAGCAATCCCTCCTGTCTCCTCCCATGGCACCCTGCCACCTTCGCCAAAATTATTCCAGGCAGCAAACAACCAGCACAATCCATGCCATGATTGCTGGCCACCAGAGAAGGGGGGCACAATAAATGTGGCTATGTGGCTGCTGAAGAGGTAATTGTCTAAACCAGCCTGGGGCCAATCTGGCATTTGCCTCTCTGGTTAGGCCCCAGCATCCGTGATCTGTGAGATCTACCCCAAGAGATGTGGGAGGCCAACTGCCTGCAAGGGCCAGGAGATACAATCCAGTGTTGTAGTTGAAGAGGGGAGGAAGTGTAGGCCAAGGACAAAGTAAGATACGAGAATAAGTAATTGTTTCAGATTTTTCTCTGACAAAAAAGATAAGAAAAGCTGTGGCTCCAGAATAGTCTGAAGCTGTTCATCTTGGTAAGCTGCCATTATTAATGATCATGTGACTGCCATGGAATAGAGGATTTGTGAGATAAAGTCCTTGTACTGTTGCTGCCTATGTACTTGAAACTCTCATACATACAAGCTTACTCCAATTTCAGTTAGTCTCCAAAGCAGATACACACTTGTATGCTTTTGCAGGTGTTCACACTTGTAAAATGTAGGGATTGCTCATAAAGACATATAATTTAAAGCGATTATCTTGATGACCTTGTAGAGGAACCAAGCTGCTTGTAATAATGTATAGCCATGGTTTAAGGTCCAAAAAGGAAAAAGGTGTGCAATGCTGATTCTAATTTTTACCAAGTGAATCTGAATGTTTGCATCAGCAACATTCAAGTAATAATGACTAAGAGTTTGGCTTTTTATTTTTGGTGAAGAGAAAAGTGCCAGTTAACATTTTACAATTATTATTCCAATCAGCCATTTCTACATTTCTCAGGTCGGGAATCCTATACCTTCTCCCACTTAAGGAAAGTGATTCTTTTGTATTACCACTCCCAGTATTCCCTGGCCAGCATTACCATATAGTTTGATAAAAAGTAAATTCCTGATCTTTAACTCATACATAGCTCAAGCCTAAGTCTCACAATCATTTTCATTACCCCTTTATTGATTTTAAAGAATTCGTTATAGTATATAATGTTATTTTCTAGACAATGGGAGCATTGTATTCTGTCTCTGTAAACAACAGTCTAATAATATATTAAAGTTACAGAAAGGTTCAACAATGTCAGTATTAAGTGAGGCATTAGCAGACATTTCATTGTCTTTTATCTTGTTTTCTACAGTTTATATAAAATCCAATTTGGATGATCCACTATTTCAAGGAAATCATGAATAGGCCTAATCCCCTGTATTCAGTATTGGCATTACAAATAAAGAATTGATTGTGTGACAAGTCTTTTTAATATGCACTAACACAGAAGATAAGATTCACTGTAACCTCTGGAGGATAATGTGTCTAAGTCTGTGTAAACATAAAACAAATCTATATAACTGTTTCAGAGATAAGACGTGACTATCATAATAAGATTTAATTAAAATCTCCCAATCTCTTTTTTCCTATTGGCAATTAGACACATCTAACAACTGACAGTAATGACTACCTGTCATCATTCTAGTTTAGTGACAAGGTAATCAAACAAGAGTTGGTGATTTCAAATGACTTTGCAAGACAGGGTAAAAGAGCTTCAGGGATGGCAAAACAGTAAGTGTTGTGGCACACTGCCAGCATCATGAACCAGTCCAGAACATCATATTGATGGAGCAGCAAATATCAGTTTTACATTACCAGCAATCATCCTCATCAGACTGAAAGTCTACAGTGTAGAGATGAGGCAGAACTAGGGAATAACTCATTGCTCCCACATGCTAGAAGGTAGACATGAGCTGGTTCGCAGTTTTAAAAATTACACATTTAATGGAGAAAACTTGGCAATAACTATTGAACACAGTTAACATGTTCAACTCCATGCATACACTCTGTAACTTAGGGAAAGAGATGAAAGAATCTACTAGTTTGTCTTTATTTGGCAGCTTCACTCTGCTGACATATGCAAGATTGTTTTATGCCTTTCAATTTCTTCTCACTTTAAAAGAAAACCAAGAAGATACCTGACCTGCCAGAATTTGTAGGATAAAGTCTCCAGGGTCCAAGGACAGCTTCTTTTATTAAAATCAATTGATGTCAAATCCCAACTTGTCTTTAACGTGTGAAGATGGTAAATAGAAATGCTTTCTTGGGCCAATGGTGAGGATAACACAACCACAACCTATTTAGCTCCCCAGAGTTTGAGTCACTAATCCATCCTTAATGTACTTTTACTTTTATTCCAAAGAAGCAACACTTTATAAAGGAAACCAATGCTCCACTCCATTGGTAATTTGATTCCATGCATTGGGCTGCCAATTCCAACTATTACGGCTGTTTCTGAAGGCAAAAAATACTTCAATTTTGGAATCAGATGCTGATTTTGTTCAAAAATTAGATGTGATTGACTTCTGAATTTTTAGAATTTTTAAAGGAATTAATTCGGAAGTATTTCCGAAATTTGGAAGTCTTCAAAGTCTTCAAAAATGGTGTCTGCCTTCAAAAATGACCCAAAAAAATCAGCAGAAGGCAGAGTCAGCTGTTAGCCATCAGCCAATAAGCAATCAGCAAGAAAATTCAGAAATGACACCCGAAATTCAGAATTCTGAATTGCAAAACAAATTCAGAAATGCAACACCACTCCCTGTTTGGGAGGCAGTGATTGGAAGTCACTTCAAAAGTCGGAAGTAGGCAAAAACTTCCAAAATTCGGAAGTATCCGAAATTCGGAAACAGCCCTACCAACGATGTGTGGCTTCTTCTTGATTAGACAAAAGCATTGGGAAAACACTCTCTGCCCTACTATCCTAGAGCAGCAATATTTGCCATCCTTTCAGTGTCCATACAGCATATCTGTATCTCTACTCTCCTGTTTATATTGTTGATGTATTATTTATAATGTTCTGTTTTTTTAGTTGCTGTGTTCTATTGTATATTAATGTATTGTATTGTGGGCTTGGCCTCGTGTAAGCCATCCTGAGTCCCCTTGGGGAGATGGTGGTGGGGTATAAATAAAGTTTGATTATTATTGTTATTACTATTTACTGACCAAAAACCACAGTATGTCACAGCAAACGAGATCTATATGCTGGATTTCATATCAAAAAAATCACAAGTCGAACACTTCCCAAGCGTCTAGGACTGTGTGATGTATTTTCAAATGATGCGTGCAGATCTAAGGAAGGTGACCTTTTGCAGTTGACTGATAGTGATTTTGTCAATGTTTATTGTTTCCAAATGCTGGCTGAGATCTTTTGGCACGGCACACAGCGTTCCAATGACCACTGGGACCACCTATACTGGTTTATGGCAGAGCCTTTGCAGTTTGATTTTGAGGTCTTGATAACAGCTGAGCTTTTCCTGTTGTTTTTCCTCAATGCTGCTGTCACCCAGTATGGCGACATCAATAATCCAGACTTCTTCCCCACAATTGGGATGTCTGGTGTATTGTGTTCTAAAACTTTGTCAATCTGGATTCGAAAGTCCCACAGTATTTTTGCATGTTCATTTTACACAACCTTTGCGGGTTCATGATCCCACCAATTCTTTCCTGCTGGCAAGTGGTACTTGTGACATAAGTTTCAGTGAATCATTTGGGACACAGAGTTGTGTCTTTGTTTGTAGTCCATCTGTGTGATTTTCTTGCAACAGCATGTTTCATCAGCTTCCTTGCACATTATGCATTTTGGGTCATCAACTGATTTTTCGATCCTTGCCTTAATTGCATTGGTTCTGATGGCTTGCTCCTGGGCTGCAAGAATCAGGCCTTCTGTTTCCTTCTTCAGTGTTCCATTTGTGAGCCATAACCAGGTCTTCTCTTTGTCAACTTTTCCTTCAATTTTGTCAAGGAACTGTCCATGCAATGCTTTGTTGTGCCAGCTGTCAGCTCTGGTTTGGAGTGCAGTTTTCTTGTACTGATTCTTTATCTGCTGTGCTTTGAGAAGTGTGGTTACTGACTTCAATTAAAGCAGGTTCTTGGCTTTCCTTGACATATTCTGCCAGGGTGTGTTTTTCTTCTTCAACTGCTTATTTGACTTGTAAGAGCCCTCTGCCACCAGACCTTCTAGGCCAGTGGTTCTCAACTTGTGGGTCCCCAGATGTTTTGGCCTTCAACTCCCAGAAATCCTAACAGTTGGTAAGCTGACTGGGATTTCTGGGAGTTGTAGTCCAAAACACCTGGGGACTCACAGGTTGAGAACCACTGTTCTAGGCAGATAAAGCCGGTCAACATCACTGCGAGGATGCAGTGAATTATGAATAGTCATGAGTTTTCTTGTTTTTCTGTCCAAATTGTCCAGTTCTTCTTCTTCTTCTTCTTATTATTATTATTATTATTATTATTATTGGGAAATTAACTCTATAAGTGTTCTTGAAAATGATAGCAGTGAACAGACATGCCCATTTTGCACTATATAGTAGTCTGTTCTGGTTCATTTAAACTAGGCATGCTAGGAGGAAGAGCAGACAACTACAGTGCATTTGCATCCAGAGACAAATAGCACAAATGACACTACTAGCTTAGTCTTATGGTGGACCCACTTATAGGGACCAATGTGTCTTTGAGCCTTTGTGTGTATGGGCTGCCATTACAAACTATTCTTTTGGTATGTGGTCATGTTTCTAAAATGTTTTTCAGGAAGTCAGCCTATTTGCTTTTGTAATTCAGCACATTGGTATAAGTAGCAGTGAATAGATATGGAAGCAAAATTTTCAGAATTTCAAATTGTATTTCATTTCAGTTGATACCTTTTGCGCATGATGTTTTTCAATGGGAGGGAGGGACTAAGATCAATTGTAGTGTATAACCAGTCTGTTGACACTATTCTGAAGAGAGCTTTATTAAGATTTATATTTTATCCCAAGTTGAATAAAACCACTAGATCACTGAGTTTTTGTATACACAAATAATTGTAATATAAATGGCTGGGACAAGTTGGGACTGCAAGGATGATTTTCCACTCCATGGAAAGAATGACAGTGAGAAATGAGTTTGACTTCTATGTTAAAATGAGCACTTACAAGATGCAAATCACTGAATGCCAAAAGTAATGCTGAGTAATACAATGTATACTGAGAAATGTAGCTCTCTGTGTTTCTGTGAACATGCTCACATATTTTACAATTGAGAATCCATTATTTTTATCAAAGCCATAAAACAAAACAAAAGATTCAGAATTTAAACAATGATAAAACATTATATTTTGTACAGATTTTAAAAAACAAAACACACTGTGAAAAAGATATTTCTGAATATAGATTAGTATTCTTCTGTTAATAAAGTTATTATGATAATTGAAGGTGTTGGATTTGGAGAAACTACATTGACTTCCCAGTGAAACTCATTCAATGGATTAGTTACTCTCAACCTATCTTGTCTAGTATGGTTGTTATGAGGATAAAGTAGGTAGGAAATGTCAGGCATACATACAACTAATACATAAATAAACAAAGAATTTGTCAGATGTTATTCTTGCTTTTTTAATAACTGCTAGGGGTGTAGCTCTTCCCTTATTAATGCTTTCATACACACATAACAACAACAACAACAACAACAACAACAATCAGTTTAATTCTTGAACTTTTAGATATCATTGGAATGTTACCATCCTAATTATTAATTCTTATTGCACTATGTCATTGTACAGATCCCTGGAAATTTATGAAATGGTCTGCTGGAAACTTTCTCCATAGTGTACTACTTAAACGTCTCTCACTCTTGCTTCTCTTGCTATCTGTGGCCAACACTGGCCTGACACAATAAGTCTTCTCTCTCATGTCAGACTAAGCCTGCCCTGAGTCCCCCAGGGAAAGAGGGCAGAATATAAATAAATTTTAAAATTATTATATTATTATTTTAAGATACTTTCTATCATTTTTAGAAGAACACACTTACCTACAATATAGATAAGCTATTTTATATATTTTTTAAAAAAGTTACTGTTATATTTCCAGAGATAAAAAAAAGAAATTGGTTACTGTTGCAATCACAGTTATGATGAGTTATTTTACCTACATGTTTCTTGAAAGTAAAATGAAAAAAAAATGGTTCGGTGCTTGAACCAGGTGACATTCTTCTTTCAACATTTAGTGAAGCAACAATAATTACTATAGAAGTAACTTACACCTGTAGAAGGAACTAAATGTTACATTCACACCACAAAAGGTTTAGAGTTATTTGTCATTGTTAACACTTCTTGTCTCAAGTTCCTACAAGTGTGCATAGCTCCATAAGTACAGTCCCACATCATGGCAGCTCCACAGCACCTCTCAAGTATCAGGATATGGATGTTGCTTATTGCTGGGTAAGGAGAGGTAATTCAGGCTACATGTCTCACTTCAGCTGTACCAGAAAAACGGGGTGCACTCTCAAATGAACTGCACCATTTTCCTCTACCCTAGAAGTTCAGAGTAGCCAAATATTAATGGTTTGAATTGTGTCCCCTCCTTTGTCCTTTCTGTTAAGAAGGGAAAGCAGCATGCTGTCCTGGGCCCTGATAGCTGCTGAGTGTGAGAAGTTTCAGATGGAGTGGTAGAGAAGAAAATACTCCTCTGCTCCACACCCAAAAAGTGAGTTTACGGTTGCATAAGCTACGTAAGTTACTAACTTGAGGGACCATCTCTCCCTGTATGTTTCCCAGAGATCACTACAGTCTAAAGAACATAACTTATTGGAAGTCCCTTCTGTCCGTGCTTATCACCTGTCCTCTACCAGACAGAGAGCCTTTTCGGTGGCAGCCCCGACTCTTTGGAATGCCCTGTCAGATGAGGTCCGGGCCCTTCAAGAGTTGCCTGTGTTCCAAAGAGCCTGCAAAACAACTTTATTTTGGCAGGCTTTCAGTCTAAACTGATTCAATGCAACTAGGTGTTCTAGGGGTGACTGTTTGATTGTTGGTTTTAGAATTGTTTTTACTGTTTTTTTAGTGTATATTATTGTTAATGTTGCCTTATGTAAACCACCCCGAGCCTGTTGGGGTGGAGCGGTATATAAAATCGAAGTAATAAATAAATAATTGATGCCACTCACAATTTTTTTGTACTTCTTGGTATAGGAAAAGAAATCAATTAGAAGTTGCTCACTATATTTAACTGACTACTTCCAAGCTCTGGAAAACTGCAACTAATTAACTATACTCAGTGTTTTGCCAAATCTGTACAATCAGCGTGCATTGCTCCTTGTGAGTTCCTCCTTAGCACTTCTGTACTCTTATGATTCGTGGATTTATTTGTTATATTTATATCTCTTCTCTGCCCCAACAATGATATTGAAAGTCCCAATTGCATTCAAGTAAACCTATCTACAATGACAGATAAAACCTTTGAAGGCATCATTAGACAAATGCCTTTCTAATAAAGAGCATTCCAATGCACCGCTAAAAATGCTATGATTGATACCTTTAATCTCTCAAGTTCATTAGGCAGTGACAGGTTGTCACTGTCTTTTCTTATTCTGCTTGAGTTGCCAACCATTTCTTGTGGCTATTAATGATGACACTCCATTTTTTACTTCATGGGAATACAAATACTTTCCCATCCCTTTCTTATACATTGCTTTCCCCAGGCCTATATGATATAAATTTAGAAAGCTGTTTGCTCTCCAGGAAACAGATCCTTTTCTAAGACTACTGTGCTTCTAGCTGAAATATCTCATTCAGTTTTTCAATTAATTATGGATTAGTTTAGTATTGCTTTCTCTCAGCCCCTTCTTTTGACAAAAGGAAATATAGAGTTGCTATCTTATTTATTTTTAAGGTATGGTTGTATTTCCAGTAAGAGTGAACTAAAGTTATGCCCTTTTGTTCAACACTAAGTGAGATATGTTTGGCTTTCTAATGCAAGTCAAAAAAATGAAGGTCAGAATAAATAAGGTTGCCTCAGAGGCAGATTACTGAAGGGAGGATGATCTGTAGTAACTCATTTCTATTCAGAGCAAAGCCAGCCTTCCTACAATGACCACAATGCTATTCATTAATAACTATGGAGACTGTGTTTTCAGTGGCAGCAGATCTGACATGCTAAGAAGACAATTTCCATTTGCTGAAAATTATGCATTTTTTATCAAAGGGGATAATGCTAGTTGAGGATATGAGAAATGCAAACCATCTCCTTCATTTCACATCACAGAAATTGCTATCCCACAGAAGCAAATTGTTGGCGATGAGACGGGAAGATAATGCTGATTGACTGGGGATGGTTTTTCACAAGTTGTTCTGTAAACTCAATCTCTTTCCCTTGTCCCTTGAATCATTGGATTGTCACCTCAGTGTCATCTGAAATAATTATCAGTGGGTCCTCTAAACATTTTGGTTAACTTTAGCAATATAACATCCTCAGACCACGAAGTTTTAAGTGGAAGGAAGAACAAGGAAACAAGATGCAATGGTTGTTGTGTAAGGAACAGATATAATGATATCAAATATCAGAACCTATTATGCTACATGGTAATAACAGTATAATTCCATTTTAATTGTCATAACTACCTCACACGGAATCCTCAGATTTGAATTCCCTATAGGAATATCTGGCATCTGTATCAAGTAGAGTTTATCATTGCACCATATCACATTAGCATTTTTAAGCAAGCACTCCCACTTTCCTATCATGTGGCTGCCTCCTGGACAATTTTGGGTTTTTTGTTTAGGGCAGGGCCTTTGGAATTCTCAGCCAGAGATGCCTTTGGTTTCCCTAAACTACAAGCCCCAGAATTCCGCAGGAGGTAGCCATGTGATAGGAAAGCGGAAGCCCTGCTTAAAAATGCCAATGTGATAAGGTTGATAGTCAGTGCAGTATGAACAAAAGAACAAGAGTATACAGTCAGCCCTGTGTATCCAGGGAGTCTTTATCCATAAATCCAATCATTCACAGCTTTGAATATATAGGGGTTTTTAAAATGCAAAAAGCACGCCTTGATTTTGCCATTTTATGCAAGGAATAAAATGCCCACGGTGGCGCAGTGGGTTAAACCCCTGTGTCAGCAAGACTGAAGACCGATAGGTCGCAGGTTCGAATCCGGGGAGAGAGTGGATGAGCTCCCTCTATCAGCTACAGCTCCTCATGCAGGGACATGAGAGAAGCTTCCCACAAGGATGGTAAAAACATCAAAAACATCCAGGCATCCCCTGGGCAACGTCCTTGCAGATGGCCAATTCTCTCACATCAGAAGTGACTTGCAGTTTCTCAAGTCGCTCCTGACACAACAAAAGAAGAAGAAGCAAGGAATACCATTTTACTACACTGTTATATATAATGGAATTTGTACATCCATCAATGTTTATATCCACATGGGGTCCAGGAATCAGGACCCCATGTGCAGGCCTACACAACCTGTGACCCTCCAGGTGTTTTGAACTTCAGCTCCCATAATTCCTGACCATTAGACAAGCTGCAAATACATTGTGGCCCACAGGTTGTGCAGGCCTGCATGAGTGGATACCAAGGTCCCACTCTAATCAAGGTGCTCTTGTAATTAATCTTGCGATAGGAAAAGTAATATAGAAAAGATGGCCTAAAGTTCAATGTAAGAGTGCCTAAGCCAGGCTAAAATGTATGACTGTTGGCTAGCATCCATCATGAGGCAGGAACCTCATGGCCACTCCCATTCCAGAGAAAGAGTTTTGGGAAACTTTTTGGGAATACGTTTCCTTTCTGCTTGCAAAAAAGGATTACTGTACTGTAGCCACTAGCCAACCATTGTGCATATATACCATTATTTCTGGAATTTTCATTCTGAAGTGATAGTGGCAAGCAATAAGCATGAGCAATGGAATAATTTAGGAGGGACAAAGGGAGAAGCTGGAAATAAAAGCCTGTGGTATGTTATAACATAGTGCAGGAATTGATGGCACATCTGTATAGAAAATTGCAAAAATGGGTGGGTACATAACAAAGACAATGGAAGATAAGAGAGTAAAAACATACAGGCAAATAAAATGCAATGGGAATGACACAAGACTAGAAACACATAAAAACTTTAAAAAGTGCATAGAAAAAAGACAAAGCACTGTAACCAGACAGAAAATGAAAAAAACCATGACTTTCTGGCAAACAAACTAGTCCAATGTGAGCTAGGCAAAACTACGGTTTGGTGGATCTGTAATTGGTTAAATGGACGAACCCAGAGGGTGCTCACCAATGCTTCCTCTTCATCCTGGAAATAAGTGACAAGCGGAATGCCGCAGGGTTCCATCCTGGGCCCGGTCCTATTCAACATCTTTATTAATGACTTACATGAAGGGTTAGAAGGCATGATCATCAAGTTTGCAGACAACATCAAATTGGGAGGGATGTCCATTACTCCAAAGGACAGGAGCAGAATTCTTAGGAAGCTTTTAAACAGAGGCTAGATAGCCATCTGTTGGGGGTACATTGAATGCAATTTTCCTGCTTCTTGGCAGGGGGTTGGACTGGATGGCCCATGAGGTCTCTTCCAACTCTAATATTCTATGTTATCATCACCCTATATAAGAAAAAAGGAACAAAATCCAATTGCTCAAACTATCGAGGTATAGTTTGAGCAATTGCAGAACAGATTAGTTCCTGTTATTGCAGAAGAACTTCTCTCTGAAAGCCAATGCAGCTTCAGAGCTAATAGGAGCACCACAGATATGGTTTTTGCCCTTAGACAACTGCAAGAGAAATGTAGAGAGCAGAACAAAGGACTCTATGTAACATTTGTCAACCTCACCAAAGCCTTCGACACTGTGAGTAGAAAAGGTCTGTGGCAGATCCTGGCACGACTAGGATGTTCCCCCAAATTCCTCAAAATCATTATCATTATCTTCTTCAGGATGAAGCTCCAAAGGGCTATGGCAGATCTCGAAGAAGATGGCATATATATACGCTAACGTACTGATGGTAGCTTGTTCAACTTAAGCCGTCTGAGGGCTTGCACTAAGACTCTAAACTATCTAGTGCATGAGCTGCTTTTTGCAGACGGTGCTGCCCTTGTCGCCCACACAGAAGCAGCTCTGCAGCGCCTAACATTCTCCTTTGCAACAGCTGCAGAGCTCTTTGGGCTGGAAGTCAGCCTGAAGAAAATGGAAGTTCTCTACCAGCACCACAGGAAGAACACCATCACCCCCACGTCAGCATAGGCAAATCTGTCCGTTCAGCAGTTTACCTACCTGGGAAGCATAATCTCTTCAGACGCCAAGATTGATAAAGAGATAGATCACAGATTAGCAAAGGCTTATAGTGCATTTGGAAGGCTTCACAAAAGAGTCTGGAGTAACAAACACCTGAGGCAAAACACAAAAACCAATGTGCACAGAGCTATCATACTGTCTATTTTCCTATATGGTTCTGAAACATGGGTCACCTATCACCAACACCTATGACTCTTTTAACGTTTTCATCAGCGCTGTCTTTGCACAATCCTAAATATACACTGGACTGACTATGTGACGAATGTCGGTGTCCTTGAGCAAGCAGGGATCACCAGCATTGAGGCCATGCTATTGAGTACACAGCTGTGCTGGGCAGGGCATGTCTCTAGGATGGAGGACCATCGCCTCCCAAAGATACTACTCTATGGTGTACTCGCCATGGGTCAGCGCAAGAGAAGCACACCAAAAAAGAGACATAAGGACTCCCTGAAACTACACCTCAGGTTCAGCCAGATTGATCACCAACAATGGTCCACCCTGGCCTTTAATTGGGAGGCATGGAGATGCACTATCCACAATGCTGTGGCCTTTTATGAGAAGTCACGTCGAATGAATGTTGAAGGGAAACAACAATGCAGAAAGAACCGCAAACTGGAAACAACATCACCCACTGAGACTTTTTGTTGTGCTTTTATTGTACCCCGACCTTCTCACCTCTATAGAGGGACTCAGATCAGCTTCTGCAACCGGACTTACCTATCTCAGATTGGCCTTTTTAGTCATCAACACACTTGTAGACAGCACGGGATGAGTCCTTCCTGAATCTTCGTTTGCGAAGAAAAGCCAAGATTATTCTATGATTCTATGCGCATCGTCTCCAACAGTTCCAAGGGTTTCCACAAATGTGTTAGTCCAGGGGTGCCCACACTTTTTCAGCATGCGAGCTACTTATAATAAAACCAAGTCAGAAAGATCTACCTACCTCCTCAAGGCTGGAGAGGGGAGGGGAGGGGGCTTTGTACAGCCTGGCTCTGCCCCTTTCTGGCTTCGGCACTCCCAGCAGCTTCTCCAGGCTTGAGTATGGCAATGTCAAGCCAGTGGTGCCATAGCTAGCACAAGGCTGGCTTGGCCCTACCCTTCTCAAGGCTGGAGAAGCTGCTGGGAGTGCCGATGCTGGGGGAGGGGCGGGGCTTGGCGTAACCTGGCTCTGCCCCCTCTGAGAAGCCCCATTCGGCTGGGATCGACCTCCTTCGGTCCTGGGATCGACTGGTTGATTGCGATCGACTTCCTGGGCAGCCCTTTGATAGTCCTTTTAAAATCCACACAGGGGATATCTACTATTCCATGTATGTTGATAGAAACGTATGGTTTATGCAGATACTATTGAAATATTGCAAGCATGTATACAGTCACTGAAAGACATTGGGCTATAGTTATGAATTAGCCATTTGAAAAAAACACTAAGAAGTCTGCAATTCTATTGATAAAATTTATTATCAGCCTTCCCCATGAATTTCAAGGAATATACTGTACTTTGCAGATGTTGGATACATGTGCTGTAATGGGTACAATGCATTTTCATAAATTCATACTCAAACTCATTGCAGATCATTATGACAAAAGACAATGCTTGCCTTTCTCGTTTCCAATACCGTGGGATTTCCTGTCGAGAAAAAGAAGAAAATGTCAGTAGGTATGCACTGGGAACATTAAAAGGAATGCTGCCACTGTCATCCTCCCCAGAGACACGATTCATTTGTTGTTTCTGCATTCAGGTCTTGCTAAAACATTTAACACCACTCACCCTGAGCTGTAATTCACTCTCTCCTGTTTGCATACAAATTGTGCAAGGTACTCTTAGATGAATTCTGCAGTGACCTTAACGGGAATGTCATGGTGTCCTGAGTATAAGATCCAGGAGATTTTACAATGATACTTATAATAACCAGGAATGTATTTCACTATATTAATTAATGAACCTCAGAAATATAGTCATGGTGTCATCCTCACTGAGCTAATTATGTGCTCTTACAGTTAGCACCTGATGTAATCACTGCTGCCTGGGTTGCTGAAAATAGCAACCTTTCTTGCCATGCAGAAGACTGTCAGTTATGCTAAGCAACCTCTGAATTGTTGTGTAAGGCAGGAAGTTACTGCCTAAAAGGGAGATTAATCAGAATTGTATTACCACAATTACAAATCAGAATGATGCTTAAAATTTTACATGAGTGAAGATGCTGGTGAATGCTCATTTATTTTAGTGGGATTAATACAAAGAAAAGGCTAGAGTATCCCAACTACATTTTCCAGAAAATTTTGACTAAAAGGGGTTTCAGTTCAAGTACAAGGCTGGCAAATAATAGTTGATGGCCATGGCAAACCAAAGATGGCATTCTCTTTATCTTCCCCATTTCACTTACACAAGTGACTGATTGTGTAAGTGAAATGGGGAAGATAAAGAGAATGCCATGTCAGTTGAAGTTTACTTCGCTTTTGGTAATATGCAGCCTTCTTTATCTTATAAGGGAAATAAGGCGTGTCGAGGAGACCAGGACAATGTGTTTCACATAGATGTGTTCTTCAACCCAGAGGAGCAGCTGGGGTATCTCAGAAACAACTGCTAGGTAGCTGCACATGTTGTCCCTTTAATACACTAGTTGCCCAATTCTGCCAATAGTAGGTCTGACCCTATCCAGGTGGAACCATTATTGGAATTTCAAGAGGTAATAAAATATTGTTGGTAAAATTCTTGAAATTTCTTCCTCATCCTCTATCTATCCCACACCATCCCCACAACCATTATCTGTGTTTTCCAGTCTTTTCCCTCAGTGAACACAAAATCAGAATGGGAATTCCAAATATGTTCAGCCCTGTACTTGGTGATTCTATTGTTCAGGCAAGTCAATGTAGGGTTTTGTCTTATTTTGTCATAAAGTAAGTCAATGTTGGTGTTTAAGCAAACCGTGGAATTTTCACCAGCTGGTTTCACTTACAGCTGGAAAAACAGATTTAATGCCATTACATATCTGAGTCTTTTTAAAAATCTTAGTTTTTTTTTAAAAAAGGCAAAAAATTGTATTAATTCCATATTTGCTAAGTACAGGCAGTCCCCGAGTTACAAATATGGCTGTGCAATATTCTGTTAATTGATTTGGATTTTGGATAACTTTGGTGATTTGGCAGCAAAGCCACTGAAAACAGACCAGAAAGGACAACTTTCTGGAACAAGCTAAAATTTGGGAAAGCCCTGTTCACTCAGACTAATCTTTTTTCATTCTGCAACCTCTATGGCAAGACCAGGTGACAACTGGCTATTAATGATTGATAAGAGCAGCTGGTTTTTTCCCCTTATTAGCTTGGTCATAGCCAATCAGAACATAAAGCAGATTGTGTGTCTAGTTGCAAAACTGCATCTATTTTATAGCTGTGAGAGGTCCTCCAATTTATTTGGGTGAAGTAGCATTGGAGAGAGAGAAAGAGAATATTTGTGCGCTTAGATTTGTTTGTTTGTTTCTCTTGCTGCAGCTGCCTTTTGTTTAGGGGTGCATGCGTTACTAGCTTTTTGAGAATTCTTTGTTTTTCAACATCATTATTATCTTTATAATTATCTTTTTTATTCCACCTTTAAATTTTCCATATTTTGCTAGAGAGATGTAGGCTGACATGCATTTTGGGGGAGGGGGCTGTGAGTTTGAAAGGGTTTTTGTGTGTGTGTATTTGTCAATCTCTACTAGGATTTTATTTCTTACCCTTTTTGCTTTTGAAACTAAGTTGACTGAGTAAGTGTGGAATTAGGGATGGGAGGAAGATTTATTCTCTGCCTCCTTTAAGTCCTCACGGGGAGAAAGCGGAGTATTATTAATATAATATTCATTTCAATTTCAATCCCTCCCTAGCCCTACCTCCCTAGTACCTACAGTACCTTCTTGCAGTTTTTCTGACTTGTTTTTCCTCCACTAACAGCCTATCTCCTCGGTCTGCCTATGTGTGTGTGTGTGTGTGTGTGTGTGTGTGTGTGTGTGTGTCCCAAAAATCCCTTTTCTTATTTGTTAACTCAGCTCTCACTTTTTAGAACATTAAAAAAATTCCTAAAATCAGTGGATGACCAAAATATTATGAAGCTTGCAGTTGTAAATGTGACCTACAATTGTGGCAAGTGTGGTCCCAATAACCAAAAGACTGATGGAGAGACAAGCTTTGCAAATTTCCCCATTGGTGCAAATGGACCAAATTTTTCAAGAATGAAAATAGAACTTCGTATTTTGAATTATGGATCAACCTCATCTCCCTCCCAAATATCCTGATTTTTCCCAAAAACAGAATAGAGGGAAGGGGATCCAAAATTTGAAACAAAAATTTCTGCCATTTCACACACTCCATAGATACAAACATTTGACTTTCAAATGATTTATAGTTAGGAACGCAAGTGAGACAAGACGTGAATGCAATCTATCCTTAGGAAGGGAAATTCACACTTGAAAGAGTTATCATGGGGAAAAGATGTCTCCACTGAAGCTTTATCACCAATCCTTGATTCCACAATAAGTCAGATTTTCCAAAATTCAATTATCACAGGGACAAAAAAATGAGGTGAAATATTCTGAACAGAGACACAGACTGCAAAACCAACACTATAGGGTTGTTATCCCTTCCCTATGCTATCCAAAGTATGTATGTATCTGTGTTTGTGTGTGAGTGAGTGTTTGTATAGTTGGAGTTACACTAAAATGTACGTTTCCCAACTTCCATAAGAATTTAACTTAAGAACAAACCTACAGACTCTATCCTGTTTGTAACTTGGGGACTACCTGTGGTTGAAATGTGATGCTAGTGAGAGAAAAACCTAGTTACTACTTCTTCTAAAAGGAATAGCTATTATCTTGCCATCAAAATGTGTGTTCATAATATACTTTTAAAGGTTGATCAATAAATAGTCATGTATCAATCCATGGAGCATTTCTTCAACAACACAGTAGGTATATAACAGGTATGCATCAATGTCCCACCTGGTCCTCTTTTTTTTTTAAAAAAAAACCTACATGGGAACAAAAATACTGTGTAAAGGGTTTATGCAAACTGTGAGAGTTCTTTTTTTGTTCTCAGCATAGCATTGCATGTACAGTGTCTGAGAACTATACAAGAGCTTGAGGCATTCTCACAAGTTACACTGACTGACTTTTTCAAATTTACACACTAGCACAGCTTTCTGAAAGAAACCCTTGCCTGATTACATTATTTTTTTTATTGTATACTTGGGAAAAATGCACAAAATGGTCAAAGGCTCAACAGCTGCAGCCTTTGCCAGCTTGAAAGTTTTGAAGCAGGAAAAGAAAATAAGCCTTGTCTTGGCCATCCCCATTAAGGCAAATGGCATGTCACAGAAGCCAGTGGAGCTAGCCATGATGCTAAATGCATCAGGTGAAGAATAACTGTTCCTCATTCAGTGCAATACATGCGGTAGAGGCTGATGGTGCCCCTCATGATGGGAAGCATGCAGATGTTATTTGACCATGTTTCACAAGTGGCTATGGCACTTTGGGTTGGTGGGAGGGCTGCATGATTCTGTTCCTTGAATGCAAGTTGTGGGGAAACATAATTATAGGTATCAGATGTGACCTCCTTAAGTAACCTCCAATATATGTAGAAGTGTACATAGGAACCTAAACTGCATAAGTATATATTCTTGCAACAACCAGGAGCATTGTACAATGGAAGTGAAGCAGATGCGCTCCTCCTTCCACATATTTCATACAATATCTATAAAGGCTTATGATATGGAGTACATGGGACGTTTTACAAATGCTAGGGTGATGTGACAGAACATATTATAGATAGCTGGAGAAAATGTATAAAGCAGGAGGTAGACCAATGTGAGTTCCCGCGGGGAGTGTACCATGTTGCAATGCTTTTACACTGTCATGCCTGCTCGGCGCGTTAGGTTTTTAATCTAACTGTTTAACCTGTGCTTATTATTAAATCTGTTTAATCTGTTTAATGTGTTGTTTCTATTTGCTTGTGTGAGCCGCCCCGAGCCTTCCGGGAGTGGTGGCGCAGAAATCTAATAAATAAATAAATAAATATTATAAAATATGGACATCTGGAATGAGTCTTCTCACTACTGTTGTTCAACTTTCCTACACTCATACAGGTTATTCCTTTTGATGTCTGTTTTACCATTTGTCTGCAGAAAAGCACAGTAGAAAAAAGAAACAAAACCCTAACCAGCTGCTTCTTCTTCATTACCAATAGCTGCCCATGGCACATGGGTTTTAGTCTCACTTGTTCATCAGCTTAACCATAAAATTTTCTTTCCTGTGACAGGTTGAAAGCATAAAGCCAGTGGGGGAAACTGTACAACTGACAACATTGTGTGACTTGCCATTTGCAACATATCTCTAACTCAGAAGTGATTTTAATCTGTCTATTGAGAGGCATGTTTATTCCAAACTGAAAAATATAATCAAATATAAATAATTTACATTGTATTGTAGATATCTTATAAGACCTCCCAGGCACATTTTATACTATGGTTCAAGTTATGTTAGAAAAGAAGACCTCCTCTTTTCCCAAGTTTACCAAACTTGCTTCCCAAAAGTGTTATTATATTTTAGTTGCTGTAAACTGATTTCAAGACTTTGCCAAGGTAGGCAGGTGTCATTATGGCTCGGAGCCCATAGCACAGCAGGATCGACAGATGGCATGCTGTTATGATCTCCCATAGCCCCACAAGGGGTATTTAGAACAGAATGGTGCTCATATGGGGAACTCCACCACCACATCATTAATCCTAAGATCACTTATGAGAAAGTCTCTCCTGTTGAACTAACTGGAACTTGCTTCTGAATATCTATGTTTAAAATATTTTTTTAACTGTGTAGGCTTGCATTCTCTTTCCCTCCTTCCTGCAATCAGATGGATATAGCTATCTACCATCTACTTACCTTACTATTTAATGATGAATAACAAAAGAGATGGAATTATATAGATTCAGGATGGTGCAATAGTGCAACATTCACTGTCATAACATCCTGGGGTGTGGAGGGTTGAATATATTGTTTTGTGGTGATATACTGGGGAAGGCATTTAATTTTGTTGTGAAATAGCACAGTGACAATAAAGCTATTATATTCTATTCTGAACACATCTGATCATAAGTGTTTTTGAAAGCTAAGCTGTTTTAACCTGATTAGCAAGCAGTTGGGAGACCATCAGGCAATATCAATGATCTCCTGTTAGGGCAAGGAAATCTCTGGTATTACTTTGCGAACAAAGATACTTGGAAAGTACTCATCCTACGCAATCTACAAGCGCACTGATGGTTGTTTGGAAGTTGGATGTGTCCTTCAAACCTGTGCAATGGATTTTTCTGATGGAGCACAGCGTGCACAGAACTGGCCTCACCCTTTAAACCAAAGGTTCGTCTGCCAGGGGCCTAGCAAGCTTGGATGGTGGCAGCGAGGTTCTCAGGTCGTAGGTTTGATTTGAGTTTCATTCTCTAGATGGTTGACCTTACAGGGTTAGACAAGCACCATCTGCCCGGGTTTGAAATTACAGTTTTCCTACTCTTAGGATGGTTGCCAAAAGGCTAGAGAGCCCATCCTACTCATTGACGCTCTTTGTCAGACCCTTCGGTTGTGACCTGTCTGGCATTCGCTCCCCGGTCACATTCGGTTGATCCCAGAGCTTATCCCCTTTCGAAGGGCGTGTAAGACTGCTCTTTTCAGGTTGGCTTTTGGCTAAACCCAAGTAAATGGCGTATGTACGCCGGAGTCAAATCGCAATCCCGTTGATACCATGGTCATGTACCATGTTTAACTGTATGTTTATGGTATGTTTTACTGTATGTTTTTATTGTATGTTTTATTGTATGTTTTACATGCTGTAATCCGCCCCGAGCCTGCATGGAGGAGCGGAATATAAGATTGAATAATAAATAAATAAATAAATAATGGGAGGCTCTACCGGTGGCTATGCCACCGCCAGCATAGCTCACAACTTCATTAGGGTATGCAAGCCTCTCTCCCATGATAAGGGCAAGGAAATAATCCTGCTTGAAACCTGGAAATTCTTTGTTGCCAGACAGTCAACAATTTTGGACTGAATAAATAGTGGTTGACACATAATGAGATATTTTCATGTGTTTCCGAAATCTATCCTTTGGTTTTCTTATAATGGATGAGTTTCTGACAAGATAATGTATTGGAGGCAAATCCACTCCAGCTAGATATTTATGACACTTATGTTTGTACAAATCAAAGGGTGATATTTAAACAAATTAATTAAGATAAGAAAATGAAAATACTTACCTATTGCCATGTCATTGTGAAATGGTTAAGCAAAATAAAATAAACCATGATACCTTGAGTTAAGGTCTAATTCATTCTGTGACTCTTATCACAAAGAAATTCTATTAATTCATTCTGGCCTCTCTCCTTTCCCCCCCCAAAAAAAAATTTTGTTATGTGTTTTTAAATAAGAAAATGTGCTTTATAAATAACAAATAATGTATAAATGCACACTCAAATGGAACAATAAAAGGAAAGTTCAACTTTAAAATGATAGAAGTACAAAGTTGTGGCAAGAAAACACATTTGAGGCACAAAAATGTGTCTTGGTCAGTGAAAGAGCAAGGCAAAATATGTACATCCAAATTAAACAATAAAAAAGGAAAGATCAACTTTAAAATAGTAGAAGCATAAAGTTGTGGCAAGGAAGCACAAAGCACAAACTGAAGAGGCAGAGCATCATTTCCCTCATTCTGTATTCATTCCAGCCTCCCTCCCTTTCTTGCTGTCTCCCCTTCCCTCTTTTCATGGAATGAATCATAACAGGTATAAAAACCACACAAAATCAACTAACCCAAAGTTCCTCAAAATGAACAAGAGCAAAATAGACACCAATCTCCCAAAGCGGACAAGAGCAAAACAGAGAGTAATCTCCCAAAACAGACAAGCACAAGGAATGGAGGCATGAGGAACTGGAAGCCACAAAGCCCTGTACTCTGGTACTAGCACTCCCTCTGCCACTAGATCTTAACTCAAAATGTTGCTTGTATGTCAAAGTGAACCATGGGCTGAGTTACACACTTAACTCAAAATACTCTTACGTTGAGACACTCTTAATTCAAAGTTCCACTGTAATTATTTAACATTTTGGTGTCAAGTTTGCAGACGACACCAAATTGGGAGGGATAGCCAATATGGCAGAATTCAAAATGATCTTAACAGATTAGAGAGATGGGCCAAAACTAACAAAATGAAGTTCAACAGTGACAAATGCAAGATACTCCATTTAGGCAGAAAAAATGAAGTGCAAAGATACATAATGGGGGACACGTGGCTTGAGAGCAGTATGTGTGAAAAAGATCTTGGGGTCCTCATGGACAACAAGTTAAACATGAGCCAACAATGTGATGTGGTGGCAAAAAAAGGATTTTGGCCTGCATCGATAGTATAGTGTCTAGATCCAGGGAAGTCATGCTACCTCTCTATTTTGCCTTCGTTAGATCACACCTGGAACATTGTGTCCAATTCTGGGCACCAAAATTGAAGAGAGATATTGATGAGCTGGAATGTGTCCAGCGGAGGGTGACTAAAATGATCAAGAGTCTGAAGAACAAGCCCTATGAGGAGCAGCTTAAAGAGCTGGGCATGTTTAGCCTGATTAAACGAAGGCTGAGAGGAGACAAACCTTTCCCCCCAGCTTGCTGGGGGGAGAGGCATTTGCCCCCCGACTCCGAGGGGAGATGGAAGGTTCCATGGAACCTTCAAGGCGGGGGTGTGGCCTCTAGGAGGCCAAGCCCTGTCAGGCCATTCTGAGCCTGATTGCCTGAGAGAATGGACGCGTTTCTCTCACCTGGCAATCAGGAGCTTTCTGGAACGAGCGGGCGATGCGACGATGGTCGGTAGCGGGGGCCCGGGGGGAGGGGGCGTCCTCCCCCCCAGGTGTTTCTGGGTGTTTGGCGCCGCTCTCGGCGGGGCCGCAGTTCCTGCGGGCCTTGTGGCTTGAGCCGGGGTCGTGGGGCCCGGTGGGCTTGGGGTGGGGATGGGGGCTCCGGCTTCTCCTCAGCCGCTTGCCCCCCCTCCAGGGGCCCGCCGGTCCTCCCCACCCCCCTTTTTTGTTTCTCCCGGGGCCTACCTCAAGCGGCGCCGGGAGGCCTGGGCTTGCACCGCGTGGGCGGCGCGGATGTTCTGGCGGGGCGGGGCTGGGCGCTTTGGCGGGGGCGCGAGAGTGCGTCAACTGTGGGGTGGCGGGGATTTTCCCGCCGCTCGGGCCACCGCCCCGAGAGGCGTTGGGGGCGGGGCGTGCCCCCTCTCCCCCGGTGGGGCGGCCCTCCCCTGAGTCCGGCGGGCCGAGGCACGCCACTGCTTGGGGGCGGGGTGGATGGGGCTGGCCAGTTGCCTAGCGCCCCCCCTGCCCCCCTTTTTCCCGGCGAGCCCGGGGGGAAGCAGCGATACCCCCCCATATTTCCACCATCTTGGAAATGTTGCTCTGTTCTCCTCCAACTTTCCCTCTTGGTTGTCAGCTTACAGTGGAGAACACAGTGCAAAAATAGTTATCCCTAAATTGACTCAGATGGAGGATGGGATGGGGCACCATCTTGGCCTCATGGCTGAGCTTTGGGGACTGGGGCGGCCATTTTGGAAGCAGTCTGGGCGGCAGCCATTTTGGGGAGCATGAAGACAGGCTGGGAGTGCGGCGGCCATTTTGGCCGCATGGCTGAGTTTCTGGCTACAGGGGGCGGCCGTTTTGGGTGGAAGCTGAGTGGCAGCCATTTTAGGGGCCAGACAAGCTGGGAGGCAGCCATTTTAGGGGCCATAATGATGGGTCGGAGTTGGGCAGCCATCTTGGCAGCATGGGTCTGTGCTATGGGGCAAGGGAGGCAGCCAATTTGGACATTCTTTCCTTCCTCCCCCCCCGGTTTGTTTCTTATGCGGCATTGAGAACGGCAACGCCAGCGGGATAGCAATCACTGCGGACGGGGAGCCGGTTGGGGGGGGTACTCTAAGCAGCGTTATTCATGGGGGGTGTTGGTATTTTTTCCATAGGATGGCTCTGAAGAAAAACGTGGGTGGCCCCAAAGGGAAGGGGCCGGCCAAGAAGACCCTGGCGAAGCGACCACCACCCTCTCCTGGATCGTCGGATGGCGAGGGAGTCTCGGCCAATAGCCTCAGGGCGCTGTTGGCTAGGGTCGAGGGGCTGGAGAGAGGGAGGGGGTTGCAGATGCAGACTGCCGAGCTGAGGCCGGCACGGGGAGCGAGCAGGAAGCTGCTCTTTAAAAGCATTTTGTCTCGCATTGCCTTTTTAGAAGCGGGGCAGGATGCTGGCGGTTTGGCGATCAATGCTGCAGTTCAGGCTTTGCCGGAGGTGTCCCAGGCGGCGGTGGGGCCGGGAGGTGACCAGGCGGTGGAGAGTCAGGCAGGTCCATCTTCCGCTCCAGGGCTGGCGTCCACTTCAGCGCCGGTCATGGCATCCACACCGGCGGCGTTACCATCTGAGACCCCGGGTTCGTCGGCTATGGCAGGTAGGGATGCGGGGCCAGTGTGGCCATGGGACAGCTCTCAGGTGGGGCTGGGGTCCCCTAGGCTGCAGGTTACTGCGTCATCTCCAGGGTCGGGGGTGCGGGAGATAGTTACCCCTTCAAGCTGTTTGGTGGAGTCGGCAGCTCAGACCGAGCAGGGGGCCACAGTGCTGCAGGACAGTGCCTCGGTGTCCGCAGCATCGGCACCATTGAACCCGGTGGTAGCCGTGTCATTGGCGGCGGCGAGGACTGGGGAGTCGAGCCAATACTGGGGTACTGATAAGTGCATGGTGCCCATTATTGCCCCGGCAGCTAATGCCGAGCTGGGTGCACATTTGGCTCCAAAAACTGTGGAGCGAATCTTGAGGAATGAGTTTGTGGATTTGTTTACCCTGTTCTACAGGGAATTAGAAAAGAAAGAAAAGGATGAACTAGATGATGAAGGAAAGGATAGGCTGAAGAAAAGGAAGGTAGAACAGAATTGGGAAAATTGGCTTGCATGCTATACGATCTATGCAGGTATTCTAGCAGAGGCACATCCTTATAGGGCTAGAGCCCTTTTCAAGTATCAGAATCTGATTTATGGGGCGCACATGAGATTTGTAGGGAACGCCTGGTTAGAGTACGACAGGCGTTTTCGGTTCCTGGTGGCGCTGGACCCAACAAAACGTTGGGATTTAATTGACAACCAGCTGTGGCTGCAGGTGATGAATGCAGCGAGGGCCGTCCCGGGGTAGCCCGCAGATAGTGGGCACTTAGTACATACCTCTAAGGCGGGGCTGCCCTTTCGGCAAGTGCCCCAGGCTGGGCAGTCCCAGGGAAAAAAGCTGTTTTGTTGGGAGTTCTCTGGCCAGGGGGTGTGCGGAAGGAAGTTCTGCAAGTTTTCGCATGCCTGTCCCATATGCGCCGGGAATCATTCGGCCAAGTACTGCAACAGGGGCAAGTCAGGTAAAGGGAACCCTCGTGAGGGACAATATGGTAAAAAGGGGGGGCAGTCTCCTGTTTCAAAAGGGCCCCAGCCCAGTTAAATTGGGTCCGCTGGGACACTGGCTGATGACTTATCCGAAGAGGGACACGGCGGAGTATTTGCGCTGCGGTTTTACCTTCGGTTTTCACATCCCAGCCCAAGGTCCCAGGGTGCCACGTTTGTCTCCTAACCTTAAATCTTTAGTTGGTATGGAGGCCGTGGTACAGCGTAAGATTGATAAGGAGTTAGAGGAAGGGAGGGTTTTAGGCCCATTTGTTTCTCCTCCCATCCCCCAGTTAAGAGTTTCCCCGTTGGGTATTGTTCCAAAAAAGGCCCCAGGTGAGTATCGCCTCATCCATCATCTGTCCTACCCACGGGGCAGCTCGGTGAATGATGCAATACCGGATGAACTGTGCTCGGTGCACTACACGTCTTTCGATGCGGCGGTGCGACTAGTAAAACGTTACGGTCCGGGAGCTGAATTGGCTAAGTGCGACATCAAGTCTGCTTTTCGGCTGCTCTCGGTCCACCCGGAGGACTTTGACCTCCTGGGTTTTCGATTTAAAGGTCTTTTTTATTGACCGGCGTTGCCTATGGGCTGTTCGGTGTCGCGGCGCCGCATTCGAGATGTTTAGTACATTTTTGGAGTGGGCGGTTAGGACTGAATCCGGCCTTCAGGGGGTTGTCCACTACTTGGATGACTTCCTTTTTGTGGGAAGGTTTGGGTCAGGGGACTGTGAGGCACTCTTGGGTGCCTTTCAGAGCTTGACTCATCATCTGGGTTCAGTGTTGACATTCTTAGGAGTTGAGTTGGATACGGTTAACCAGCATTCCAGGTTGCCGCCTGCTAAGGTGGTTGACCTGACGTATAGGTTAAAGCAATTTTTGCTTAAAAGTAAGGCCACGCTGAGAGAATTCCAGGAATGGATTGGTCATTTAAATTTTGCGTGTAAGGTGGTGGCTCCAGGCAGGGCTTTCCTGCGGAGACTGTGCGACGCTATATCCGGCACAGTCGCACCACATCACCACATTAGGGTGACACGGGCCATTAAGGCAAATTTACAAATTTGGCTAAGTTTCATCAAAAATTTTAATGGTATTTCATTCTGGCGCCAGAACCTGCTCTTAAAAAATGCAATGCAGGTGGCATCGGATGCTTCAGGCTCTTTGGGGTTTGGAGTGTTCGTTGATGGTCAGTGGTGCGCTGAACGGTGGCCCAGTAATTGGCATGCTTTGGGCATCACGGCCGACCTCACATTCCTGGAATTTTCCCCAATTTTGGTAGTTGTTCACATCTGGGCCGATAGGTTTACCAACTCCTCAGTTCACTTCTGGTGTGACAATATGTCCACCGTACAGGTCATCAATAACCTTACGTCTAGATCAGCGAGGGTTATGAGTGCCTTGCGTTTGTTTACGCTTCATTGTTTAAAGTTGAACATTCTTTTCCGAGCATTTCACATTGGGGGGCTAGATAACTCATTGGCCGACGCTCTGTCTCGTATGCAGATGGAGCGCTTCAGGCTGCTAGCACCCACCGCAGACGAATGCCCGAGATGCATGCCAGACCATCTTTGGCAGGCTGGAGTGACGAGGTAGCTGTCAGCATGTCGCTGGCGTTAGCTCCCAGTTCGCGGAGGGGATACTTCAGGGCCGTCAGAAATTACCGTGGATTTCAGGGAGTACTACGGTTTGCCTAAGTCCTTCCCGGTGCCCTATGACCATGTAGCGCAGTTTTGCATTTATAACAAAAGAAGGGGATTGGCCTACATTCCATCCGGGTAAAATTGTCAGCGCTGGCCTACTGGTTTAAAGCGCAGGGCATGTCTGACCCAACAAATGACTTCCGCCTACACAAACTAATGTCAGGGTGGTCTAAGCAAAGTGGCAGGGTTGTTGACACAAGGGAGCCTTTGACGCCAGGCATTTTAAAAGGGCTTGGGCACCAGTGGGCCTCTGTATGTGATTCCCAGTACGAACAGGCTTTATTCCACTCGGCTGCCTTGACCGCCTTTTTTGGCGCTTTTAGAGTGAGTGAGTTGGTGGCGTCATCCAAAGCCGACTTGTCACAACGAGCATTCTTGGTGTCTGACATTAAATTGGACGGTGATATGTTGGAAATAACGGTCAGGTCGTCAAACTGCCAAGGGCTCAATGGTCAGGCTTGGTAGAGCCAGTGATGTAGAACTTTGTCCAGTGTTGGCCATGACGCGCTACCTTGCACTCCGGGGTTCGGCTGCGGGTTACCTGTATTGCCATCGGGATGGGACGCCATTATCCAAATATCAATTTTGGGCGGTTACTAAAGGGGCCTTGAAGCTGCTAGGCTTAGAGAGCAAACAATTTGGTACCCATTCGTTTAGAATTGGAGCAGCCTCGTCAGCAGCCGCAATGGGATATGATCTAGGAACTATCATGTCTTTGGGGAGGTGGCGTTCCAGGGCTTACAGGGGTTATGTTCGCAATGTTAAACTATAAGCCCGTTTGATACTGTTTCTGTTTTTCTATCATTGCAGGTCCAGAACGGTCGGAGAGGATGAGGAGAGTGCTGATCTGCGGCCATAGTTACATCTATTGGGCCGAGCAGCATGCTCTCAATTCCCCCTTTGGCCAACATCTGGGCTTAAGTGCTGTTGCAAATGTGCAATGGATGGGCAGACGCGGTCTGCAGTGGAATGGGCTGTGTCCCATGTTGTTTCATGGCAGGGGTGTGTTCCCCCCTGATGTGATCATTATCCACCGGTGGTAATGATTTGGGCTTGCTCACCGGCAAGGCCCTGTTTTTTCAAGCGAGAGCCGACATTTTTGAAATTTGGAGAACATGGCCTGGAGTACATGTGATGTGGTCGGAAATTACTCCACGGATGTCGTGGCGTGGGGGTGCGGATCCCAAGTTGTTGGAGAGGGCCCGTAAGAGGGTGAACCGGGCCATGCGTAATGTGGTTACGGCAGGTAATGGGTCCTACATAGGACACAGGTTCATCCATCCTGCCAACCAAATTGTTTTTAGGGACGATGGCGTCCACTTGTCCAAGGAGGGCAACCAGTTATTTTTGGAGGATATTAGCCATTCTTTGGAAAGGGTGTTAGAAGAAAGGTGGGGATGGAGGTAAGGTGGACACCTACCTCCAGTCTGTTGTGGTAATTAGAGAGGGAAATGCCATATTCGGTGTACACCGAGGCACCCCCAACAGGGGTGAGGGCCAGTTAGTTATGTATGCACCCAAAGTTATGGTTAGTGGGTAAACTTGAGCTTATGGCCCTGGGATGAGAAGAGGCTCTTCTCCGCTGTGGGAGAATGGGTCTCTTACTCATTCCCTCATTAAGTTGTCCTGGTTGATTAATCAGGCAATATTGGTGTTCGCCCCGCAAATTGGATCAGTTTTGGTTGCTGTTGATGAAATTGGATCCCTGACACCCTTTCAGGCTAGTGAGGTGATTTAAATAGGCAAATAGAGTTTTGCCCAATTTGACCCAAGGAATTGTTGTTGTGTGATTATTGTCTCAAGTCTCCTTCATTCGGGGGATGGGAGGGCAAGAACCTTTCACCCCAGCTTGCTGGGGGGAGAGGCATTTGTCCCCCGACTCCGAGGGGAGATGGAAGGTTCCATGGAACCTTCAAGGCGGGGGCGTGGCCTCTAGGAGGCCAAGCCCCGTCAGGCCATTCTGAGCCTGATTGCCTGCCCACCACTCCCGCCCATTGTAGTAGTTGATGCTGCCCTACGGAGCGGGGTACGGAATTTTACTTCCCATGCTGCGGTTAAGCATGGTCGGGTTTTTGCTGACCCTCTTCTGCTGCTTAGGGGCTACTGGGGGTGATGGTTATTAAATAGATTAGCGGTAATTAGAGAGGGAAATGCCATATTCGGTGTCCACCGAGGGCACCAACAGGGGTGAGGGCCAGTTAGTTGTATGCACCCAAAGTTATGGTTAGTGGGTGAAGTTGAGTTTATGGCCCTGGGATGAGAAGAGGCTCTTCTCCGCTGTGGGAGAATGGGCCTCTTACTCATTTCCCTCATTAAGTTGTCCTGGTTGATTAATCAGGCAATATTGGTGTTCGCCCGCAAATTGGATCAGTTTTGGTTGCTGTTGATGAAATTGGATCCCTGACACCCTTTCAGGCTAGTGAGGTGATTTAAATAGGCAAATAAAGTTTTGCCCAATTTGACCCAAGGAATTGTTGTTGTGTGATTATTGTCTCAAGTCTCCTTCATTCGGGGGATGGGAGGGCAAATGATAGCCATGTATAAATATGTGAGAGGAAGTCATAGGGAGGAGGGAGCAAGGTTGTTTTCTGCTGCCCCAGAGACTAGAATGCGGAATAATGGCTTCAAACTACAGGAAAGGAGATTCCATCTGAACATTAGGAAGAACTTCCTGACTGTGAGAGCTGTTCAGCAGTGGAACTCTCTACCCCGGAGTATGGTGGAGGCTCCTTTTTTGGAAGCTTTTAAGCAAAGGCTGGATGGCCATCTGTCAGGGGTACTTTGAATGCAATTTTCCTGCTTCTTGGCAGGGGATTGGACTGGATCGCCCATGAGGTCTCTTCCAACTCTATGATGCTATGATTTTACATTTTACATTACTATCAAATAGTAATGTATTGGGCCAGCTCTAAATACTTAGGAATCATGTTCCTCTTTAATAGCTTTTTGTCCAGCTAACAATGAAATAATGAGACCAGATAACTGTGCTGAGATAACTATGGACAAGTTTATTAATTCTTACTTATTTAAACTCTTTTCATGATCTGCAACACACTCAAAGTGAGTATTGAATTTGATGTTGGATAAGCTGAAGCAGTGGCCATCCCAGACCAGTGTTTTAAGGCTTGGGCAAGATGACTGAATTTTCTGAGCATAACTCCACATGAGATGTTTCCAGGGCAACTGCTTAGGAAAGCTGCATAGAGTATTTCAATCCCTTGTCTCAAGACTTCAATAGGATTAGCATTACCCAACAGCTCCAAGGGCATTTCTGTTTGCCCCTACCTTGGCACAATTCGGTTTCACTACATTCTCTTAGGAGAATTGATGTACTTTTTCTTTTTGATCCATTTTGGACACTCTAATTGACAGCACCACTTGACCTTGCACTAACTGAATGTAACTAAATAATAATGCTCTATTGGAATGGTCATCTCTAGACTGAACCACCAATTCACTAATTCTCAGAACACCAAAAAAGGCCAAAAGAGCTGCTACCTGAAACAGGGCCCTTCATATTGTGATGTACAAACAGGAGGGAAACCCTGGTGTAAACCTTTCAAGATTGATGCTGATAATGGCTATCATGGTCAGTGGTCTTACTGTGCTCACCTGACCACACTTCAAATAGCTTTCATGTGCTAAACTCTCCTGTACAATCAGGAAATACCTGTACTTTAAACCAGAAAGCCATTGCAGAAACCTTGGCACAGATGGATCGAGGTGTGAGATCTTTCCTTTTAAGAAAAATGCAGAATTGTATAATATGACCAACAGGAGCCTGCAAAATTCTACTTACCTTGTATCACGTCCTGAGATACGTGAATTCCTGCACTGCTCTGAATTAAGCCCTCTTAGAGCTGGCAATTAATGTCAGGCCAATTCTCTTAACTACCCCTCACTCCAGCTCTTAGAGCAGATACACAATTGGCAAGATGTTTTATTAATAGGACTTTACTACCTTTCTAACAGGTGGGGACTCTAAAGCAGGTCTAGTTCCCTCACGTTCACCATCCAAGGTGCACACATGTGCTACTAGGTCCTCTAAGGCTGCTCCTTAATCCTCCTCATCAGCAGAGGATAAATGGAAGAGGGGGGGGGAGTTTCACCAGTGTCTTCTTGGCTGGGTCCTTGCCCTTAATCCCACCAACATTCTTCTTAGGTGCCATGCTGCAAGACAAGAAGAGCATTATTCCAATATTGCCATGATTGCACAATAAGGCTTCCAGCATTGTGAATTACATCTCCTTTGATGTTTGTGCAGATCATGTTGCTTACCATATCTGGCTGGTAACCTTTAAGATTTCTTTGGGAAGAGGGGTTTGGTCAAATAAACATCCACCAACTGTTAAGTGTGGACCTTGTAATTATTGTCATATAATATTGGAGAAATAGAGATGCCTGTCCATGATATTCAATAGGTGATCTCCCATCCAAATAGTAATCATATCTAACCATACTTAGCTTCCAAGATAAAATGTGATCTGGCACCTTCAGGGTATTTATGACATTGTCCTGACTATCCCTTTCTCTCTACTTCCTTTGACTAGCTGATTGTAATGAAACATTGTTGTTGTCATCACCATCATCATTTTAAGTAGGCAAATCACGAGACAAGCAGATGTCCTAAGTTGTTAAATGTAAAGCAATTCAGACTACAAAATGGCCAATGCCTACTCTGGAAGCATAATTCCAAAATGGCCACCACCATGATTAAGCACATGGACCATACCAAAATGGCCTCTGAATGCAGCAATAGCACTATCCACAGGACATTGGGGAGGGGGGTGGACACATGAAAGCCAGTGGCCACACATAAAAAGGGTGGGAAAGGGGCGTGTACTGAACTTGCTAGAGGTCATTTGCCCATTCCACGAGTATGTGCCCAATCTAAGATGGCTGCCAACCACAAAATTAGCACAAGTGTATGTCAAAATAGCCACCACCATTGAGCAACACGTGACAGCAAGGCCTTCAACAACCCAGTCAAAGAATGCTAACACGGGGCAGCAAACAGCAACAGCCTGCAAAGACTACTGTGAAACTTCCATGCGTCCCCAAAAGCAGCACAAAAGTCGCCCGCTGTGTCCAGTACAAACCACACTAAAAAGAAGCATGACAACAGCTCCATCACTGGTGGAGGCCAGGCCGGTTGCTCCACAAGGGAAACCAGGCACCAGTCCTACCAGCCAAAGTGGGGAGCTGTGTCTGTGGCAGAACAAACACTCACACCTGCCAGCTGACAAGCCACTGACCACCACCCCCAGCTCATTCACTCATTTGCACTCACAGGCACAGACCTGGGGCACCCAAAAAAACACTGGGAACAAAGCCCACCTGATCCCAAACACATGAGGGAGCCCAGCGTAATGGGGGGGGGGGGGGTTGAGGCTAGAACTGACTGCCCAAATGAGCTGTCATCACTGTAACCACCTCCCTCTCTGCAACCTGCTACTTACGGACTTGAACAAGTAAACAGGAAGGAGATAAGTACAGCTTACCGGAGAGGCCAGTAACCTTTTCAATGTTCATGGATCCAATCCTGGAGCTAAAGGGTCCAGCCTGCCTTAAATACTTCACTCCACTATTGAAAAATAGTCCCAGCAGGGACGATGTTATTTTAAATTGGCCTCAATTCCCTGGAGTCGGTAAATAGCCCTTCTCCTTCAGGAAGGCAAAATCTAATTCTCATCATAACTAAAATGTTGAGATCATTCTGACTTGTCAGACTGATGTGTTGAACAAAACATTGTTTAAGTAATTTTAATTGTGACATATAGCAATGAAGATGTTTAAACCCTGAGACATTTAATTCCAGTGACATTTTACATACATTTTACTTCTCAATACAGTAATCCTACCTCTGGGTATAAATAATATCCTTTGGTGAAAGTATTTGATCTTCCTTAAATTGAAAGTTTTTTTAAAAAAAGAAGTAAAGAAACTAGGCTGTACTTTGGAATAGTATGTCTGAATTTCTCACAGAGAGCTATATTAACTGAACATAATAGTAAAATAGATCTATGAAGATCAGTCTAATTGATCCACAAAGTCTCTGTTGCTAGGCAAGAGAACAGTCATGAATCGATGTACATTTTAGAAAACACATGCATTCAATTTTCCTGACACATTGATCAATTTGGAGTCAATTTAAACATTTACAGCTAATCAGTGTTTTATACTAAGTTACAATACCATGTCTTAAATATCCTCAATTGAAAAGCAGCATTAGCACCATAAAACCACCAAACAAGCAACTACAATACAGTCTTTGCCTTACAACAAAACTACAACAGGGAGCTGATCAACATGGCCTGCCTAAGTGAGTTCTAGAGTCTGGGACTCACCACTGACAGATCTCTTGATTCTTGATAAAACCAAGAAGTCAGCCTCTCATAGGCATTATCAAAGATGTATGGAAAATACAAATCATATAGAAAGGACCAAAGTCTTATTTTTTACAAGTTAAATGTTGTAACAGATCTAATCAATACATCAGAGATGTTTTAATTATTTTAATTAATTTAGACATTGAAAAAATAACCTGGCAGGTGCATATATATCCCCTCAAGCATGCCCATGGATTGACATATAGATACTAGGCATGGTTTAGAATCCTAAAATGGTGAATCGTAAATCAAAGGGGGGGGGGGGGGGGGGGATTTTTTTTGATTAGTATATCAAAGACTTACAAAAAATTTCCCAAAAATTTCGGAAATGTAACTTAATTACTTACGAAATTCGTTAGTAGTTCTAAAGTAGGCAAAGCAGGGAAACAGGACTGATACTGTTTTAAACACAGGCAAATCAAGGGGCAACATTTCCCTTGGTTTCCTTGCAGGGAGATATAAAGCATTAATATATTATTATTATTAATATTATTAAAGGACAGGGTTCCTTTGCAGGGACACATATAATGCATTAATATATTATTATTATTATTATTAATATTATTAAAGGACAGGGTTCCTTTGCAGGGACACATATAATGCATTAATATATTATTATTATTATTAATATTATTAAATAAATGCCTAGGCCTACCTCTGGTGCAGGCCTTGCTAATCTGTAGAGTTCTCCTCACTCCATCTTTTTTCCCCATTCAGTTTTACCATAGCAGTCTAGGACCTCCGTTGGAACTCTATGGCTTTTCTTGATTCTGAACTCTTCCTTCTCCTCTCCATGCTCTTTTCACTCCTGCTGCCCTTCTCTCAGCAGTTCTTATGTCCTCCTACTCTGTTCTTCTATCTAAACCCCCTTCCTGGGTGTTTAAATCGCTTTTTTCGTCAGTCCTCCAGCCCCTCTAGGAGTCCCGATTTCGGGCTCTCTATGGTTTCCGGCTCCCTTTTCACTTCCTGGAGGAGGCCTTCCACTCTAATTAGGCTTCAAGCATGGAAAGGCCCTGATTTCACTGTGAGTTATGTCTGCAAAGCTATTTTGGAGGGGGAAATTTTCCTGTTGGGGGGACATCCGAAATATTTAATAATCTAACGAATTTTTGGGCCCAGGGGTGCGTAAAGAAAGTCCACTTCCGGGATTGGTCTTGCGATCCGTATAAACTTGAAAGGCCCATTACATACGAATCACTTACGGTTTCTTTTAATTTCCGTTTCATTTTTCTCATGCCTAATAGATACATATTCATTCGTGGTTATTCCTACTCATCTTTCTTATGCTTTTGCCAGTACTGAAAAAATTGATAATCATGCAGCACTATTTCAAAGTCATGTTGACATTGGTGCTAGTGATACAGTTCTTTTTTTCTTTTTCATGGGAGTATTATTTGGGATTTGGAAACAAGTATACAGAATACACAGCCCTCCCAATGTTGTTAGACTACATGATTCTCTTCCTTGCTCTAAAGACAGATAGAAAATGTTGTGATAGGTGGTGTTGGTGTTCTAGCCTTTAACATCCCCCAAATGGCAGTCTAGCTGCTGAGAACAGACAAGCTATTCTGATTTCTATTATGTTAAATATATACGAAGTTAACATTGAAATTCCTTCTGATACTGCTATATTAAATTAACATAGTCAGTTTTGACCATGCAGCAAAATATAACAAAACACACAAAGCAGCAATATCAGCCAAAATGCACATACAGGAAATGAAGTAGGCTAACAGGCCTACATTTGTATCAAATGTTGCAACTGGGAAGGTAAAACATGCCAACTGTAGTAAAAATGCAAAAGTAAAGTAAGTATATACGTACAATTTAATACAAGTATTAAAGTAATATAAATATTAGTGTAAGTATATAAATGGAGTATCTATTTGCTTAGTATTTTCTGGACTTTCATAAAAATGTTAGATTTTGGGACCCCATATCCCAGAATCCCCAAATCAGCATGGCCATAGGATGTGCTGTTGTCCCATAGTAATTCTCCAAAGCTCTGGTAAACTAAAATCTACCAAGAAGTCCGTTTCAAATCCTGAAAAATCATGTTGTAACACTCAAGTAATGTTGAAGGATAAACTTATTGCCACTGTGATGTTCACAATAGCTTTGCCCCCCTTATTAAGCTTCTGAAATGATCCAATACTCAAGCAACTGCATGGTAGCAAGTGGCACCAGTTCATTGAATCTCTGCTTGTTCCATACAATCTAGTGGGTTGGGTCGCAAACTTGCCAATAGCTTTATGCACTCCCAGAAGTCACTGTGTGTGTATTATCAGTAACAGTATGAGCCAGCCTTGTATAGATTTAATCTATGCCGAGAAAGGTATCACACACAAATCAACCTCAAGGTTGTCATTACAGTGACTGGGATGGGGAGTTCTTTTTGGTTTGCTTCTCTGTAATAAGCAAAGTTTTCATTTTTTCCTACCTTGTGTCTGCCGCATTTCTTGCCTGGCAAAGGCTCCACTTGACTTACTTGGAAGTTATAAAGATTCTGTCCAGCTGAGAACACACACTGGGTAGTTTAATGAGGATGAAACTCAGCAAGGGCACTTGGAAATCTCAGAAATGTTCTCTAACGACAATATTTTTACTTCAGACAGTCACTTTCCAAGTGCATAATGAACTTTATAGGCATTAGAATGCCAATGCCCTATAACTTGCTAATGGAAAAAAGGAAGCTTGATGTTTGAGATATAAAAATAGCATCACAAATAGGAACAGTGTTGCAAAGAAATGTGTGGAGGAACAGGACTTTGAACTCAAATTGTTCCTCTTCATTTCCTCCCTCCTCTTTAGAGTGTCATTCTTAACCTTATTTTACACTCCACACCAACGAAACTGTCCAGAGAAGTTGAGAAGGGTTTTATTTACATTTTCTAAAGATTAAAACTGATCCCCCATACAAAACTGCTCATTTTACAATGGAATACATAACTGTCCATAAAACTGAAATGAACACAAAGGGCAAAAATATCTTCCTATCATATAGAACTGCTCAGCCTGACAGAAAAGAAATTTACTTAATTGTTGCTTTTAGTTGTCATTAATCAACCCAGTTGATTGATTAAGAACAATGCAGCGGAGGAGGCTTTTGCATCTTGCCCATGAGGAGTTATATATCCAATATATTTATAATGCATCCTTCTTCTTGGCTTTTCTTCGCAAACAAAGATTCAGGAAGGACTCATCCCATGCTTTCTACAAGTGCGTTGATGATTCGGAGGTTGAATGCGTCCTTTGAGCCTGTGCAATGGATTTTTTCTGCTGGAGCGCAGCGTGCACAGAACTGGCCTCACCCTTTAAACCAAAGGTTCATCTGCTGGGGCCTAGCAAACTTGGACGGTGGCAGCGAGGTCCTCAGGTCATAGGTTTGGATCGAGTTTCCTTCTCCAGATGGTTGACCTTACAGGGTTAAACGAGCAGTATCTGCTCGGGTTTGAATTTCCTTCTCCTAGGATGGTTGCCAAAAGGTTAGAGAGCCCATCCTGCCCTTTGACGCTCTTTGTCAGATCCTTCAGTTGTGACCTATTTGGCATGGGAGGCCCTACCGGTGGCTATTATGCCACTGCCAGCATAGCTCACAATTTCATTAGGGTAGGCAAGCCTCTCCCCCACAACAAGGGGGCGTCAACAGAGAGGAATGCATCCTATATACTATACATAAGCCAAAGGCAAATGAATTATACTTTTTTATACAGATGTTTCATCCCACAAGCACCAAATCCATTTATTCTGTGTTGCAATGTAGACCCTTCCATCATACCTCATCTAGACACATTGGTGGTAAATATTGTTGGAATTGAAGGAGCTGAAGAACTTACACATTCTGCTTGCTGCTATAACAGGTCAGCAAGTTATAGCCTTCCATATGTTGCTGAATAACTGGAGTCAACATAGCTAGCTGTGTGGGATCATAGGAGTTGCAGTCTAGTAACATTTAAAACGCCACTACTGGTTAAGTCATGTGTGTGTGTGTGTGTGTGTGTGTGTAGAGAGAGGGGGGGAGGGGAGTCAGGGTTCTAAATCTCCACAAAGCATTCATTGCACAGACAAATTTATGCTCATAAGGAACAATATTTGATTGAAATTGCCATATTTACTTGAATCTAGTGTGCCATTGAATGTAAATGCACATCTCAGTTTTCAAACCCTGAAACCAAAAATATGTTTGCTGGCAAATGTAATGCACTGCTGCAAAAAGTCCACACTTTGAAATTTGGCCAGAAATGATGTGCATTACAGTTGCTGCCTGCTTAGAGTTGCTTCTTTAAAAATCTTGGTGTTAGGACACCAAATCTTCCAGCAATTGAAAAGAAAACCAGAGATATAGGCAACCCTTCCCTTTAGGAGCCTTTAATGTTTATCCTTTTTCAGTTCTTTAGGTTCATCTATGTTGTAGAACGCATGCAGCCTGACACCACTTTTATTGCCCTTGCTCAATGCTAAGGAATTCTGGAAGTTGTAGTTCAACAAGCTCTTTAGCCTTCTCTGCTAAAGAGGACTAGCACCTCTCCAAACTACAAATCTCAGGATTCCATACACTCCATTATCAGTGTTATCAAACAGCATAAAGTACATGCCTACAGTATAGGTGCATCCTAGGCGAGTCCTTGAGTGAATCTGCACTAGAATTAATGCAGTCTGACACCACTTTATTTGCTATGGTTCAGTGCTATGGATGCTTGCTAAATATTCTTTTTTTAAAAAAAGAAATATATATTTATTATATCAGAAAATCCCCTTTAGGATAGCTAAGAAGATAGACAACAGTTGACCTATAGCTGGTTGTAAAAGTCAAGCTGTCCCTCATGAATGGGTTTTATCTACCATATATTAATGGGGTTGAAGCCCCATGGATAATCTTTTCACAGAAAAAGAAACTAATTTCTTGATGAAGAGTGAAATGTCTTCCACAAATAAGAAAATAATAATAACAACAACAACAACAACAACTTCTGGAATTGTGAACTGGACATAAGCAGAGCTGGATGATCTGAACAGAAAAACAAGAAAACTGATGATAATCCACTACTCATTACACCTGCGTAGTGATGTCGTCAGATTTTACCTGCCCAGAAAATCAGGAGGCAGAGGGCTTCTGCAAGTGAAAACAAGTGGTAGAAGAAGAGAAACATGCACTGGCATATTATGTAAAAAGCAGTCAATAACCAACATTGAGGGAAGCCAATAGTAGTAAACTGATTAAAGTGCAAAAGACCATGCGTGAATACTGTAAAAATACAATCCAAAGCAGAAGAGAAAACTGGCAAAAGAAGGCGCTCTATGGACAGTTCCTGGAAAAATTGAGAGCCAAATTGGCAAAGAAAAAACATGGCTGTGGCTCACTAATGGAACTCTGAAAAAGGAGACAGGGGGCCTGATTCTGGCAGCCCAAGAACAAGCCATTAGAACAAATGCCATCAAAGCCAGAATTGAAAATTCGACGACAAATTTAGACTCTGCAAGGAAGCAGATTAAATGATAGATCACATCCTCAGCTGCTGCAAGAAGATACTGCAGACAGATTACAAGCAGAGGCATAAAACCATTGCTCAGATGATTCATTGGACCTTGTGCCACAAATACCATCTGCCTGCGACAAAGAACTGGTGGGATCACAAGCCAGAAAAAGTTACAGAAAATGAACACATCAACCTCCTCTGGGACTTCCAAATCCAGACAGACAGAGTTTTGGAGTACAATACTCCTGACCTCACGTTCATGTTAAAAAACAAAGTATGGATTGTCGATGTCGCAATCCCAGGTACCAGCAAGATTGAAAAGAAACAACTGTAAAAGCTGAAACAATATGAGGATTTAAAGATTGAACTGCAAAGACTCTGACACAAGCCAGTAAAGGTGGTCCCAGTGGTGCAGTGCCTAAAGACCAGCTGCAGAAGGCCACATTACTGGGATTTGCACATATTATTTGCCGATATATCACACAGTACTAGACACTTGGGAAGTGTCTAACATGTGATCCAATACAACAGCCAGCAAGGTGATCTTGTCTGCTGTGAACTCATCTTGTGTTTCAAATAATAATATAATAATAACAACAACAACAACTTTATTTTTGTACCCATCTTTATTTTTGTATCCATCTCCCGGAGGGACCCGGGGTGGCTTACAAGGAGACAAGCCCTGTCAAACATAGTTAAAAATAACACATTAAAATACATAAAACAGCATAAAACTGAATAAATAATAATAGCATATAAGAGCAATCATCAGACCAACAACCAATGAACTACAATAATAGTCAATGTCTCGGTACGGGTGGGTAGACTGGTGCAAATCAATTGTCAAGATAGAGCTGATGGATAAACTGCATAAGTCAAATGGCAACATTAGGGATAGAGGGCAGTATAACATGGAGCATTATAACTTTGGGTACAGAACAGTAGTAAAGTGTAAGGACGAGATTTTGGATCCTGATTGAAGCAAAGGTTATCTGGAGGATTATCTAGTCAAAACCACAGTGGAACATCCATGTTTTTAGCTCTTTGTGGAGGATGGACAGGATCGGTACTAGTCCACGAAAGCAAAATATGTGAGTCCCAAAGGAAGATACAGAAAGGTTAAACAAAAAAAAGTGTTATATAGATTTCCCTCTCTTTAAATTACTTTTATAAAGTAATTAAATAATTGGTAATGTCTCTGATTCCAGTAGACATAAAAACATTGTTTCATTGTCCATCCTCATAACCCAAATAAATATAACAGAGAATGACTCAAGAAAGTGGGAGAACATTATATGGAGAAATGTTATTTTCATTCTCACTGAATTTGTCCATTTTTACTGACATTCTCATTTTGTCTTTTCTGTACAGTCATGCAAGAAAGAAGATCCTATACACTCATTGATCCCAGGACCGAAAGAGGTTGATCCCAGCTGGATGGGGCACTTCTTTTTTTTAATAATAGTGTTTATTCGTTTTCACAATTGTTAAAAACAACATTTAACATGGATCAAACATAGACTTCACATTAACAACAGACTTACAGAGACTAACAGACTAGTTACAACACTAAACATTTACTGAGTACTTCCAACCTTACCAACTGCCACCTGTAACATCTCTCACGATGTTATCTGTTAAGCTTCTAAATTTTTATAACATAAACAACCGATGTGTTTTGCTTAACATCCTTGTTCCTAGTAACTATATCTCACTTATTTACACATTAATGTCAGACCATCCTTCGATTTTGTTTTGTTTAAAGAAACCCACCACCTTTGACCAGTCCGTTTTCCTGCAATTGCTCATTTGGTCCATTGCTTGTGTCAAAGAGTCCATTTTCATGATCTCAAACAGTTTGGAGGCCCAGTCTTGGATGTTTGGGACAGAGTCTTCTTTCCATTTCTTGGCTAAGGACATTCTCGCTGCTGTGACGCAGTAAACAAATTTTTTTCAGTATTCAGCTCTAGGTGACAGTCTAACAAACCCAACAGGAAAAATTCTGGTTTTAATTGGATCTCTAAATTCAACATATTTTTCATTACAGTATATAAGTCCCTCCAAAATTTGTGGACCTTTTCGCAGTTCCACCAAAGATGGAAAAAGCTTCCAGGCACTGTTTTACACTTCCAACAATTCTTATCATAGTTCTTATTGTATTTTGCATTTTTAGGGGAGTAAGATACCATCTATGGAATATCTTGATATTACTTTCCTTAAGATCATAGGCATATGTATATTTGCAATGCATCTTCCAGAGTCTTTCCCAGCGAGTTAAGGGAATCTCGTGTCCAAAATTTTGCGCCCACTTGATCATGCAATTTTTAATTAGATCCTGTTCAGTTTTTACTTCAAGAAGTTTCCCATAAAGTGCAGAGACTCTTTTGTCTTTTTTGTCTAATAATTTGTCCCAGAACATTTGTTTCGTTTCGAATCCTATAATTAAGTCTTTGTTATAAACATCTCTAATTTGAAACGAATGAAACCAATTCATAGACTTGTCGAGTTCCCTTAACTCTGAGAATTCTTTCAAATGCCATTCATTGTTGCAACTGGTTAGTATATCCTTGTACCTAAGCCAGGTAGCCTTTCCATATTGTCTGCAGAAAAAAAGCTTCTTGGGGGGATAGCCATAGTGGGGGTTTTCCTGTTAACATATGTTTATACTTTAGCCAAATTCTTAGTAGCGAGCCTCTGATACAATGATTCTTGAAATTTTTATCTATCTTAGTTCTTTCATAATACATATAGCTGTGCCATCCGACCCTAAGGTCGTGCCCCTCTATTTCCAATATCTATCATGTTTGCCCATCTTATTCTTGGCTTTCTCTCTTGGATGGGGCATTTCTGAGGGAGCGGAGCCAGGCCGTGTGAAGCCCCGCCCCCTTCCCCCCAGCTTTAGCGCTTCCGCGGCTTCTAGAGGGAAGAGGGGAGGATGCCAAGGCAGTAGTGGCATAGATAGCCACTACTGGCTAGGCATTCCCCCCTCTTGCCTCCAGAAGCTGTGGAAACGCTAAATCCAGAGGGGAAGGGGGCAGAGCCAAGCCACACTAAGCCCCGCCCCCTTCTCCCCGGCTTTAGTGCTTCCACAGCTTCTGTCTCTGTCTCTCTGTCTCTCTGTCTCTCTCTCTCTCTCTCTCTCTCTCTCTCTCTCTCTCTCTCTCTCTCTCTCTCTCTCTCTCTCTCTCTCTCTCTCTCTCTCTCTCTCTATCTCTCTCTCTCTCTCTCTCTCTCTCTCTCTCTCTCTCTCTGTCTCTCTCTCTTTCTTTCTCTCTCTCTCTCTCTCTCTCTCTCTCAAAGACACATGTATGAGAGGAGGCATGATGAGGGCCATGGGTCATGCAACAGGAACAGGCGGGGAGCGGGCCATCTTCCTGGGCCCCCTCCTCGGCGTGTCCTTGGGCGAGGGGGAGAGGTCTCAGGGCACGCCGCTTGTTTACCTGAAGCAGCCTTGGGCCTAAGACGTTTCCTGGCCTCCAGAGATCTCCCTCCAGCAGTGGGCAGGGCTGCAGGTCATGTGGCCGCTGCTGCTGAGTGGCCGTTGGGAACTGGCCCAGGCCAGCCTGCCCCCCCCAAATTCCCTTCAGGTGCTTCGGCCTTGGGCTCCTCCCTCAAGGGCCAACCCTCAGAGCCGGGAGGAGGCAGCAGGGAATGCTGGGAGTTGTAGTCCAAAGCAGCTGAGGGCCCCTTGGCACCCCTCCCTCAGCAACAGAGAAGGCCGCCGCCTGGCTCCAATCCCCCGGCCGAGAGAGCCACCCCTTCGTGGGCCAGCGGGTGCCCTCCCCTCCTCCCACCCAAAGCGAGCACAACCCCCCTCAGGCCGGCCTCCCTGCCTCACCTGCGCCTCACCTGCGTCCGCCCGCCTTGGCGTCTTCCAGCCTCCTCGCAGTCTGAGGTGGAAGGCGGCTGGCCAATGGGGGCCTCCGGTGGGTGGGCAGGTGGGGCCTCACAGGCACAGCCAATGGGAGGGTGACATCGGGCTAGGGAGGGAGGGAGGGCGCTCCTCCTTCTTGGGCGGGGCTCCGTTGTTGATTGGTGGAGGAGGAACGGGGAGGGGGCCGTGGTGACATCACTCCCCCGAGGGAGAAGGAGGACCTCCCTCCCTCTTTGTCTTCCCTCAGGGATCGCTTTCCTTCCTTCTGGCCCGCCTCCTTGCAACCCGTCAATCAAAACCGGAGAGTGGCAGCCGGCCGGCCAATGGCAGAGGAGCGTCACGGGAGGAGGCGGTGAACAGAGGGAGGGAGGGCGGGGCTTCTTCTTCCCGGGCGGGTCCCAGCACAGCCAGCAGGGCGGGAGGAGGAGGCGCTTCAAGCCGAGGCAGACAGAGCGAGAGAGAGGTGCGTATAGTAATCTCTCTCCGTAAGCAGGAGGGAGGCGGGGAACACGGCTGCCATGCGCGAATGTTTGAAGTGCGCGCTGGCAGCGAAGAGGCAGGGATGCCAGTTCCATTGCCTGATTTTTGGGGCTTGTGTTTGGGGGTGTTGCAAGGTATCTAGGGTGGGGTTTTTTTGGCCGTATAGGTACCTTGTGGTATGGTGGAATGTGTTGCCGATTTTCGTGCTTCTGCGGCTTATAGTTTAGCTGTCTATTTGCCGGGATGCACGACGTGTCAAAATTTTTATATAGAGATTCCATTTGGACTCTCAGGGGGTCCAAATTTCATCTGTTGTACTGTTCTATGTGAATTTCCAAAAGTGATATTCTAGAAAAGCAAACCCAATGAGTTTATTTCCTATCACTAAGACCAAAGCAGTAACATTGTTACATATAAACAAAATCATTCTGTAGCTCAAGCACACACAGCATATTTCTATAGTTGGCTGTAAATCTGAATGGAGCAGCCAGAAATGTCAGATGGTTAAACAGGGTGAGCTAAAAAATGTAAAGCTACCAGAAATTTCATCTGTTCTATGTGAATTTCCTAAAGATCGTGCCTTTGATAGCTTTAAAATGTTTTATTTATAAATATTTGAAGCTGTGTTAGCCCAGTTGAATAAAAAATTGAAAGAAAAATTTAAAAATGGCAGGATTAGCAACATATGAAGTGCTACTAGCCACCAAGGCAATTTTTTTTACTTGTAAAGAAATGAAATTGAGAGCACCGAAGTTGAGAGCCAGTGTACAGGGTGTTGGAATTTAAATATTGCAGAAAATATAATTGTTAGATAAAAGCATTTTTTTCTTTTCAAATGTATAAGATTCATAGTTTGGGGATTGTTATATATGTTTCAGCTTTGTACTGGAGGACTCAACATGATGCTTAAGGAGTGGTCAACCTAAAAATGCTAAGGCCATGTGACTTTAAAATGTTCCAATGAAAGAAAAAGAAGTCAAAGTTCTGATAACTGTGATAGAGTCTTTCATGAACATATGTATGCTAAGTAAACGTAAAAGTTTCCCCTTGACATTAAGTCTCGTCGTGTCTAAGCCGAAGAGCCAATGTTGTCTCTAGACGCCTCCTAGGTCATGTGGCCATTATGCAAGATCAAAAACACTATGGAACACTATATGAACCATACATAGCAATAATATGAAAACAGGCAGACACTATAGAGGAGAAATATACACATGTAATGCTTTAAATCATAATAGCATGCACTGTAGTGCCTTGAGAACGACCAGAGTTTCTACCAATACAGCAAGGAAGCCTAAACACAAATAAAAAGTTCACAAGTCGAGTTGTCAGCACTCGGAGTGATGTCCTATGTGGTTCCAAGCTAAGAGTCATACAATACCAGCGGGAAGAAGAAGTTCTGACCTTGACAAAGACCTTCGGTCGAAACGAGACGAGAGGAATTCCGGGGTATTTACTCCCTCGTTGTTCCCTTTTTCAGTGGCCACAGACGCTCCCTCATCTCCCGGATCCTGGGCAAACAGAGGCCGCTGATTTTGCTGCTTGGGCAGCTTTGCATTCCTTGATTGATTGGCGTTTCCCCCTGACACCCAGTGCCTCCCGTTTTCCCTTCTCCGGCAGACGCCGTCAAGCCTCCGCCAGCTTTGCAGCCCAGTATTTCCATTTGAAGAGGATTTTGGTGTTCCAAGCGGCTTGCAGCGTTCCCTGGAGTTCTACCCCACCCAGTGCATTTTGCGGTTTTCTCCCGCTGGTATTGTATGACTCTTAGCTTGGAACCACACAGGACATCACTCCGAGTGCTGACAACTCGACTTGTGAACTTTTTATTTGTGTTTAGGCTTCCTTGCTGTATTGGTAGAAACTCTGGTCGTTCTCAAGGCACTACAGTGCATGCTATTATGATTTAAAGCATTACATTGTGTATATTTCTCCTCTATAGTGTCTGCCTGCTTTCATATTATTGCTATGTATGGTTCATATAGTGTTCCATAGTGTTTTTGATCTTGCATTATTGACACGGTCCCCCTCCTGTGTAGTTTTACCATGTGGCCATTATGACTGCATGGAGCTCCATTGCCTTTCCGCAGAAGTGGTACCTATTGATCTACTAACATTTGCATGTTTTCTAACTGCTAGGTTGATAGAAGCTAAGCCTAACAGCAGGAGCTCACCATGCTCCCCAGATTTGAACCACCAACCTTATATTCAGCAAGTTCAGCAGCTCAGCGGTTTAACCACTGCAACACCAGAGGATGAAGAAACAAAGCAGTTCATCCTTTAAACAAATACGTATGTTACACATTTCATATACCAAACGTAGCATGCCTATAGCTAGTTTCTTATCTAAAAATTAGATATAGAATGTATTTGTGTCATTTCCAGTTAGCCTTAACCACACCCACCATCTTCCTGCTTTGATTGTTTGCAGTTTTTTCTGTTCTATGTTTATACAGCACAAATCGCAAAATCTCACACTAAAACATGTTATGAAACCTTTAGTAAGTTACTCATTTTTGTCCCCCTACTTAAGCCTCTTTAACTTTAACTACTATTTTTGTGCATGTCAGAAGCAACTTGAGATACTGCAAGGTGCTTTTGGTGTGAGAGAATTGGCCATCTGCAGGGACATTGCCCAGGGAATGCCCAGATGTTTTACCATCCTGTGGGAGACTTCTCTCATGTCCCTGCACGGGAAGATGGAGCTGACAGATGGGAGCTCACCCCATCTCTTGAATTCGAACCACCGACCTTCAGATCAGCAGTTCAGCCGGCATAAGGGTTTAACCCATTAGGCCACAATGTCTCCATTTTAGCCAAAAAAACTGGAGGTGAGTGAGAGGTGGAGACAATGTGAGACTGTTTGTTGCTCATCTGCTTATGAATACTAAATGAGATATACAACCATCTCTCTCATTCCCTAGCACAACAAGATATGGGGAAAGTGGATTGGCAATTTTCTTCCTCATCACAAGCAGCCACAGACTGATAACATGTTATTTCAAGTCTGTGATCACGTCTTCATTAACTTTATGAAATGAACAGGAATTATACTGCAGTAGAACAATAACAAATAATATGTTCTAGAAGGATGGCTATGGATGGAAAACTGCTTATTTTGGTTGCTTTGCTCGTTTGAGGTATTATTAATGTTCATGATATTTATGTGTTGACACCTGCACATATGGTAGTTCCTTGAAGTTTATTAAGACAGCTGCTTTTTATTACCTCTAGCTGGAGGCCTAAAGATCACAAATCATTTATTTTTAATATCATTTTAATTGAGTGCCAAGATGTCACCTGAACCTTTGAAAATGGGTATAGGGTCTCAAAATTCTTTTTTCCTCTTCCTTTCTTCCTTTCTTTTTTTGCAAATAGTGATGTTTAGATCACATCATAGATGTGAAAACTTGTGAAATATTCAAAGTCCCAAGGTCCCTCTCTGTCACCCCCATTTCCAGATGTGACAGATGTATCCTGAAACTAATAGCAAGTTGGAAGAGAAAAGTCAAAACTTGGCCATCTGCTGTTTGCCAATGCAGCAATACAAATTAAGTTGATGAAGATTCAAAGGGAAAAAAAGAATATATAGGCATAAGTTTCAAGATGGCCCCATACCCTTCCAGGAAAACAGAAAAACAGAAAAGAATTATATCATCGTAAGTTATTCCTTCAAACAGTCTATCCTTATTAGAGCACAGTATATTTGGTATTTTCTTACAATCCTTGTCATATAACAATATATTATTTATATTTATTTATTCAATCAATCAATGATTTATTACGGTCTATGACCAGCACATAAAATGGGGCACAGATGCCCAAGGAAGGGGAATCACAGTTCCCAAGTAGGTCAAATATAAAAGCAAATTAAAACATGTTATAAAAAGAAAACAGATTAAAAAGACAAGTTAAATTACAGGTTAAAGAACAGGTATGTGTCTAAAGGAGTGGGGCAGCTAAAATGAGATATCAAGCTACTGGGAGGCTCTGGGGAGGGATGAGAATGGAACATTTACAGCATTTCAGTTATAACAAATTACTCTAGTTGTATTCCCGGCAGGAAATTGCCTTGTGGGGTCAATCATCGACCATCTAATATTAGTTGCTGCCGCACAGAACTTGGCAACACTTTGAGTTAGCGCAAAACAGGAGTCCGAAAGCAGCAGGAAAGTGTAGTATCTTTCGGTGTGCCCTGGGTGTTTTAAAAGCCATGGAGTGATAAGGTTAGTTCTAATGGCTCTGTAGAATACACATTGGAGGAGCACATGCTAAGTTGTTTCAATATACCCAGACTCACAAGGGCATAGTCTCTCCTGAGCAGGGGTCTTCCGGTACCTCCCCTCCAGTACTGCTGATGGAAGGGCATGACATCTTGCCAGAGTGAAAGCTCTTCGGTGTTTAGGCACCTCCAGGTTTGCTAAGTAAGCCATGGAAGCGATGGTGTATCTATTATCTTCATACATGTTGAAGGCTGAAGAGCAGGCTAAATCTGATTGCCGCTCTATATCCAGGATCCATTGTCTAATGAGATCCTTAGCTTGGTCCCAACGCATACTTAGCAGTTGTCCTTAAGAGAAGCCTAGAGTTGCAATTTTTGTTGCCACTGCCTTATTCCATGTAGACTGAAATTCGTCTCTCAGAGTAAGTGGGGCAAGGCCAGATGGTGAGAAAGACAGGTGCAGCCAGTAATTGAGAATGGCTGTCCAGACTCTTGCCCCCACACTCATGAGGTGTGTCTCTAATTGCAGGGTGGCATTTGAGACACATCTGGGAACCTGCACCACTGATCTTAGGAATTTTGATTGTACCTGCTCCAGAGGAGTGTAGTTTGAAAGGGGGCCGAGTTGGGCTCAATACAACATTTGCGCTATTGGTTTTGCCTCAAAGAGCTTAAGTGCTGCTGGTATGTAGTGGCCTCCTCCCATTTTGAGAAACTTTAGGATAGCATATGAGCTCTTTTGCACTGTATCTCCTACATAATCAGCATGTACTTTTTTGCTTCCAGTGCAGTGGTAAAATACTTCCAGGTATTTAAAGCTTGAGACCTGTTCAATATTGTGTCCGTCTAGTCTCCAGGTGTGGTTATTGGGTCATTTTGTGAACATCATAATTTTGGTTTTTTGAAAATTAAGATGAAGCTGTTCTGCATTGCAATATTTTGTTAGGGCTCTCAAAGCTCCTTTCAGGCCTACTTGAGTTCTGAATAGTAGCACTGTGTCATCTGCATAGAGCAGGGTTGATAAGTGTCTTCCTGCCAGTTTTGGAGGATGGAAGTCCAAGTTATAGAGGTGCTCCACCATGGAGTTAATATAGAAGTTGAATAGTAGTGGAGCCAAAGTGCATCCCTGCTTGACGCCTTTCTGCATTTCAATGGCCCTAGTGAGATGGCCTTGGGGGGTACATCTTATTTTCAGTGTGGCCCCTTCATGTAGGGCGTGAATTAAATGCAGAAGTTGACTATTTATTTATTTATTTATTATTTCAACTTGCTAATCCGCCCTCCCCGAGGCTCAATACAATTAAAACATAATAATAATACTTTATTTACAAACTGCCCAATCTTCCCGAAGGGCACTTTCCAACAATTGTAGCAAACTTTCAATGTCAAAAGAAAAGCCATACAAACAGTTTACATCAGGCCAAGACACATTAGACAGTATAGAACAACATAACTATAACTTAATAATCAAAATTGTGTGTGTGTGTGTGGGGGGGATAAAATAAAAACAAAAACCTCATAAAATACAAAAAACCCTGATAAAACAGACTAAAAATAAAATAAAATAAAAAACTGAATATAGTGGAGCTCTATCAGGCAAGGTTCAATAATAGCAATGGCCAAGAGTGCTAAAATGGACCTAATCAGCTGTAAAAAGGACTGGGTGAGGGATAGCACAGACATCCTATCATAAGGCCAGGGAAGTGGATGAAGTGCAAAACATAGTACTATCTGGCATCCTTGAGACTGGGCCTAGGAACTAATCGTTCTCAAATAGTTCTCAAAAACTTGCTGGAACATCCAGTTTTTCACTTCCCTATAAAAGAAAGACAGTGTGGGGGCTTGCTTGATCTCCCTGGAGATGGTGTTCCAAAGCCAGAGGAGCCAGCACCATGAAGGCCCTCTCTCTTGTCCCCACCAGCCATGCTTGTTACAGTGGTGGAAGCGAGAGGAGGCCCTCCCCGGCAGATCTTGCATCCTGTGCCAGTTCATAGGGAGAGATATGATCACGAAGATAGGCAGGGACTGAACTATTTAGGGCTTTATAACCTTGAATTTGGACTGGAAACTTATCAGTAGAACCAAACTCCAAAACTTTGGATGACCTTACCCAGCAGTTTCATGTAGATGTTAGAAAGCATGGGAGATGGAATGGAATCTTGTGGGACCCCACAGGTCAATCACCAGGGGCCCAAAGAGGAACCCCACAGCTTCCCCAACTGGGTGCAATCCTCCAGGAAATAGTGGAGCCATTGCCAACCAGTGCCCCCAAGATCCATTCCATTTGCATTGTGGTGAGCCAAAAATTCCTTGGGTAAAAGGGGGGAAGAAAAGAAGGTGGGAAGTCTATATGATAATGACATAGATCTTGCTTCCACATTGAATATTATATTTCATAGTAAATTCTGTAAGTAAGGGCCCTTTCAGACAGGCCTTGTATCCCTGGAGCTGATCCCAGTTGGGGGGGGGGGGTTTCTTTAAACTGGATTATATGGAGTCCACACTTCAGATTATCTAAAATAAACAGAAAACCAGGGATCAGACCCTGGGATATAGAGCCTGTCTGGAAGGGCTCTAACTTCAGTTTAGTTTTATTTACACTGGGGGAAAAATAACTAGATTTGGGGGGGATCTGAATGGATTCTTCTGTGCCTGTTGAAATGGACATTTAAGTTAATGCCTACAATTGAACAAGTAAATCAAACATCATCCTTATTTATTTGAAAGGAAGCATGGAATTTGAACAAATGTTTTAAGGCAACTGTTTTTCATCACTTAAAGGTCCATTATGGAAGTTTAAAAAATCAACAAGAACAAACTATTCTCCCCATTAAATGGGGGGGGGGTCATAGAAACATATAATAAAACAGCTGTTGCTATGTACTTTCAAGTCATTTCCAATTTTGGGCAACCCTATCACAGGGTTTTCTTGGCAACATCTGTTTAGGGGTGTCTCATACAATCATAGATTTGAAATAGGATGGCTTTCAGTATATCTTCTTAGCATTCAAAAGCTTTCAAAAATATGTTTTTCCTAAACTTTATAAAAATCTAGCAGCAATGCACATACGGCCTTTTATCTCATTATGTATGGGGAAATGGAACAAGAGATGTTAGATTGCTTATGACTTGATAATGGGTTCATGGGGAAGTGATATTTGAATCACCAAAGAAAGTTGAAATTGAAAGAAGAAACTCAGAAGTGGTACTAGAGGAGAGGTCTACAGATAACATGGGATTGCCAAAAACACAAATAATTGGGTCTTGCAGAAAATCAAACTTAAACTCTCACTAAAAGCTGAAGTAACAAAACAGAATTATGGTAGTTTAGACAGATTATGCGATGACATGACTCACTGGAAAAGACAACTGTTTAGTATAGTTGTCCACACTGCCATATAATTCAGTTCAAAGCAGATAATCTGCATTCAGAAACTGAATTAAATGGTCGTGTAGTTGGGGCTCAATGAAGGAAGCTACAGTTCAGGATTTACGAGACCTGAGTAGTTTGTAATGCCACTATAAATTGAAGAAGGCATATAAGCCCTCCTGCCCCCTGCATCCCATTACATTTATTATAATGGAAGCAGTATAATAAAACATAGTCATAATCACTTAGATGTGGCAGACTTTTCCCCTGGCTTGTGTCCAAGTGGCATCTATATCAACAAGTTAGAAGTAACATATTACCAGTTGTGGGCTTGGCTTCAGCCGTCTTTGTTAATTCCAACTATACGACTCATTGAACCAATTGATGGATGTGGCTAGTAAATCTTATTGATCAATGAGTCTTCTGTAGTTAAAACAAGGAGTAGGATAAAAGTCAAAATCTCAAAAAATCACTTTTTGTGAGGTTAAGGAGATAACCATCCACCTTACTTTGCATTATAATATTGATACTAACATGTTATGAAGAATGGGCACATATTAGAAACAATATCAGCTGAATATATGAAAATGTTATTTTTTAATGTACTTTGGGGCCTTTTTCTATTTTTCAAAGTTTCCCTTAGAAATAGAAAAAAATGATTAAAAATAATGCATTACCCTCCCCTCAAACTGTGGATAACATTAAGGTATTATTAATGGTTAAAGTAACAATGCCAGTCCATAACCTTTTTTCATGAATGTTTCCAAGTGCTGGGGGGGGGGGGACTGTTTTGTCATCTGTAAATGATGGATGTGTCACATGCACTCCCAAAAGCAGAAATTCTTGAATAGTTTTAGGAAAGATTTGAAATGTTGTTGCTGCTTCTTTTTTAAAAAAAAAATCAAAACAATATTTTTCAAGTATATTTATGGCACCTTCCTCTCTGCCCAGAAAGTCTCATTTTGACACATTATCTCTAATACTTGCTGACACCTGCGCACGCACGCACACACACACACACACACACACACACAGTGCAGCAGGTCTGATGAATCTGTTTACACAGCTCAGCAGCATTCCTTTAATAACCAATTCGAGCTGGCTGACTTTTGGAGGCTAGAAATATACTGACTGTTTTTTGTAAAAAGCTACTTCATATTGGAGATGAAAGGCCACTGCCTTCAGGTCTCTCTCCTTCCCACTCCCCTCCCTGCATCTCTCTTTCTTTCAAGCTTGAAACAACTTTGCTTTCAGGAAATGCAAATGCCTCGTGATATAGCAATGTTCTCATTTTAGAAAATCGACAGCATTCAGTATGTACTCCAATTGTGGTCTTGCCATCCAATTCCTTTGTCAGAAAAGGGATAGCTCCTTCACTTAATAGAATGGATGCAGAGCTTCTGTGACCCTGCACTTAAATTGTTAGGCAAAGATGAATCAAGAGAAGGATACACAAGAAACTGAATTCTCTCAGGATGAAACCATTCTACTCAGAACCTTTCTGGGTAATATGTGAAATAGGAAGCCACTCGACAAAAGAGGCTTTTTTCCCGTTTATGAGGAGTGGTTATTACAAAACTCTCAATTTACTCAATTTCCACAAGATACAGCAGGTGTTTTTTGTAGATATAATGTCCAGCTTTCACGGCTGCTGTTTGTGCAGCTGTACAGAAGATCAAACAAAAACATTGAGATTGCTGGGAGAAGGATGCCTAGGATGCTAAGAAGACAGCAAAACTGAGAGTTTTGAGGCAACTTTGTCATGTATCACTCCATATAATAGGCACAAGAGAGAAATCTGATTTTATGCAAAAACATTATGTTATGTTGTAAGTTTTTCAGGCTGTACAGCCATGTTACAGAAGCATTCTCTCCTGACTTTTTGTCTGCATATATGGCAGGCATCCTCAAAGGCTGTGAGGTGTGTTGACTTACTTTAAAAAAAGAAAGAAAAGCGTTTTGTGTGTTCTGTTCAAGAACAGCAGTCTGAACACCGTGCTTGTTGTGTCTGTACCCCGCCTGCCCACCTACCCCCATACACATGCATTGACAGGATTGCCAAATTATCTATATTTGATATACTTCTTTTTCAAATGCTAGGAAAAATCTTCTGCTATCAGGAGACAAATACCTCTCATTAACTTTCACTGATGAAACACCTACCACCAGGCCACTCACCAAATGCCACTTAGGAATATTTCACCAGAAGCTATAACACTGATATAAGCACAAGCTAGTCCTTTGTGATTTACTCTACACTACTATGTTAGTACTCCAGAAAGACTTGCATCCTTACCAAAATGTCCCACATGATTGCTGCAGCCTTTAAAAGCAGATTTTGTATCTTCAGTAATGCTGTGTCTAAGAGTTCAAATCCCAGTGGACTTCTGCCTAAGGGATGAATGTAGGAGCACTAGATATTTGAAATAAATATTGGATTGCTACCGCTTTTGAAGGCTGTGTGTAAAACAGCTTTGACTGAAACATGAATATCAAAGAACATTGCCTGTGCTGCTCCTTTTGCACAAATGTCTGAATATAGGGAGCTTCATATGTTTACAGAATAATTTGCAAGTGTGTGTTTAGATATATATATATCTACTGGAAAACAGTACCTCCAAGTCCCATACCTGTGAGGCATCCCAGAAGTATACTGTGGTCAATGGTATTGAAGGCTGCTGAAAGGTCCAGCAGAACCAATAGGGACACACTCCTCTGTCTAGTTCCCGATGTAGATCATCTACCAAGGCGACCAAGAGAGAGAGAGAGAGAGAGAGAGAGAGAGAGAGAGAGAGTCATGCCTATATTTATTTATTTACTACATTTATGTATTGCTTTTCCAACATTATAAAGGCAAAATTCAATGCTGTACATACATGTGAAAACTAAAAGATAATAACAAGACAATAACATAAAACTATAAATTAACCTAACCAAATTAAAACATAAACATAAAAGAACATTTAGATATAAAGCATAAAAATAAAACATTGATAATATAATAGCATTTATATTTAAACAACATTAATTTAAAACAGTTATTAAAATCACGCCATCCAAGATCAAGTTCATAGTCTGTTCACTATTTCTTCTTATTTTATTGCACTATTAGCTTTGCTGTCCGAAAACTTGGTCACATAACCACATTTTTACTTTCTTTCTGAATGTCAGGAGGGAAGGGGCTACTCTAATTTCACTAGGGAGGGAGTTCCATATTAAAGGGGCCACCACTGAGAATCCCTGTCTCTCGTGCCCACCAGTTGCGCTTGCGAGGTCAGTGGAATTGAGAACAGGTCCTCCCCAGAAAAACTTAATCTCTGGGGAGATTAATCTATCGATGTATACATGAATGTATGAATATTGGGCAAAATATTATTTTCCCCAATATAACTGATGTTTCTTCCAGCCTCCTGGAAATTGTTATGGTTCTACTGTCAAAAATGTAGTGCGAATTATGAAAGTGTATTATCCAGATATGATTGGCAAGTACTTTTAAGAAAATTGTAACTACAAAACATGTTTATGACAGTACAAGAGGTGTCAGTCCCCACCTTTCCCTCTTTCTTCTAGGAAATACACACCCAATGCATATTCTATCATTTGTCAGTCATTGGTTTTTAATGTAAGATGAAGAACTGCATATTTAGGAAAAGAGCAGGCACTGTGGGTTTTTCTGTGCTCAGTGTTGTTTTTGCTAGGCTGGTGATAATTGGTATGAAATTTATGGAAGAGGAAGGAGAAAAATGAATCAAACCTTGAAGTAACTACCCATAAATTATAGAATCATAGTGCTGAGTTGGAAGAGGACTTGACCCCACCAATTCTGTATCAAGCAGGGAAAACTTCAATCCACATACAAAGCACTACAAGCAGAGCAAGGTGCTTCAAGATTTTGTTCAGAGACTGTGTTTTAAAATTAAGCAAAATAGATTTCCCCATTATCTGGATTTTGTAATGCATCTTGTGGTGTTAAAACAAGCATTGAAATGTGTATGTTGGAATAGGCTATATATAAAATGCGTATTTTGTAGGAAATGAAGTATATAAATTGATATTTATATAGTTATATATAGATGGTGCCTTTTAGGTGCAGAGGTCTCCTCATCTTCTCCCTCCCCCTTTTCCTCCCCACCGTGTGCTCCATAGTGGTTTGGGAACACACACCACTGTTGCAACCCCATCACAAAGTCTGGATTTTTGTCCCTCCCCTCCCTAAAAAGGGGCTTTTTAATCCTTTTTGGTTTATGATGGATATCTTCAAACTTCTTCTCTCCTCCCAATTCCTCAGACAGGTATCTTATGGTTCGGGTTCGTCCTTCCTCCCTTAGTGCCCAGAATATAACTTGTCAGGAAATGCATAAACTGCATGCCAGTCCAAGCAAGGAAATCCAAGCATATCCCCAGTCAGGCTTGGCACACCATCAAAGTATCCTGTGGCTTGTTTGTTTCCCTTTGGGCCCTTGGTGGGTCCCAGTTCCTGCCCTTCTCCTCGTTCTTCTGCTGATAGGCTCACTTGCAGTGGAAGATATGTCTTGTCCTCCAAATGTGGCACCCCACCCACCCCATTCCAGCCAGCCATAGCACTAAAAAAGATTAAATTTATTGACAAAATTTTAAATTTTTCCCCAAAATCAGGCAATGTGCTAATCATTCTGAAACTTAGGGAGAATAATGCACTGGTTGTGTTGAGTAAGAGAAAATCTTTGACCATGGCTCTTGTTGTTTGTTTTTCTGATAAAAACCAAACAATTTCCCTAAAAATCAATAGATCAGGGAAACTTGGTGTGCGGGGAGGCTTACAGTGTTAAAGGTGTTCTATCTTTGTAGCAGTTTCACCCCAATGACTGTAAAAATGAGGGAGAAAGGATTCCTGGAAGCTCCCATCCAACCAACCCTGCCGGCGCGCAATTACTTTAACGGAATAGTAACAATATTTAGTAACAAAAGTTTTTCTAACAACATTTTAGAAACACTTTAGAAACAAAACACCGACATTCCCTAATTTTGTAATGACTTTTGAACCATTTTAATTGATTGCACATGCCTAAATTGGCATACACATTCTGCACATTAGTGCAGAAATGTGTGGGGAAAGACTCATGAATGAAGTTATCAACAGCTCTGGTCAGGTCTTGGAGACTCAGAGCTGTAGCTTCCTTGATTGAATCTATCAATCAAGGAATATGGAATATAGTCCTCCTTTTTCCTCCTACCTTCTATCTTGCAAAGCATTATTGTCTTTTATGTAAGTCATATCTTCACACAATATGGCCAAATTACAAAAGTCTGAAGGTCACATCTTTACTGATCTCTTAGGTAAATGAGAGCTCTACATAAAATCCAGCAGCTGCACTTCGACTCACTATTGCTGACAACTAACCTGATTTGCAGTGCCCTGCTCGTGTCTCTGTGTATTTTGACCTTAGTTTTGCCCCCCTCTTCTCTCACACTGCACCTTCTAATGCCTTCTGGGGGCATGATCATAATAATAAATCCATAATAATAAAACTTTATTTCTGGGCTACACCGTTCACCCAAAAAGGGACTCATGGTTGTTTACAATATAAAAACAGGATTTTTTTGTATTGATATCATTTTCACACACAAATAATGCTTCCTGTTGGCCATTTTAGACCCAGGAGAGGCTTTTTTTCTTTATATATAGGGGGGTGGGGTGGAGGAGTATGGCCTCAAATGATCTTGTGTTAACAGAAACATCTTTATATGCTGCCCTTAGTCCATCCTAGTGTAGAATGTATTTTTAAAAAACCAATAAACTATATAAAGTACAGCATGAAGTATAGAAGTAATAGTCTGTGTTAAAGAAACACATTTCTAAACTAATAGAGGGTGATCCTGAATAGGAATAGTAGTCTTTGGTTAGTGTTTTTGATAGTTCACCATTATAGTCAGTTGAATCACCAAAAGCAGCAAAAACACCTGCTGTTCCTTCCAGATTACAGCAATGGGAGATTTCCTATATCATGTAACTTGGCTGCTGGGTTTACTATAAATTTTTCTACTGAAATTATATGCATTTCATCATACAGGTAAAAATATCTGAAATGCACACATCTTTCACAAGGATAATTAGGAAAGTGAACGGAACTGTAAATATAAATCCCACACCAAATTAAAGTGTCTGCTTAATGTTTATCTGAGCAGGGAAAGCCTAATGAGATATACATATGTCAGTTTTGCAATATATTTCCTGTGTTTGTGTAATAACCAGTATACATTTCCAATTGAAATGTTCTATTATCTCATAACGATTACTATTTTTAGGATAACTACAAACAGCAACAGCAACATGCTATTTCTATAGAGAAACTTTTTATATTGAGAGAAATCTTAACTCTAATTCACTGGTTGAAAGAGCAGGAGATGTGCTCCAATCCTGGATTGGCTTAGTTTATGTATTGACTGAAAAAAGGGACATACACACAAATAACATGGATGAATATATAACAACCAGTTCACTTTCTAAGACACAACACCTGTAAATGTATAAATAAATTCAATAATTCATTAGGACTTTACAAAACAATTAATATACGTAGTTTATGGGAACGAACTAAAAATTATTCCTATTAATCCATTATTCCATTTGCTTTCTTTGTATTCAAAAGAAGAAGTGGACACTATCACATTGACTTTATAACCAAGTTTCTGCTACCGTAAAAGAAAAGCAATTTCAACAAAAAAAACCCTTAAATTCTCATAACAATTTAATACAGCTTCTCATTCTCTTTCCCTTTCAATTTTTTTCAGTGTAACAGGTAGTATAATTTTCCAGCAGCAATATCAATTATTTAATTCTCAGATCAGAATTCAGGCAAGTGTAAACTAAACAGCAGCCTTACCACCTGTACAGCTATCAATAAACTAATAAATTGATTAAACTTAATACAAGTTCTTGAAAAAAATCAATAATTCTTTGTGAAAAATTATTCTGATAGTTAGACAAAGTAGCCAAACTGAATGACACATTGGTCTCCTTCAAGTTCAGGGACAACGGGTGGAGAGGGATTGAGTGGTCTCTGAGAAGCTCCCCCTTACTTGTGGGGTACATCAGGGGGCCATTCTTTCCCCTCCATTATTTAACATCTACATGCGACCACTGGCCCGACTGGTGTGTAGCTATGGTCTGGAATGTCATCAGTACGCTGATGACACCCAACTTGTGCTGAGGATGGGGAGCAGACCGGACTCCGTACCTGATAATTTCCATCTGTGCTTGGAAGCCGTGACTGGATGGCTACGGGCTAGACAGTTGAAGGTGAATCCATCGAAGACGGAGATCCTTTGGTTGGGCCGCCTGGTGGGAGGGAGGTGCCGGCTGCTTACCCTGGATGGTGAAGCACTTTTCCCGTCGTCCTTGGTAAAGAGTCTGGGGGTCCAGTTGGACCCACTGCTAACTATGGAGGCCCAGGTCTCTATGGTCAGCAGATCCGCATTTTTCCATCTGTGACAGGCTAGACGGCTGGTACCCTACCTCTCCGGGGGTGACTTGGCCACGGTGATCCAGGTGACAGTCATCTCGAGACTCGACTACTGTAACTTCCTCTACATCTACCTTCCTCTGTCCATGATCCGGAAACTTAAACTGGTTTAGAATGCTGCAGCTCGCTTGCTCGCTGGGGCTCCAGCTAGATGCTGCACTGGCTCCCAGTGGAGTACTGGATCACGTTCAAAGTGCTGGTTTTAACCTTTAAAGCCTTATATGGTCTGGGGCCCATGTAGTTGAGGGACTGTCTCTCTCCGTATGTTCCTCAGAGATCACTACAATTTAAAGATCAAAACCTACTAGAGGTTCCCCCCATCCGAACCTATCACCTGTCTTCGACTCAACAAAGAGCTTTTTCTGTAGCAGCCACTACACTCTGCCAGACAATGTCCAGGCTCTTAGGGAGCTTTCAGCCTTCCGAAGAGCCTGTAAAACAACCCTATTTCAGCAGGCCTTCAACACTTAGTGCTCCATGAAAGCCATCCGCAGTGCTCCATGTAATCCATGTCGCAGTGGTATGTCTTGTTCAATTGTAACTGGGGCAATTGTTTTACTGTTTTTATTGTTTTATTACTGTTTTAATTGTTGTTCTTATTGATTTTATTGTATTTGCTGCTATGTTGTGAACCGCCCTGAGCCTCCAGGAAGGAGCAGTATTTAAGCATGAATAATAAATAAATAAATAAATAATTCCCTTTTAACATGTATTGGTATCCTGCTTTTCCCCCAGGTTGGGACACAAAGTGGCTAACTTGAAAAATGATATAAAACTTATAAAAGGTGGCTGCCATAATGCCATAGACATTATGTAAATCCATAGTGTCCACACCAATAAAATGAGTTTATATTTTATTTTAAAAGCCTTCCTTTTAAACATGTGTGACTTGTTTCTTTATTTTGTGCAAATAGAATTGCAACAAGGAATAGGTCTTACAATAAAGTTCCTATCTCTAGCAAAATGTCTGTATGGAATCTTGGCTTGGTTTACTTCTTGATTCAAAAAAGTCAAATGACTGGTTTCATATGCCCAAGAAATAGTGATGTAAATGAGACAGGGTACTTCTACATCTCAAAACACCTCATTTGAAAAAAAAAAAGACAACTGAAGTGATATTTTGTCATTTCTGCTGCTCCTGCAGAAGATTAATGACCTCATCACACCCAGAGGATTGCACTGTGCATCTGACCTGAGTGATGGACTGCCTAAAGATCACTGCAACTCCTCCTCCCTGCCCCCCAGAATTAGCCTGCTGGTGCATCCCGAAACCTGGTGGGCACAGCTGGGTAAGATTTACTCCACCCAGCTCGTTCAACCACGTCTTGGTGATGCAAGCCAGATCTGCCCCCTCATCCAAGACCAGGTCCTGAATGACAGCTGTTTTACCATTGACGGATCTGGTGTTCACAAGCAGGATCTTAAGTCCAGGGGGTCTGTCGTGGAAACTACCACACCTAACCTTCTCCAGGGTCACAAGAACTTTATTGTGCTTTTTCCTGGGATAAGGTTGACCAACGTTCCTCCTCCCCCACACAACCTCTATGGTATCCCTCCCATTTGAATCCCCCCCCCCCGGGTGAATAGGCGGATTAAGGATGGACTCGTGAGGGATTAGTCAGCTCTCCAAGACTGGAGAGCCACACATTAAGTTCATTTGGCTTGAGGTTGAAGATATCTCCAGTGGTGTTAGGGAGAACAAATCATCCGGCATGCTGGGGGTGTGTGTGTGTGTGCTGAACAATTGTTAATTCTGCTACATTGTTTTATTTCATGCATTACAGTCCTTACATGTAGTTTATAAAAGTTACAAATTGTTTGTTCAGATACAGAAGTGAATGTTAGCCAAATTATTCTGCTGGCTTTCCCTATCAAAAGGTAAGCTTATGACCCACCAGCTGAATCTGGTCCACTAGTGAGCACAAAGAATAACAACCAGAAAGCAAGCTGGTTTTTAATGCTATCTCCCATCTATCCCAGCAAATACCATCTGCAAATATAAATATGGGACCATTGCATTAATGCTGTTTCATATCCATGTCCCATCATGCCATATCACTATTTTTGTGTTAGTATTACTAATGGTCATAGTACATAGAAGTCTTATCCTATTAGTGACTTTCAAATCACATTAGGAAGCACTAGCTAGTTGAACAGGGTGCAAATCTAATAGAGAAGTTGCTCTTACAGTAAGACCTTTGAATCCCATTAATCCAAGAATGACATAGTTAGACATTTTGTTCACACTGAGCACTTCCAGCAGGTTTGAGACTTTGGTGCAGTCACATATGATAGACATTCCTTTTCAGGTAAGGAGTTCTGTTTTCTGGTTGCTGGCATGTACTTCTCAGGTGGTGCCATCTGTTCTTCTTAATGACTAAAGAAAAATGGACAGCGTAACATTGCAATTATATACTTCATCCAAATATACACTTCCCAGCATTCATTCTGTTTCAGTACATAAGGTTTATGGCCCACCAGCTGAATCTGGTCCACTAGTCAGCACATCTAGCCTAAGGAGGACTCAAGCAAATTTATCTTCCTTACAAAGAGATCAAAGGAGACAAACTTCCATCTTATTTAGTCAGGGCAGAAAGTAATTTGCACTGGTGCCCTGATAGAAAATGGTTGGGGAAGTCAGAGTACAAATCAAATGGTGTCTAGAAGAGCAGTTTCTTCAACCATTGTTTGAGTTTCTCCCCACATCACTCATCATTCTGGGATAAAATGCCATAGAACACAAGACTGGCCCTTGAAGAAACAGTTTGTCCTTCATCTTTTGCTCACCACTTTGATCAACATGGTTAATGGCAACCAAAACCAGCACAGCACTCTATGAGTTGAAGAATCAAATGAGTTGATCCCGTGTAGTTTATAAAGGTTACAAATTATTTGTTCAGAGACAAAAGAATCCTGTCGATAGTTGTTTTAAAATGCACAAGATAAAAAATATATAAATTAAATGATTTCTTTTATTGGCTTGGTACAGTAAGGATGTCCTGGATATTAATATCTTCCCTTAAATGAGAAGAAATAATATAATTAGTGGTGTCTCTGCTGAGCAACAGCTTCAAAAATGACTCCATTTTTAAAAACTGGAGGTGCTGCTCAAGTGGCGAAGAAGTCTTGTGCAGCACCTCAAGACTTTCCCCCACATCAGAGTGTTTTGTTCCTTGCAAAACACTGTGAGAATGGTGCAGAAAACAGCCAAGAATCTGGAGGCTGTAGTGCTTCCTGTTTTTCCCATGCTTGATCACTGATTGACATCTGGAGACAAGTTTATTTAATGACTGCAGAAAGAAAAACTGAGAAAAGATCTAAGAAAATTTTCTTTTCATTTAGATTTGCTGGGCACTCAAAAATTAGCTGAGTGAAAAAGGCATGTGGATGGACCCATGTTTAATAAAAATAAATGGAACACTACTGTAAAATAGCCTCATCCTGAGATTTATTTGCTTTATCATTTCAATTTTCCAAACTTTCACCAGTCTCCTAAATATTTCCATGAATTTATTCTCCAACTTTATGTAGATTGCAGACCACCCTAGTGATTATTGAAAGTTGTTGTGAAGCCAAATAATCCATCCTAGAAAAATATTTATGGAAAACTAGAGATTTTTAGTAACATGAATATTACATCAGGAAGATAATTAGGACCAGACTCTGTGTCAACAACTACATTGCAAGCTACTCACTAGAGTGGACTCTCTTCTCATATTTGATAAAAGATAATTTTGTCTGAGGTGAAGATTGTTATCATTATCATTATCATTGTTTGGGTTTCCCCTCACATCACTCATCATCCTGGGATTATCATTATTAATGCCCCTCCTTTCTCCCCGTGGGAATTTAAGGCAGCTAACAAGTCCACTAACAATTCTACACTTTAGTCAAAGTTTTAAAAGTGCAATACAAACGTTAAAAAACAAATGTTACAATGGGGTAAAAATATATTGAAATATAATAAAGACACTTATATAACCTTTAAAACTCCCCCCTTCCCAAAATAAATTCCACCCATACTTCCCCAGCAGCATGCCCCCTTATCCTTCCCCTAATGCCTGCTGGCAGAGGAAGGTCTTGACCTGCTTTTAGAAGGCCAGCATGATGGGGCCATCCTAGTTTCTCTTAGGATGGAGCTCTACAGTCTGGAAGTATTAACTGAAAATGCCTTCTCTCATGTTCCCAACAAACATGCTTGAGCAGGTGATGGGACAGAGAGAAGGCCCTCCCCAATAAATCACATATGTCAACTAGGTTCATAGAAAAATATTTTGTCCTTCAGATAACCTAGATCAGAGCTGTATAGGGCTTTCTAGGTCAAAATCAGTACTTTGAATTGTGCCCAAAATTATGTTGGCAGTCAGTGGAACTGTTGCAACAGAGGAGTTGTATGCTTGTACGCTCCCTGTAGCCAGACCCAGTGAGCAGACTGGATGCTGCTCTTTGGAATAACTGAAGTTTCTGAGCACTTTTCAAAAGCAGCCCCACATAGGGCACATTACTGTAGTCCAACCAGGATGTAACCAAGGGATGTACCACTGTGGCCAGATCTGAATTCTCCAGGAATGGGCACAGTTGGCACACAAGCTTTAATTGTGCAAAAAGAACTCCTGGTTGCTGCTGAAACCTGGTGTCCTGTTTTGCCCCAGAAACAGCCTTACAACAAGGGTTAAAGCAACCAAAAGAAGCTTTATTTCAGCAAAATGATATTAATGTAACAAACATCAGCAAGGGAACAAAAAATAAATCCCAAACGCAAGGCAAAAAGTCTTTCATCAGACATGAAACTAGAGTCTTTGGCAAAAAGTCTTTGTGAGGCACTTAGCAGACACTAGATCTGCAAGCAAGGAAACTGGAGCACAAAAGCAGAATGGTTGCTGCCAGCATTGACCACTTGCTTTACTGTTGATTTATAGCCTCCAGCTCCCAGCACAAGTGTTCCTAGGGTGAGGTCTGATTGCTCAGCATCCTTGCAGCAATTCTAACTGACCTTCTCATTCTTTTGCCATTAGGTGTTCCTGAAATGTAGGAATCATCAGTATGTTTTCCTTGCCCTCTTCTTCATCCTCAACACTTGGCCCCAAATTCTCAACTCCTACGTCTTCAGGCTCCTGTTCTACCTCCTCCTCAGAAGAAGAGGAGTACACAACATCTGGGCCTCCAAGTTCAGAGCCACATCCAAGATACCCCCAAACCATGGACCTGTGTTTTCAGGGGGAGTGTGACCATATCTAACACAAGCTGACTCCCTATTCCCAGATCCGACTAGGAGCACTTCTGTCTTGTCTGCATTAAACCTCAAATTGTTTGCACTCATCCAGTTCATTACAGGCACTGGTTTAGCATGAGGACCGCTCCATTAGAATTAGTTGGAAAGGAGTGTAATTACATTTTACTGTAATTCCTAAAAGCTGAAGACAGCATGGTGAGAGATGGAAATTGGGAGTTCAGCAATATCTGGAAGATCATATGTTCTCAGACACACAAATTTTACAAGCATTGAGGATTCACAAAGGTAAAGGTAAAGATTTTGTTAGGTGTCATCTACATATACATGGCACAACACACCAAATTACAAATAATCTCTCCCACTGGTTTCATGTATATGGGGGACAACACAGGGCCCTGAAGGATCCCACAGGCCAGTGGCCAAGGAGTCAAACAGGAGTCCCCCAGCGCCATCTTCTGAGATGTTCCTCTAGGAAGGAATGGAGCCACTGAAGACCAGTACTTCCAAGCCCCATCTCAGAAAAATGACTCAGAAGGATATCATGGTTGATGGTATTGAAAGCCGCTGAGAACAACAGAAACACACTCCCCCTGTCCAGTTCTCTGCATAGGTCATCCACCAAGGTGAACCAAGCTGTCTCTGTCGCATAACCAAGCCTGAAACCAGGCTGAAATGGATCTAGATAATCCACTTCATCCAGGAACCTTTGGAGTTGCAAAGCTACTACATGCTCCTGGACCTTGCCTAAAACTGGGAGATTGGAGACTGGTCTATAGTTGTCCAGTGCAGTGGGGTCTATGGAAGGATTTTTAAAAAGAAGTGGTCTTACCACAGCCTCCTTGAAGCCTGAGAGGACCCTGGCTTGACGTAAGGAGGCATCAATCACTTCCATGACTCACTCCACCAGTCCTCCTCTGGCCTGTTTTATGAGCCAGAAAGGGGAAGGGTCTAGAGCGCATGTGGTGGCTCTCCACAAATTCTGTCCACATTATCAGATCTTTGCAAAGGTAAAATCAAACAACCTAACTTCCCCTTTTTTTTCTTTGTTTAAATGGAATATACTTAACAGCACAGCAGGGATGACATCAGATGAACCCAATGAGCTTGAGTTATTTTCCACCATGTACTTTATTGGATTTCACATCAAAGTAATCAGAATGGCAATCCATAGCACACAATGTACGGCTGGTGCTACCAATACTGCCAAAGCTGCATCAATAGCTTGTTACATTTGCTTTCCATTCTCACTTGGCCAGCTAGTGTGGAATTGAAAGCTATAGGTGTGAATACTAATAGTTTCTGTCAAGTCTTTCAGGATAAGGGTTTTTTCAACTGTATTAGCCCCTCATTTATTTTTGCTATCACTGCCTATTCTATCTCCTTCTTACCTTGGACAGTGAAAGCCTTGATTCGTCCATTAGAGTTGAGAGCAAGACCAAAGTTTTCTCAATCACAGTACAAAACTCTCATTTTCTGAGGTGTTCAGAGGTTGCTCTTTCAAAAACAAAGGAGAAACAGAATACATGTCAGGGTAATGAATCATCATCTAACAATAAGCTGTTCTTGCAATGCAAAGTTAGAATTAAGTACCTCTTTCCTTTATATAATGTCTCCTAGTTGCAGTGACTTAATTAAAAACACTTATAATGCTGTTCTCTCCTCTTGCATATTTCTGGGGGGAAATGTGGATTATGGTGCTTTCTTGATGACAACATCCAATTTGTCTGCGTACTTTTTAACAAAGAATTTATTAACATTTGGCCTATCACCCTTAAATGTGTACAGATGCATCTAGCATATCAGTCACTGTAAAATTATTATACAGAAAGGATTTGGGAAAGTTATTTTTTGAAGTAGAATTCCCCAAATATCCCATTAATGTGGCTACAATTCTAAAAGAGGAACTATTCCAAGTCTTGTGACCATTATGAGATATGAAACATTTTATTTATTTATTTATTTCTAACCTGCCCTTCTTTACCCTTGAAGGGGGACTCAGGAAGGCTAATAAAAAGGCAACAATTTGATGCCGTGTACACAAGAGACAAAACAACAACTTATCATAAAATACTGCAAAACAGATTAAAACAATTAAATATCAATAATTTTGCTTTTTTTCTACTTGTAAGGAATTGTGGTTTTGATACTATTTTTGGCTTAAATGCAAAACCTATGATTTAATTTATACGGATCTGTTTTTCTTTCTGTTAATAGGCAAATTGATGCTTTTACACTGGAAAACCACACATACAGAAATAGGCAAAGGAATCACACATTTAGAAATGGAATAATTTGGCCTAGTATTTCTATTATTAGAGGGAAAAAGTTTGGAATAGTATTATAGTCTATAAAATTATAGGATTTTAGACCATGTTGCATTACTCCAACTTCTTTATCATTGCAGGATCTGCTTTTCAGGATGCAACAACAGAGGAATTGAGGTTAGCCAGCCGTCATCAGAGGGAAGCTCACCAATGCTCAGGACAGTCTCATCCTCTTTCATTTACACAGCATATAAAAGCTTTGTCCACTTAGAAATTACTCTCAGGCTTCTTCCACACTGTCCTATATCCCAGAATCTCTTCCCAGATTATCTGCTTATCCCAGACTATCTGGCAGTGTAGACTCATATAATCCATTTCAAATCAAATAATCTGGGATCAGATCCTGGGTGATAGGGCAGTGTGGATCCAGCCTGAGTATTTATTCTGGAGTTAGTATCATGATACTCTCTAGATCAGTGTTTCCCAACCTTTTTTGAGCCGTGGCACATTTTTTACATTTACAAAAACCTAGGGCACACCACCAAACAAAATGACACAAAATGACACTCTAACACAGTAATACATATAGTTAATATGTTTTTAAATGTATTTATACACTCAGTGTGAAACCTGGGCCTGTTTCGATGAACACAACATAGATATCCTGGCAGGAATGGCAGAAAGACACACACGAAGGTCTTGCTCAACAGCTGGGAGTTATAGTTCACCCGCAATCAAAGAGCATTCTGAACAACACCAATGATGGAATGGAATCAAACTTCCCACACAGAACTACCATAACCAAGAAAAAATTCTATAAGAGTTTGGTGGGCATTAACCTTGAGTTTTGGAGTTGTGGTTCACCTATATCCAGAGAGCACTGTGGAGGGGAGGGAGGAAGACGTGGGGCGAGTCTGCGCAGTAGCGTCCGCACGGGTCACATCTTCCTCCCACCCCCCTCCTGCAGAAGTGGCAGCATGAGCAAAGCGAGGCAAAGCAAGCAGAGCGAGGCTGGGAAGAAGGGAGCCCAAGTGGAGAAGAAAAAGTGTTTGGTAGGAGGGGGAAGAAAGGGTATTGGAGGTTCCAATTTCCCACGGCACACCTGATGATCGCTCACGGGGGTTGAGAAGAGTGGGGTAAAAATGATGTAAATAAAATAAATAAATAAATACATTTATGCAGAAGATAATTCCAACAATGTCAGTAGAATGTCTTTCTAAGTAAGTGCTATAGAATCACAACTTAAATAGAACACCATTTTGAAAGATATCGTTCACTCTTCAAAAGATAAACATTTCCAAGGGGACCACATACATTTTTAGGAGGAAGGTGTGCTGCATCTGGTGACGTGGGTAAAAAGCTTTTACCATTTACATTCCTTGCATACATATTAGACAGATGTTTGGCAACATGAATGCTGATTGCAGCTAAGGTCTTTTTGTTGAAAGCATTTGTCATGATAGTCATTTGCTTCATCATTGCGATTATCATCCCACCTGTGTGGTTTAATGTATTCTGTTATTTTATCCAAGCAATTCTGAGGATCTTTCTAGATCAGGGGAGCCATAGAAACTGATCCATAGAAACTAAGGAAAGAACAACATCTTAATTATGTTACTGTTTTTATTATTTTTCATGTCAAATATATTGAATGTTTTCTCTTTTTTGTGTGTTCATCCAAAATGGCTTAACTGTATTTTCCAATGAGGAATATCCTATTATTAGAGCTATGTGAACTTCCAAAGTCCAACTTCCAGGTTTGCTCGTCATTCATTGCCTTTGTAAGCCATGGCTGCTTGGAGTTTCAGTCCAACTACAATAGATTGATCACATGATTCCCACTCCTGGTCAATAAATACAATGTCCACTCCCTTTGTTTTACAACCCACACCAGCATAGATGGATCTTCAGTTTCATTCTGATAGTGACCCTTCTTTCAACCAGAATTTCCTCTTCTGGATCACATCTTAGTTATTTCCTCCTCTACCTCCTTCCCAGTCTTCAGTGCTGCACCAAATATTGCACTGACCTGAATTTCCTGGTTGATTTAATAATCACCCATTGTTTTTCTACATAATAATTTCAATTCATTAAAAAGTCAGTGTGTGTGTGTGTGTGTGTCTGAATTTACTTTCCCTATTCCCCATGGTCATTCTAAAACAGGGGTGAGGAATGCACATCCACATTATAATACTGAGGTAAGAAGTTTATGTCTTGGGGTCTCATGCAGCCATTACAGGGAAGAGTGGAACTCTAGTACCCTATGAGCCCACAACACACATGCACTCCAACAATTGAAAGAAAGTTTGATGTTTTTTAAAAAAAATTATCGGGGACGACGACGACGACTCTGGGATGAATCATTTTGCATATAAAATCTATCTCAAGCAACATTTCATTGAAACAGTCCTATATAGAGGGGGGAATTCAAAAGCACCTGGAAGTGAATTTCTCTTGTCCAGAACAGTCTTCTGCTGAGAGACTCTAGGTGTCAAAATTGGCTCACCAGTTTTTAGCATAAGCTCACACCTGTGTTAAACTGTAATTAATATATTGTGGCCATTACATCTAATGGGATGGGAAGATGGGAAATATAATCAATTAGCAGAGGTTTTCTAACCTTGTTATAATGTTTTAATATTTATGTGTTTCAAATTTTCCTCGCCTTCTGGCCTAAAAGTGACTCAAAATGTTGGAAAAGGTTTCTCTTAGGTCCATTCTACATTGCCATATATTCCATATCAAAACTAACAATCCACATTATCTGCTTTGAACTGGATTATTTGTGTGTACACTGTGATATAATCCAATTCAAAGCAGGTAATCTGGATTTTATATGGCAGTGTAGAAGAAGCCTTAGTGTGTAGATGCTTTTGCTCATGGAAAGCTCAGGAGTCGGTCTGGATAGGGATCTACTGCCCCAGTTGCACCTACATGTGGCTGTTCCCCCATTCAGAAGATTTCGAAGAGAATTTCTAAATAGGTGACAGTTTACATAAAGTCAGTCATATTTTTAATACATATCTATATGTGGTCTCATTATTTCAGAGATTGGTCAGCAATGCATAATGCTGGTTGGTCAGCAATGCATAATATATGACTTATGTATTTGTAACTGCTTTAAACAAAAGCCTAAGAAGTAATGTTTTCATTGGATTTTTTCATTGATGCTATTTTACCATTGTGCTACATACTGTTTTAACTACTTTGTTAAATGTATTCTAAAATGCTTTAGAGGGAAATGTGGAAGAATAAATAAATAAATAAATAAATAAATATGGATGTATGACAACCAATCATATTCATCTCAGTTAAACTCCCTTCTCTTCCAAAATTGCAATATAAGAATGTTCAAGCATGATTCCACTTTGTACCCCTTAGTTATGGATTGGACATTTCTTCTGCATGAATACTTAAAGGTTCAGGTAGTTAGAAATATCAATCTTCATTCTACCCGAGTGCCTGAAATTCTAAATTCTTTGACCTTTTCGCAAAACACTGTCTCACATCACATATTATAGGCATTGAGCAAGGCTGTTGTTCTGTCAATAAAGAGAGATATGGAGGGAGAGAAATGAGATGCAAGAGTTGCTCAGGCATTAAGAACTTCTAAAGCTTCTAAAAGGCTTGAAAAGTCTCACAAACATTGATATAGGCTGATAGCTGAAGAAATGCGGGTGGAAATGCAGAATAAGAGATTGGAAAAGGAAAAATAAAATAAAATAAAATAAAAAATCTGTATATTAAGAACTATCTAAGAGCTATTAGATAAAGGGGTTGAAGGATATCGAAATCATTACAGGATGCTCCTTGTCAGGGGGGTGGGAGGGGGGGCAGGGGGGGTTTGGATGTTGTTTTGTCTATGTTTTATCTGTGTTGAAAACTCAATAAAGCTTTTTTTTTAAAAAAAAAGAACTTCTAAAGCTTTTATTCTCATCCATTTAGCTGATAACACACAGGTTAATATAGTTCGACATGATTCTGCACACACATTATTTGCAAATTCTGGACAAATTAACAAGCTTTGTTTACAATACCCAACAGATATAAATTGATATTATTGACATTTTAAAAGCATTTATCCAAACCACTGTTTGGATATACTTGAGTCTACTCTCTGGAGATGAAATGTGCTTTACTATAATTATTCCATTGTTATTGCTCAATATTCCTCTTCACAGCAACCTTGTGGAACAGAACCAAATTTTTCAATTCTATACACACTTATTTGAGAAGAATTACCCTCGATATCAATAGGTCTTGTCATTTCTAAATAGGCATGGATAGGATTGTGCCATTGATGCACCAGTGTATAGCTGGGGGAAAGCACTGAAACAGACATTCTCAAAACTTTATTTCTTTAATTGTAACCCTTGGTACAGTTTGTGCCATTTAATATGCACTTGAAAGAGATCCATTGTTTCCCTCACTTTATGTCAAAGACTGCACTTGGAGCCAGAAGTGGATTTCTTCAATGTACAAAGATATTTTATCACAAGGATCTGAAGTAGTGAAACAGATAGGATTGTATTACAATCAGTTGTAATTTAATGGTTTGGCCTTTAGTCGCACATGTTAAGTCTTTTTAAAATTATTTTTAATTAATTCACATGTTCAGTCTTTACTTAAGATTTAAATCTTAATTAATAAAACAGACATGTGATGTGCCATAATATTCTTCTTTATACATTAACCATATAACATACATTAACACACCTGTTTTTTACCTGTGCGCCAGAGGCTGCTAAGGCCCAGTACTCTGATATGAATACTAGTGCATCTTAAGAGGGGTTCTTGTCCTCTTCAGATTCCTTTGCTGCCATAGATAGCATCTTTGACAATAGGAATTTATCTTCTTCAGATGCAACACTGTCTATAGATGTGGCAGGATGAAACATTCCCCTACACATGTTTGAAGGGAGTGGAACAGAAAGCTCATGAATATGGTTTGGAAGTATATTCATATTTTGAATGCACTATATGCCTTTGCTAGTCTGTGATCTATCTCTTTATCAATCTTGGCATCTGAAGAGATGATGCTTCCCAGGTAGGTGAACTGCTGAACAGACTTAAGCACAGATTCACCCATGCTGATGTGGGGATGATGGTGTTCTTCCTGTGGTGCGGACTGGTAGAGGATTTCCAGCCCAAATAGCTCTGCAGCTGTTGCAAAGCAGGACGTTAGGCGTGCAGGGCTGCTTCTGTGTGGGCAACAAGGGCAGCATCGTCAGCAAAAAGCAGCCCATGGACAAGAAAGTTTAGAGTCTTAGTGTTAGCCCTCAGGTGGCTTAAGTTGAACAAGCTACCATCAGTATGATAGCGTATATATATGTTGTCTTCTTCTTCGAGGTCTGCCATAGCCCTTTGGAGCATCATGCTGAAGAAGATTGTAAATAGGGTTGGTACAAGAACACAACTTTGTTTCACTCCATTAGTTATTAGAAAAGATTCCGAGGGAGCATCGCCGAGAAAGGCATATAGTGCATTTGGAAGGCTTCACAAAAGAGTCTGGAGCAACAAGCACCTGAGGCAAAGCACCAAAATCAGTGTATACAGAGCTATCATACTGTCTGTTCTCCTATATGGGTCATCTATCGCCAACACCTATGACTCCTCGAACGCTTTCATCAGTGCTGTCTTCACACAGTCCTAAATATACACTGGACCGACTATGTGACTAAGGTTGCTATCCTTGAGCAAGCAGGGATCACCAGCATTGAGGCCATGCTATTGAGAACACAGCTGTGCTGGGCAGGGCACGTCTCTAGGATGGAGGACCACTGCCTCCCAAAGATACTACTCTATGGTAAGCTTGCCACAGGTCAGCACAAGAGAGGCGCCCCAAAAAAGAGATATAAGGACTCCCTGAAACAACATCTCAGGCTCGGTCAGATTGATCACCAACAATGGTCCACCCTGGCCACACATCGGGAGGCATGGAGACACACTATCCACAATGCTGCGGCCTCTTTCGAGAAGACACGCCAAACGAGTCTCAAAGAGAAACAACAACGCAGAAAGAAACACAACTTGGAAACCACATCACCCAAGGAGACTTTCTGCTGTGCTTTCTGCAACCCAACTTGCCTATCTCAGATTGGCCTTTTTAGTCATCAACGCACTTGTAAAAAGCGTGGGATGAGTCCTTCCTAAGAATCTTGGTTCGTGAAGTAATGCCAAGAGAGATATTCATATTTCATAAAGTATACTCTACTGAGGATCCCCAGCCACATTTATTTTGTTTTTCCCTCTACATTTTCATGTCTCCCTCCTCCACAATTCTACTAGGTCTCACTTGGAGCAATCATTTCATTATTATCATTAATTCTTTGCTCAAACTCACATTTAACATTAATAAGATACAGCATCAAAGGCTGGATCTACACTGCTCTATTATGCAGTATGAATTTATATGATCAGTGTAGACTCATATAATGCAGTTCAGTATGAAAAGCACAAGAATGGCTAAATTGATTTATATTCCCAGGAAAGGGAAATGCTAAATAATAATAATAATAATAATAATAATAATGACAACAATAACAACAACTTTATTTTTGTACCCCATCTCCATCTCCCCGCAGGGACTCAGAGCAGCTTACATGGGGCTCAAACTTTCATACAGTGGCACTTATTTCACATGCCAGTAAGGTAATGCTCAAGTTTCTGCAGCAATAAATGGAGAGAGAGTTGCCAGATGTACAAGCTGGGTTTAGGAAAGGCAGAGGAACTAGAAACCAAATTGCCAGTATTTGCTGGATAATGGAGGAAGGCAGGGAGTTTCAGAACCCCCTCCTCCATCTATTTCTGTTTTATTTGACAGTGTGGATCATAATAAGTTGTGGCAAGTTTTTTGTGGCATGGAGATACCAAGTCACCATGTCTGTCTCTTAAGGAATCTGTGTAATGACCAAGTAGCAACAGTAAGAACAGACCATGGAACAACAGATTGGTTCAAGATCAGGAAAGGAGTACAGCAGGGCTGTATACTCTCACCTGACCTATTCAACATATTGCAGAGCACATCATATGACGTGCAGGGCTTGATGAATCCAAGACAATTTAATATTGCTGGGTGAAACATTAACAACCTTAGATATGCAAATAATACCACTTTGATGGCCGAAAGCGAGGAGAAGTTGAGGAACTTATAACAAAAGTAAAAGAAGAAAGTGCAAAAGCTGGGTTGCAGTTAAACATAAAAAAACAAGATTATGGCAACCAGACTGATTGATAAGTGGCAAATAGAGGGGGGAAACATGGAGGCAGTGACAGACTTCATATTTCTAGTTGTAAAGATTACTGCAGACACAGACTACAGCCAGGAAATCAGAAGGCGTTTACTTCTTGGGAGGAGAACAATGACCAATCTCGACAAAACAGTGAAGAGCAGAGACATCACACTGGCCGCAAAGATCTGCATAGTAAGGTATTTCCCATAATAAGCTATGGATGTGAGAACTGGACCATAAGGAAGGCTGAGCAAAGGAAGATAGATGCTTTTGAACTGTGGTGTTGGAGGAAAATTCTGAGTATGCCTTGGACCTCAAGAAGATCAAACCAGACAATACTCCAGAAAATAAAGCCCAGCTGCTCACTGTAGGGAAGGATATTAGAGACAAAGATGAAGTACTTTGGCCACATAATGAAAAGACAGAAAAGCTTGGAGAAGATAATGATGCTTGGGAAAATGGAAGGAAAAAAGGAAGAGGAGTTGACCAAGGATAAGATGGATGGATGTTATCCTTAAAGTGACTGGCTTGACCTTGAAGGAGCTCAGGGTGGCGAAGGCCGACAGGGAGCTCTGGCATGGGCTTGTCCATGAGATCACAAAGAGTCGGAAGGGACTGAACAAACAAACAACAAGAAAATGCATTATATGGGTCTACACTGACCATTTAATGCAGATTCAAACTGCATTATATGGCAGAGTAGATTCAAACCTAAGAAGTGTTTCAGGTCATCAAAGGTGAAAGAACTAATTTCCAAAACAAAAAACCATTCTTATTTGAAATCAATTGCACCATGTGATTGATTCTATTGGGAATGTATCATGATAAACTTTAAATGCCATTGATAATCTAGTTTTTATTTCTATAAATGAATCATATTAAAAATGATTAGGGATAAAATATTTTGCAATCCTAAGTATACTAGAAAATGACTCCCATTCATCCCCATTTCTGTCTGGTTATCTGGGTAGTCTATATCGCTAAGCCTCACTAACCTCATATGTGATTATGAGGATAACAATTAGACAATCATACATATATCCTATAGATCCTAGGAAAGGTGTATGGTACACATCCATTCATCTGCTGAAGTGAATGGTTAGGTGTTCTAGGTGACTGGTACACACTCTGGGCAATTAGGTGGATATCTCTGCCAATGTTCAGCCAACTGAGAGTGGAGAAAGCAAGTGAACCTACAGAGTGATTGACAGTAGCTGAATCAGAGCAGAAGATACTTCACAATATCTTCTGATCAACTACTTTAACCATTGAGCTCAGTTTGGAACATAGAAGGGCAGTCCCTGCTTAAAGAACTGCCACCTTCCATGAAGTGAATAGGAAAATTACTCCTACAGAAGATATGTCTGGTTTGTGCAGTGCTATGGTATGAGATGCAATGTTATCATTAACTAGAATATGACCAATTATTAGCACGGTTCCAAAACTTTAAGCTTACAGGAACAGAATTTACAATCACCAAATATAAACATTTCAACAGAAACAATCTTAATGAGTTGTAGAGAGGTAGACAGCTGAACAACCCACATTAAAATTAAAAGTAACAATAAATGAATTTAAACATTGATGTGCTAGTTATAGCGTTCATCAATAGGATGGGAGGCACCTATATGACCCTTGTTCATTATTCAAATGTAGTCTAAACTGGCATAGTGAAGAAAGTAAATTAAACTATGATTATATCAGAAAAAAATATAGCACAGATTAAAAATAAATTTTAGATTATTAATGTTGTGCTCTTCTCCTTGCTAAACTAAATGTCTTTAATTTTGATTAATATCAGTGATCATTTTCACTTAATCACTTTTACATACATAGCTAACACTGAATCTCAGTTATTCTAATTTTTTTAAAGACTCATTTACTTTCAGTGATCTGCAGTAATTCTCACATAATATATTTTACTACATTAAATATTTAATTTTTGTTGAACTTAAATCATGTGCAAGTTTTATACATATAAAACATATTGCCATTAAAAAAGAATCAGTGTATTAACATAAAGAAGAAAAATAAAAAAGCTTAGGTATATATTCTACCCAATGTTGGAAATTTCTTATATTATATAGGTTAGGTTCAAACTATTTCAACATGTGCAGAGCTTGAAATTGACTAGTTACTTATAACTAGTAGTAACCTTTAATTAATTAGTTTTTCCCACCACATAATTAAGGCATGACTAGATCATCTTATGAATGATTTACTTCCTTCTTTATTCAGTGTGAACACAACTTTTAGTTTTTGGGGTGTAGCCTCACTAAATGGTGGAGGACAAATATACAGTTCAAGCTGACTCATATGGCTTCTCAAGTTCATGAAATAAAAACTTTTTGGGTCAAGATATTTTACTATGTGTTGAAAAATAAAGTTATACAAGATGAAACCCCAACCTGTTCTCTAATGACTTCTTTCAACACAACTTCACAACCATTGATCTAGGAGGATAGATGAAAAGACAGCCACCCAGCACCTGGCTATGCTCCTTTAACTGGATGACATCAGTGATATCATCCTATAGGACCTCTGAATGGTCATGGAGGATTAAATCATCATTTTGAATGGTTGGGGAGAAAACAGTTAACAGGAGACACATGAGATCAGTGGGATCACTCTATGCGGGGAAGATAGTGACTGCCTCCTTCCACTAGGATCAGAAAATGAAATACGCAGCAGGATGCCAATCAAATGTTGGTTTTAAATATCTAAAAAGTGCACGTATGTAATGAATTACATTTCAAGAGGTCCTATAGGATATCAATGGTGAATCTCCTATAACTTTAAAGAAAAAATCTCCAAGGTGGAGAAACCCACCCCCAAAATAGCCTCAGCACCTTCAATAGCTCCTTTAAAATACACTGTAAAATCTAGATGTGATTCCCTGCCACACTGGCTGGATTCAGACAGGCCTTTATCCCAAAAGCATTCACATTTTTAAAAATGTGGATGTTCTTGAGGGCCTGTCCACACCCACCCCAGAAAGTACGTGCTATCTGGGGTGGGTATCCAGACATTCTCTCAGGACTAGCCTGGAGGCCCTACTCCTCCAAGCCCCCAGACCCCTTAGAAAAGTAATAATAACTTACCTGTCCTCCATTACAAGCCTCGGCCGGCTGTCCTGGCACGTATAAGTGACGTGCCAGTAGAGCGGGGGGAAGGCAATTCTCCATCACAGTGATGTGATACACACACACATACCAACAAGAACAACAACTATACCCAAGTTTAGCACACAATTAACCTCAGTGTAGATGTCCCAAATACAAAGTTCATCAGAAGTCCAGGATTTCTCTTGTTTGGCTTTCCTGATGCTTGAACAACATGTTTTTCAACCACTTTATTCAAATATTTTTGAATAATCTTTCCATCCCTAATCAGCTGTGGTTGGTTGTTTCCATGTTGATGAAGTGGTGGTTATACTCCAGGTTTTAACCCAGACTGTAAAGCAAGGTATGTCTATACTATAGAACGAATGCATTTTGACACCATTTTAACTGCCATGGATCAATACTAAGGAATAATTGAGGAGGGAGTTTTACAAGATCTTGAGTCTTCTCTGTCAGTGTGTGCTGGTGCCTCACTAAAATGCAAATCCCAGGGCTCCATAGCATTTTGCCATGCCATTTAAAATGGTGTCAAACTGCATTCATTCTACAGCGAAGAACTAACTGAGGTTGTCCAAATTGCCAAACCTTTTGAGAAGTCAGTACCTAGGACATTCCCTTTAAAATTATAAGTGAAGCCCAGTGCCCACACTAAAGAAGACACCACCAACCACCACTGAAACCCATATCTACTTAGAAATAATATTCACTGTGATTGATGGAACTTTTTTCCAGGTTGATATGTGCATTATTGAAGGCTAA
>JARBWK010000004.1:74242723-74446599 GCA_030556195.1 Anolis apletophallus
GGCGGTTGGTTGTTAGGAAATTCCTAATTGGTGTTCACCGGAAGGCACCCACTTTAGGGGTGAGGGCCAGTTGGTTAAAGCCTCACAGTAAAGTTCTGTTGTTGAGTGAGGTGGATTGGATGGCCCTGGAAGGGTGGGGGGCCATGCTCAAGCTCGGGTGAGTTGGCCCCTTACCCTTTCCTTGGTTTGGCTGGATCTGGTGTTTTGGCAGATCAGCCTCGGTGTTCGCCCCAAATTTGGTTGAAGTTGATTGATTCCTAGCACCCCCTTGAGTTAGTGGTCAGGAATCCAATAGGTAACAATAAATGTTGCCCAAAGATTTGAACCCAAAGTTACTTGTCCGTGTTGTTATTGTTGTCGGCTCGTTATTCGGGGTTTGGGTGGGCAACTACGGTTAGGTGGATCTGTAATTGGTTAAGTGGATGAACCCAGAAGGTGCTCACCAATGCTTCCTCTTCATCCTGGAAAGAAGTGATGAGCGGAGTGCCGCAGGGTTCTGTCCTGGTCCTGGTCCTGTTCAACATCTTTATTAATGACTTAGATGAAGGGTTAGAAGGCATGATCATTGAGTTTGCAGATGACACCAAATTGGGAGGGATAGCCAATACTCCAGAGGACAGGAGCAGAATTCAAAACGATCTTAACAGATTAGAGAGATGGGCCAAAACTAACAAAATCAAGTTGAACAGTAACAAATCCAAGATACTACACTTAGGCAGAAAAAATGAAATGCAAAGATACAGAATGGGGATGCATGGCTCGAGAGCATTACGTGTGAAAAAGATCTTGGAGTTCTCATGGACAACAAGTTAAACATGAGCCAATAATGTGATGCGGCAGCAAAAAAAAAAAAGCCAATGGGATTTTGGCCTGCATCAACAGGAGTATAGTTATTGATATTGACAAGCTGGAATGTGTCCAGAGGAGGGCGACTAAAACGATCAAGGGTCTGGAGAACAAGCCCTATGCGGAGCGACTTAAAGAGCTGGGCATGTTTAGTCTGAAGGAGAGAAGGCTGAGAGGAGACATGATTGCCATGTATAAATATGTGAGAGAAAGTCATAGAGAGGAGGGAACAAGCTTTTTTTCTGCTGCCCTGGGGACTAGAACTCAGAACAATGGCTTCAAACCACAAGAAAGGAGATTCCATCTGAACATTAGGAAGAACTTCCTGACTGTGAGAGCATTCAACAATGAAACTCTCTGCCCCGTAGTGTGGTGGAGGCTCCTTCTTTGGAAGCTTTTAAACAGAGGTTGGATGGCCATCTGTCAGGGGTGCTTTGAATGCAATTTTACTGCTTCTTGACAGAGGGTTGGACTGGATGGCCCATGAAGTCTCTCTCTTCCAACTCTATGATTCTAAGTGGGATATCCTTTATTTTGTACTATCAATAACATTTAAATTTTATCTGAATGTTCCTATTTATAACATTAATTTTGCAGTACTTTCCTCCTGCACATTCATGGAAAATCAATTATTTTAAACTGCTTCCTGTTAGTTCACCTACCAGTGACTCATTCTTCTTAGTTCATCTGTTAGCTGTATGCAGCCTGATAAATGAATTTTGTAATTCTGATGTATATTTGAAATGTTTCCTAAAATCATGAATTCAATCATTTACATTACCTTTCTCCATCCATAACTACCGTTAAGCCCCTGTTCTTGTGTCCCTATATCTTTAAGTGAGTTTACTGAGAATCTATATCTGAATTTCTCTGTTTTAAATGCATATCATTAATTTTGTAGCTACCTTACCCTATATGATTCATATGCCTATGTTAACAACTTTATATAGAACCATAACCTCTAACATCATATTCCATTTTTCACTTCCACTATGGACTGTGAGCATAGTCCTCATGTTCCTCTGAAAACTTGGCCCTTGAAGTGCTTTCAATATTATTTGAATGGGTCTGAAGAATCAGAAATGTCACAGGCATAGGCACAAACTGGTGATACTTTTGTTTTGCTTTAAAACTATATCTAAATCTCAGTTATCTCATAGTTGGACCTTCCAAGTGTAGAATCATACTCTGTGGCACTTTCAGGTTTTCAGTTTTAATTTTTCTGTTGAGAACTTTCTCATATATATATATATATATATATATATATATATATATATATATATCAGTGTTTCTCAACCTTCCTAATGCTGCAACCCCTTAATACAGTTCCTCCTGTTGTGGTGACCCCTAACCATAACATTATTTTCATTGCTACTTCATAACTGTATTGTGTGTGTGGGGGGTGTGATTTTGTCATTTGGAAGTTGTAGTTGCTGGGATTTATAGTTCACCTACAATCAAAGAGCATTCTGAACTCACCAACAATGGAATTCAAACAAACTTGGCACTCAAAATTCCCATGACCAACAGCAAATACTGGAAGGGTTTGGTGGGCATTGACCTTGAGTTTGGGAGTTGTATTTATTTATTTATTTATTTATTGTTCGGTCTTATATTCCGCTCCTTCCTGCAGGCTCGGGGCAGATAACAACAATGTAACAGGCAGCATGTTTCAATCATGCAGCCCTACAATAAAAACATAAAAACATATTAAAACACATTACATCAACGAGGAAAAGGATGACATACACGCACATTTCCTGGGTCAATGTGGTTAATTAAAGGCTAGACCTTTAAAGGGCGGTCTTACACGCCTTTCGGAAAGGGGCAAGCTCCGAGATGGCACGGGTGCTGTCTGGGAGAGAGTTCCATAGCACCGGAGCTGCCACAGAAAAGGCTCTCTGCCTGGTTACAGATAGATGGCAGGAGCTGATTGATGGCACCATTAACAGATTTTGTTCATCTGATCGCAGTGATCTCAGGGGAAAGTACGAGGCAAGGCGGTCCCTCAGGTACGCAGGCCCTAGGCCGTGTAAAGCCTTAAAGGTCAAAACCAACACCTTGAAGGCAATCCGGTACTCAATAGGGAGCCAGTGCAGTTGCCGAAGGATGGGCGTGATGTGCTCCCTCACTGGCATTCCCGCCAGCAAGCGAGCGGCGGCATTCTGCACTAGCTTGAGTTTCCGGATTGTCGACAAAGGAAGGTCGATGAAGAGGGCATTACAGTAGTCCAACCTCGAGATGACCGTCGCTTGGATCACCGTGGCCAGGTCGTTCCTGGACAGGTAGGGTGCCAGTCGCCTAGCCTGTCAAAGGTGGAAAAATGACGTCCTGCTGACCATGGAGACCTGGGCCTCCATGGTCAGCGAGGAGTCCAATTGAACACCCAAGCTCTTAACCAAAGGTGACGGGCTAAGACACTCGCCATCCAGGGTAGGCAACCGGCACTCATCCCGCCCAGGTCGACCAGGCCACAAGATCTCCGTCTTCGACGGATTCACCTTCAGCCGGCTGGCACGCAGCCAACCAGTCACGGCTTCAAGGCATAGATGGAAACAATCGGGTACGGTGTCCGGCCTGCCGTCCATTCTCAGCAGAAGCTGGGTGTCATCAGCGTACTGATAACACTCCAGACCAAAGTCGCGAGCCAGCTGGGCCAGGGGGCACATGTAAATGTTGAATAATAAGGGGGAGAGGATTGCCCCCTGGGGGACCCCACAGTTAAGTGGGAGCCTCCCAGAGACCTCCCCGCCCCCTCCACACGTTGTCCCCGGCCCTGGAGGAAGGAGGCCACCCACTTAAGGGCAGTCCCCCCAACCCCAGAGCCGGCTAAACGGTGGGTCAACAGTGTGTGATCTACGGTATCAAACGCTGCTGTTAGGTCTAACAAAACAAGCAGGGCTGATCCGCCCCGGTCCAACTGGCGGCGAAGTTGGTCTGTAATGGCGACAAGCACGGTCTCCGTCCCATGCCCAATACAGAAGCCGGACTGGAAGGGATCAAGTCCAGCTGTGTCTTCTAAGAACCGCTGCAGCTGATCCACTGCTGCCCTCTCAATTACCTTGCCTAAGAAAGGCAAGTTGGAAACAGGCCTGTAATTGGAGGGAGATAACCTACGTCCAGAGAGCACTATAGACTCAACAAGGATGGATCTGGACCACACTTGACATGAATCCTCAATATACCCAAATGTGAACACTGGTGGAGTTTGGGGAAAATAGATCTTGACATTTGGGAGTTGTAGTTGCTGGAATTTATAGTTCAACTACAATCAAAGAGTCCCTTGCACCCCACCAATGATAGAATTTTGTCAAACTTCCTATACAGAATCCTCATGCCTTAAAGGGACTAGCTCAGGGGTGCTCATTAGGTAGCTCGGGAGCTACTAGTAGATCTTCGGCCCTCTTCCAGGTGATCTTCGGGCCTCACCAGCCGGATGGGGCACTCTTGCCATGTGCGCGCACACGCACGCTCCTTCTGCTGGCTTCCGCTCTTTTGGTGCTTCTTTCGCCTGCGGGGCATTGCAGGAAGAAGTAAGCACGAGGCGGGGCCTCTGGAGGGAGCGCCCTGCCTCTCTCTCGTCCAGAAGCAGCTGTGCAGCCTCCGTTGCCGGCAAGACAGGCAGGGCGGAGCGCTCCCTCTGGATGCCCTGCCTCATGCTTTCTCCTTCCTGCAATGCCCCGCAGGCGGAAGAAGCACTGTGTGGGCGGAAAACAGCAGCAGGAGCACACGCAGTGGCAAGAGCACACGGCGGCAGGGGCAGGTAGATCTTTTGGACTTGGTTGCTTTAAGAGTAGCTTGAATGCTGAAACAGTGTGAGCACCCCCGTGTGAGCCTCCATCCCACCTCTCACACTCTCCCTCACCCACACATGCGCATCATGCTGCCATGCACCAAGCACACCTGCTCTCCCCTCCCTGCTTGGAGTCTCAGAAACAGCCCTCCCCTTGGCTGGGAGGCCTGCCAAACACAGCAAAGGAGACCTTTAGGTGGGAGAATTCACAGTCTGTTTCCAAAAAGAAAGAGAAGGGATTTCAACCTTCTCTGCCAAAGGGCTTCCTAAGACCACCAGAAATATATGTTTTCTGATGGCCTTTGGCGACCCCTCTGAAACCCTCTCGTGACCCCCCTGGGGGTCCCGACCCCCAAGTTGAGAAACACTGATATAAAGTCTCATGACTTACTATTAAAAAGGAAATATGTCTTTTTGCTATGGAATCAAGGCAGCCCTAAAATATTTATGGTAATATTCATATTCAAACTTATTGGCAATGACATAAAGAACATTGGAATATATTAGGTATATCTTGACACTCAGTGGGTGAGAGCCCAAGAACATTCAGATTCCATTATCAAACTGCTATTATTATTATTTTTAAAAACTGTCTATTTATCCATAATTCTGTGTTCAGCTTCCAGTGGAAATTGACCATAGAGTCATGCTAGAAGACTTAACAATTCCTAAAGAGGGGTTCTCTCAGGTATTTTTTCCTTAATTTTCAAGTATTCCCTTTTGTGGAGGTGCTGAGGCCCTAAACCTAGCAACTGTGAAGGGCTGACTGTATCTGCAACTCTATTTTAGGCATCCATAACTGAAATACTGAATGCCAGCTATATATTAAATACTGAAAATACCAGCCTGCATATCCAGACATATATAGTCTGAATCCCACATTTATATTTTGTTTGCGTGTAACCTCTGTTCACAAGTGATCATGAGTACATGGAGTTATCCATTTAGCTGCAAACATGTTGGTTTGTAATCCACTTTGTGACAAATAAAATAATTAGATTTCTGTAGACAAAGAAGATGTGTATGGTTTAGTTGTTGGGGTGATTGATGCAAGCAATGGGCCAACACAATGGCATCCATACCTAGATATCTGGATATGGGATTGCACACAGCATGCAATTTAGATTAGAAAAAGTGCTCGACATATGGTTCAATGAAATATACTGTACTTCCAATATCTTTTATTGCTTGGAATTAAATAGGATGAAACTTCATTCTGTCAAAGTTCAAGGAAACTTTAATAAAATTTTGTCCTCTTTTGTTCTGAGCTGTACTCTCTTCAATCACTTGACTTAATATCTGTGTCTTGAATGCAGAGCTTTTCCCAGATGACAGTTATTTTAGGGCTAGTTCTTATGTCATGAGACTGTTATACTGTGGTATGAATATACAAAGGGAAATAACAAGGGATCAATAACCAATAAAGACTTTGTCTGATTAAATTTTATTTGACTTATTTTTTCTTAGAGCAAAAGAACCTGTGCTATATCACTATCGTCGTCGCCCTTCTCCTCACTGACAATTTGAGAAGCAGTTTGCCAGGGAAGAAGAGGAACAAATGTTTAGAAAGAATTTCTTCTGGAGGCAAATTAAATATTAAAAGGAATGTGTATTCTCTTTCAATAACCTGTTTACCTTCCCACATCAAATCTCTTCAGCAGACAGGCTTCAAAATTAAACTCATATTTATGTTCCATTGACAAGTTAAAAACAAGACACGATAAACCCAACATATGAAGATGAGGGAACTCACATGCAATAATGTACAAACAGAAAGTTTTAAAGAGTGGGAGAGAGATTAGACAGTTATCTGTCGGGAGTATTTTAGCTGAGGATTCCTATATCAATAGGAAGTTCAATTGGATGCATTTAAGAGCCTTGCAGTCCTATGATTTTATGAAACAGTTATTTGTCACCCTCTGTATGTTTGCATGTTATGATGTATGGCCAAAATCCTATATAGCTCAGTGTAACATAGTAGTTCTGTCTGCAGAACTATTCTACAGCTGGTTGTTCACCATTTTTTGTACTTAACCATAGAGTGCTATAGCTCTCTCCATGGCCACTGGGCGGAAGCAGAGAGACATCTGGTTACGTGCCTGTAGTCATATGCTAAATGATTACATCAACTGGAGAAATCCATCAGGGTTCCCCAATATATCAGTGAATGATATTATCATTTTGCATTTGGGCATAGACACAAAGGGCATGCCTACATGGTCCACAAATTCCGATTCGGCCAGGAACTTCCATTCCCTGGCATGGGGTAAAATTACTTAACCTGATTTTATCCAAGGTTAGCAGAATTTTCCTTAAAAATTTGCATCACACATTCACTTCGGGTCTGATGTGAACAATTCAAACTGGTTTAGCTGTTCACATGGGACAGTGCTGCTGTCCCATTTTTCCTGCATTCCAGGAAGTTTCAGTTATTTGATTTCAAAGATACTCCAGGATTATTTATTTATTTATCGTGTCAGGAGCGAACCAAACAGTTGTATTGCATTAAAAAAAACACAACCAAACAAACAATACATAACGTTTGCAGACTTGGTATAATATTAAATTTACTTTGACCAGTAGCTGGTCACTTGGAGTGCCTCTGGTGTTGCCATAAGAAGGTCCTCCATTGTGCATGTAGCAGGGCTCAGGTTGCATTGTAGTAGGTGGTCTGTGGTTTGCTCTTCTCCTCACTCGCATGCCATGGATTCCACCTTGTAGCCCCATTTCTTAAGGTTGGCTCTGCATCTCGTAGTGCCAGAACACAGTTTGTTCAGTGCCTTCCAAGTCGCCCAGTTTTCTGTGTACCCAGGAGGGAGTCTCTCATTTGGTATCAGCCATTGATTGAGGTTCTGGCTTTTAGCCTGCCACTTTTGGACTCTCCTTGCTGAGGTGTTCCAGCGAGTGTCTCTATAGATCTTAGAAAACTATTTCTTGATTTAAGTCATTGGCATGCTGGCTGATACCCACACAGGGGGTGGGCCGGAGAAGTCACTGCCTTGGTCCTTTCACTATTGGTTGCTACTTCCCAGTGGATGTCAGGTGGTGCAATGCCAGCTAAACAGTATAATTTCTCCAGTGGTTTAAGCACAGACACTCCCTGATAATGCCTCATGTCTCATTAAGAGCCACATCCACTGTTTTAGCGTGGTGAGATGTGTTCTGGGCATGCATACTCAGCAGCAGAGTAGCATAGGCAAGGGCAGTAGTCTTCACTGTATCTGGTTGTGATCCCCAGGTTGTGCCAGTCAGCTTTCATATGATATTGTTTGTCTTCCAACCCCCCGAAATAACGAGACAGACACAAATATATATGGTTTCAAATTTTGGGCAACTTTTATTAAATAGTTACCTATTTAACTTGTAACTCAACTAACTTTTTGGTGTCAGTTCAACTTGGTGTGTGTAAGCTGGGGTAGCATCTCCTAAAGTCTACCCCTCAGCTATTAAGGCGTACTACCTGGGTCCCCTGTATATTTCAACCCGGGCAACCCGTAAGGGAAACATCAGGAGAAATCTCTCTCAACTTTTGAGACTAGACTCTCCCCGCTCCTGGGACATTCACCATCACCTCACCCCTAAAATTAACTGTCTAGGTGAGTGTTTTCATAATGCCCCACACCCTTAAGGGGTGCCTTAAGTGTATACAAACCTTTGAATAACTAAACTATTTACGCCACGGATTGGGGGCAAATGTCCTATTTAGCTCCCATCCCCCACCAAGCTATCTACTATTAACTGAACACCCATCCTTAAGTCGTGCAAAAACAAAGAATTGCCCATATCAGACAAATGGATTCCATCCAATCTGTAAAGGTGAGGGCTTCCAAACAAGATCTGGCCATGGGATATGTAGGAGCCCCTAACTCTTGCAAGCGCCGTGCGCATGGCCCGGTTCACCCACTTCCTGGCTGATTCCATATATATATATATATATATATATATATATATATATATATTCAAACATCCCTGCAATCCGACCACCGGAAGCGAGGGATGATCGCAGACCAGGCGATGTGAACCCGTGGCCATGCATGCCATATTTTACAAATGTCGTTCCAAGCTTGCAAGTACAGGGCCCTACCCTTTGAAAGGCCCAGATCCTTGCCTCCGAGGTGTTTCACCAAATGTCTGGAGGGGGCCCTCTCCTAGACTGCAACAAAAGCGGGAGGAACCATCCCAACGCATACCTCTGATCCCATGCCACTCAACAGGAGCGACGGATGCGAGGTCTAAATGCTGACCATAATGAGTCCTCATGGCCCGCCCTGAAGCCCAGTGAATGAAACTGTGCCCGCAGATGAGGATCCTCCATCTATGGTTCAGCAACGCATGATCTGAAACGACAGATCCAACCTTAATTATGACAACGGAGTACGCACGTATTTCCTGAAGGCATTTGATTTCCACTGCCCAGGGTTTGTTTCTTTTTTTTCTTCTTTCCTCCGAGTCACATCACATAGCATTGGCCACTGAAGCTTCTCCAATGCAGCAATAGGGGGTTGCAAAACTGTATTGCCCGAGAATGCTGACCATAATGAGTCCTCATGGCCTGCCTAGCAGCCCAGTAAAATAACTGTGCCCGCAGACGAGGATACTCCATCCATGGTTCAGCAAAATGGATCCCAACGAGATCGCCACAATCAACTTACTACCATGGAGTACCACGCATTTCCTGAAAGCATTTCATTTCCATCTGCTTGGGGTTCAACCCCCTCGGAGTCTTGTCCGATAGCATTGGCCACCGAAGCTTCTCCAATGCAGCAAGCGTGGGTTGCAAACCTGAATTGCCCCCAAAATGCTGACCCTAATGAGTCCTCAAGTCCTGCCTTGCAGCCCAGTGAAAATAACTGTGCCCGCAGACAGGATACTCAAACCATGGTTCAGCAAAACGGATCTCATGGATCGGCACAATCAACTTATGACAACGGAGTACCACGTATTTCCTGAAGGCGTTTGATTTCCATCTGCCCAGGGTTTGATCACCTCTGAGTCATGTCCCATAGCATTGGCCACGGAGACTTCTCCAATGCAGCAAGAGTGGGTTGCAAAACCTGTATTGCTCCACAACCCATCATCCTTAGCACCTTACTGGTGCCTGCCTACAACTGGTAAGTTGTTAGCTGTGTATACCATCCGGCTTGCCAAACGGTAACCAGGCCCAATCTTGCTAATCTTTTTGAATAGCACCAAAGCCTCAACTGGCCATAAAACGGGGTCACTACACTCCGCCAGCTTAATGACGTTGCCTCTAGACCCCAAATAAGATTTGTATGACGGGACCAGCCACTCTATGCCATTACGCATTATTGTTATGCCGAACTCAACCAGGGCCGCATCAACCTGTCAGCTTTAGATACTAGGACTATTCTCACTGATCCCATAGGGCTGCAAAGAATCTGTCCAAGCATACGCATGAATCAATTCGCTCCTGTGTGTCTGCGTAAGCCTGGAGCTTCAGGCTTTTCAAAATTGCAGGGAGCTCGGTTCTCTGTTATCCGGAGTCTGGCCCTGACGGCATGACCACCAGGTTAACTTTTATGCCGCCAACCGTTAATGGAATCTGAAATGCCCAGAAGTAATAAGCTAGCACAGCTAATTGCACCCTGGTCGATTGTGGGGACAACCCCGCCTGTTGAAAACACCCAAAACTTTGTTATGCTCATGATGAAAAAGGGGGGTAGACTGCGGCAGGGCGTATGCCCTTCCAAATTCCTCAAAATCATTGACCTCCCCGTACCAGATCACATGAAGTTTGGGGCCAGCACTAAGTGTACTACCCTTAAAGTTTCGGTCGCAACCGGTACACATGGTCTGGTTAGCTTGGGCCGGACTAAAGGCTGGGCTATGCCACTGCTAAAGCCCACAATCGAACGGAACCAGACTGAAGTACAACAAAACCATCAAACACCGGTATGAGAGTCACCCAAGGTGCAACCCCACATAACATGTAGAGCGAGCGAACCGAAACATAAAACCAACGTATACTTCCAAGCCTCAAGGCCCTGAGGCATAAGAGGCCACCTCTAAGGCATTTTAAACAGTCAATTCCAGTCCTGTATATCGCCAAAAACCCCTGTTTTGATTCATCAGTATTACTTAATTTAACATTGCTGATGAGATTTGCCTGCTAAGGGGTGCGTGTGTATAACGTGGCTTAAATTTGAGGCATTTAATGGACCAAGAGCCTTGAACTGAAATCAGAGGAACCCCTTAATGGGATCCCCTTCCAAGCTAAAAGGTTGACCAATAACCCAAGCCTCATTTTCCACGCCCTTGCACCTGTCTGCAATGAGAAAAAATGGTCAACTACTAGGATGAAATATATCCCAGTGAATGGGGCCTATCTTAATAACAAGGAAGTAACCCAATGAATTAAGGAAGAGTATGCGAGGATGGAGGGTGCCTCATGCCAGTGCGTCCCTCCTGGGAGCACTGTGAGGAAAGTTCGACCCATCTCCATCCTCGGTGAACTCCCAAAGCTCTGTGTGCCGGTGAACTACAAATCCCAGCAGCCACAATTTGCAATGTCAATGTCCATTGTTCGCAAACTCCCCCCCCCCCTATGTTCACGTTTGTGCATATCGGGATCTGTGTAAATCTGATCCAATGCATAAAACAACAGCCTACATATCAGTAATTACTTTACCATTCATAACAGTAATAAATTACATTTATGAAGCAAACAATAATTCTATAGGCATCCCTTGCAGCTTTGGAAATAGGGAAATATATTCAGGTGTCGCCCTTTCTCCTCGTCTGGCTTTGAACGCATGACTTCTTGGTCAGCAGTGATTTAATGCAGCTGGCTACAACCAGCAAATGCAACTATCTCTAAGGTTGCATAGGTCAACCGTACACTAGAATATTAACAGTCGGAAGATCACTCTGCCCACAGGCTGGCTTTGAAGGCATGACCTCCTGGTCAGCAGTGATTTAATGCAGCTAGGTACCACTAGCAGATGCCACTGTCCTTAAGGTTGCATAGGTCAACAGCAAGCTAGACTATTAACAGCCGGGAGCTCCCTCTGTCCCCAAGCTTGCTTTAAACCCAGAACTTCTTGAGCAGTAGTGATTTAATGCAGCTGTCTCCCAACTAGCAGATGCAACTATCCATTAAGGTTGCATAGGTCTACAGCAAGCTAGGCTATTAACAGTCAGGAGCTCACTCTGCCCCCAGACTTGTTTTGAACACATGACTTCATGGTCATTAGAAATTTAATGCAGTTGGCTACCAACTCGCCGATGCAACTTTCAATTAAAGTTGCATAGGTCAACAGCAAGCTAGGCTATTAACAGCGGGGAGCTCTCACTGCCCCCAAACTTGCTTTGCACACGTGCCTGCTTGGTCAGCAATGATTTTAATGCAGTTGGCTCCCAACTTGCAATGCAACTATCGTTTAAGTTGCATAGGTCAACAGCAAGCTAGACTATCACTGTCGGGAGCTCACTCTGCTCCCAACTTGCTTTGAACACATGACTTCCTGATCAGTAATTATTCTATTGCAGTTGGCGACCACTTGCGGATGCAACTATCAAGTAAGGCTTCCTAGGTCAACAGCAAGCTGGACTATCAAAAGTCGGGAGCTCACTCTGCCCCTGGGCTTGCTTTGAACACAATGACCTCCTGGTCAGTAATGATTTTAATGCATTTGGCTACCAACTCGTGGATGCCACTATCCATTAGGGTTGTCTAGGTCAACAGCAAGCTGGACTATCCACAGTCGGGAGCTACACTCTGCCCCCAGTCTTACTTTGAACACATGACGTCTTGGTCAGTAGTGATTAATGCAGCTGGCTGCCAACTCGCATATGCAACTATCAATTAAGGTTGCATAGGTCCACAGCAAGCTAGACTATTAACCGTCAGGAGCTCACTGCCCCCCGGCTTGCTTTGAACACGTGACTTCTTGGTCAGTAGTGATGTAATGCAGTTGGCTAGCATTTGAACACATGACTTCTTCACGAGCTAGTTGCAATAAGTGCCCTTCCGAACATCAAATCACAACAGCCCATAATCTCGTTTTGTGTGACATCAAGATTAACTTGTATTTAATATTTCATTTACATCATGTTATATCCAAATTTTTAATAATATAGGTCAGTAGCAAGCTGCACCTCAAGTCGGGAGCTTCCTTGCTCCCTTTAATATTATTTTATTTTATTTTTAAAAAATCTTTATTGTCTTCAATATCACTTAAATGATTACCTGTTAAGGACTGTTATTCATATTTAAATATTGTCCCCTCCTCATTTTTCTTTTTCTTTTTTTTTTTTTTTTTCTTTTTGTTTATTATTTGTTATATTTATGTATACACATAAACATATATTTAACTATTAAGTTGTTTCAATTTATATATATATATATATATATATATATAGTCATTTCATTCTTTTTTCTTTTTTCTTTTTTTTTTCTTTTTAATTATTAATATTATTTTTTTAAAAAATATATATACTGTATATAAATCTTTTTATATTTATTTCATTTATTTATTATTATTATAATTTATTTAATATATATATATATATATACACACACAGTATATATATATATTATTATTATTATTATTTTGTTTATTTATTTTATTTATTTATTTGATTATTTCGGCCAGCACAAAATGGCTGCCGAATTCAAGATGGCGTCCCCCTGGACGGGCCGCCATGCGGCCAAAATGGCGGCTCCCATCGGGGCCGCCATGCGCTCAAAATGGCAGCCCCCAGTGCCAGTTTTGCCGTACAGCATGGCGGCGCCCCGCCATGCTACTGTACGGCAAACATGGCGACCCCCATAGGGAGCCACCATGTTTTCAAGATGGCGGCCGCACCGTAGTGGGCAAGGCGCATGCGCACCCAGAAAAAAGGCCGCCCCAGTCCCCTGAGGCGCATGCGTGCCACAAAAATTGCAAAAGGGGCCGCACAGGCCTCCAAAGGCGCATTCACGCCAGAAAAAGAGCTGTGCCACACCGCGCCACCCGCCCAGGCGGTCCACCGGGCTCCCGCCGGCCCAGTCAAGCCACTCCCACGAGGGCAAACAAAGAGCGGAGCCCGCCTGAGCCGGACCCCGCGGGGAGTGCTCCCACCAAAGCGGAAGCCGGCCGAGCCCAAGAGGCTTACCTCCATCCCGGCATGGACCTGCAACCTGGGAGGGGGCCATGGGCAGCACCTCCCCCGCTCACGCCCACCCGCGAAGGGCCAGGGCACCAAGAATGCCACCAGAAGCCAGCATTGGTAACAGTCTTAACAACAAAAATTATTGTCGTCAATATATCATCTTATTTATTTAACTATTTATTTATATTATGTTCTGCGAGTGGCTGGGGCAGGCCGCGCCATGCCGCCCCGCAAAGGGAAGAGCCAGAGCCACTCCATCCACTGACTCACCCCATCCATTCCTCGTTCTAAAAAGGGGCCCAACCAAGAGCAGCCCCTCAGGTCCTCCAGTAAGGCAGGGCAGTAGGCAGATAGGACCACCCAGGCCTAGCTTCCCCCTCCCTAAAGTCCCAGGACCAATGAACTCCAAGGGCACAAACGTGGGTGCCCTTGCCCTAAGAGCAGCTGCAGTCCCAAGGGGGCAAGGAGGCCACCTCAGGGGGCTATGACCGCCATGAGTCCGTTCCTTGCCCCCATACAGGCCCCCAACCAACCTTCAATACAAATTGGGGCCTCGTTCTGCAGACTGCCTTCCTCCTCGATGTTCTATTGCAGAATGAGGGAGAAGGGGCTGGCAGCACACTATGCCAGCCCCTCCTCCCTTCCAGCACATTCTGCAAAATTAACCAATCTCTTCTCCGAGGGGAGGAGACAAAATTGCTCCGCCCCCCAACTTGTTGGAGGGCGAAGTGCATTCTAGCACCCACTTTTTGCTTGATATTCAGGCAGTGCTTCTTGTTGGTCAGAGCACGGTCCAGGGTAACTCCCAGGTATGTGGGTGTGCTGCCATGCTCCAGTGGGATTCCTTCCCAGGTAATCCTCAGAGCTTGGGATGCTTGTCTGTTCTTAAAATGAAAAGCACATGCCTGTGTTTTAAATCAGTTAGGAATCAGCTGTTTTTCCCTGTAATAGGCAGTAAGATCACCTAGAGCTTTGGAGAGTTTCTATTTAACCATCTCAAAGCTCCCTGCTTGAGCGATAATGGCACGATCGTCAGCATAAATGAAACGCTCTGTCCCTTCTGGCAATGGCTGATCATTTGTGTAAATTTTGAACATTCATGGAGCAAACATGCTCCCCCGAGGCAGGACATTCTTCTGTTTTTGCCATCTGCTTCTTTGGCTTTGGAACCGAACAAAAAAAAGCACCTGTTTTGTAGCAGATTTCCTATGAGGCGGGTGAGGTGGTAATCCTTTGTGATATTATGCATTTTTCTCAGGAGGAGGTGGTAGTTTACAGTATCATAAGCCCCTGACAGGTCTATGAAGACAGCTCCTATGATACACTGCCTTTCAAAGCCATATTCCATGTGCTGAGTCAGGTGCAGCACTTGCTATGTGCAGCTTTTGCCTTTCCTGAAGCCAGGTTTCTATGGAATGAGAAATGGGTCTATTTTTCCATACTTCTATGCAAAATAAGTCTCTCCAGAACTTTGTAAAGATGGCAAAACAAGGAGATTGGTCTAAAGCTTTTTGGATCATTACGGTCTTTGCCTGGTTTCAAGATGGCTTTCCTCCAGATTTTGGGGATCTGACAGGATGCAGTGCAGTTGTTCATCAGCTCCAGCAGCCAGCACCTTGCTTTTGGACCAAAGTTCTTAATTTGTTCCATCCGTAGATCATCCAGGCCAGCTGCTTTGCCATTTCTACATTTATTAAGAGCCATGTCCAATTCAGCAAACGTGAAAGGTTCATAAAGGGTATTGTTCTCATTATCTGCTTGTCTGACTATTGGTTTCTCTCCTGCTTTGGCGGGAAGGTTGGGTTTCCCATTCTTCAAGAGTTGGTGTACTAACTGGTCTGCCTTTATGTTGGCATGGGTATTAGTTTGTGTGGGATCATTGCTCAGCCGTCTGACTGCTCCTGCCCAGATCCAGGATTATCTTATAGCTAATTACAGTGTGGGGACATTATTAAAACCAAACATGAACAGTGTAGTCCTAAACATTTAGGTCACAATCACTTTAAGATTGACAGGGGGAGTGCATATAACTGCATGTGTGTATTTTACTTTGGAATATGGTTAGCAAAGTTAGCATGCACATATTTTACTTAACAAGCAAAGTTTTTAGTACCAAAATGTTGAGCTAGATTCAGTATTACTTGTTCTTCACTTGCCCTTTCCCTTTAAAATTATTTGCTGTGACAAAAATCTGCTCTGGGAGTTTCCTGTCTCTCTGTAGCAAGTTTCTAAGGTTTATGATGGCAGTTTGAGAAATGAAGTGTATTGCTCCTTTCCACTTCTAGTCATTTTGGGAAAGCATACCATTGAATTTAAACCAGAATAAATTTCTAGCACATGCAAAAAACCCCAAAAAAACCAAAACAAGGACATTAGCTTCTAGTTTAGTTTAATCCAGTGTTTGTGCAGGAAACATATTGTAGAATTAAACCTGATCATATGAAAAGCAGTGTTGTGTGTGTTTGAGTTCTTACCCCCTGAGGGAAATAGCTGCATGCATCTTAGCTTGCTATGAATTGAATAGCCTTCCTCTTATTTCACAATTAATATCAAATTCAGTAGTTTAAAGAACTTGGCACTTTAAAGGCTAAAGTCCACCGACAATAACAATTAAGCAAGTCAATCCTGTATTTTGACTTCAAAGAAAGCATTTGGCAGATTAAATGTCTGACATGCTTTTGATCACACAGTCACCAGTTTTTATTAGTTCTAGGACTCTGCCATTCAGATGTTATCTGTTGTGATAGGTTTATACATCTCAAAGAATATGCAACTTCACTTTCTTTATTGGAAGAAAGTGGAAGTCAGATAAAAGGCCTTATAATTATTAAATCTCAGGAGCAAGAGCAGAAACAAAGCAACATTGTGTGAATACTAAAAGCCCAAGTAAATAACTTCATAGTAATTCTAATTAAAAGCCTGAGGTTGTCAGGTATTGAAAACTGTAATTAGTTGAGCTAATGTGAATAGTTACATAGAAAAATAGCAGGTTCCCCCCAATATTGTTAATGCCCAAGAATAGCATCTCACATTCTAAGATTAGAGCCCCTGGTGATGCAGTGGGTTAAACCACCGAGCTGTTGAACTTGCTGACTAAAAGGTCAGCAGTTCAAATCCAGGGAGCAGGGTGAGCTCCCGCTGTTAGCCGCATCTTCTGCCAACCTAGCAGTTTAAAAACATGCAAATATGAGAACAATCTTACAGGTCTGGCGAGAATGTAACAGCACTCCATGCAGTCATGCTGGCCACATGACCTTGAAGGTGTCTACGGACAACACCAGCTCTTTGGCTTAGAAGTGGAGATGACCAGCAACCCCCAGATATGGACACAACTGGACTTAATGTCAGGGGAAAGCCTTTAACTTTACTTATTCTAGGATTTCAGGGGCAAACATGAGATTGATTGGTCTTGTGATGTTACAGGAATTGACTATGTACTTATTTACCTTATTTCTATCCTGCCTTTCTTAACCCCAAAGGGGACTCAAGGCCTGTCCTGGATTGGAACCTGGCTAAACAGTAGGAAACAAAGGGTGGTAATAAATGGACACTTCTCTGGATGGAAAGAGGTGAGAAGTGGCGTACCCCAAGGTTCAGTTTTAGGACCGTTACTTTTTAATTTATTCATAAATGATCTGGATGTAGAAGTAAATTGTGAGGTAGCAAAGTTTGCAGATGACACTAAACTGTTCAGGGTAGTTAAAAATGAAACTGACTGTAAAGAGCTCCAGAAAGATCTCTCGAAATTGAGTGAATGGGCAACAAAGTGGCAAATGCATTTTAACCTAAACAAGTGTAAAATCATGCACATCGGGGCAAAGAACCCCAAATGCACTTATCAACTGATGGGATCAAAGCTTTCTGAGACAAACCAGGAAAGGGATCTTGGGGTTTTGGTGGACAGCTCAATGAAGACGTCAACCCAGTGCGCTGCAGCAGCGAAAAAAGCAAATTCTATGCTTGGCATGATCAGGAAGGGAATCGAAAATAGGTCGGCAAATGTTGTATTGCCTCTCTACAAATCTATGGTGAGGCCACATCTGGAGTACTGTGTACAATTCTGGTCACCGCACCTCAAGAAGGATATAACGGAACTGGAAAAGGTACAAAGAAGGGCAACAAAAATGATCCAAGGGATGGAGCAGCTCCCTTATGAAATCAGGTTGCAACGCCTTGGTCTTTTCAGCCTTGAAAGACGGCGTTTAAGAGGTGACTTGATCGAAGTGTATAAAATCATGCATGGGATAGAAAAGGTGAATAGAGAAAAAATATTTTCTCTGTCACACAACACTAGGACTAGGGGGCACTCCCTAAAGCTCCAAGGTAGGAAAATTAGGACTAATAAAGGGAAATATTTCTTCACCCAGAGGGTCATTGGGTTATGGAACTCCCTTCCAGAGGAGGTTGTGACAGCTGTCAGCCTGGACAGCTTCAAGGCAGGATTAGACAGATTCATGGATACCAAGGGAATCAGTAGTTACTGAAATGGACATCCAAGTGCCACCTCTGTGTTGATGGAGGCAGGCAGGATTTTCCCCGGGTACTGGTTGTGGGGGTCGGGAGCAGGTGAGGGTTTTGCCCTCCTTTCTGCTAGAGATCCCTATGTACAACTAGTGGGCCACTGTGTGACACAGAATGCTGGACTAGATGGGCTGAGGCCCGATTCAGCATGGCTCTTCTTATGTTCTTATGTTCTTAAGGCGGCTTACATAAAGGCAATTACTCAATATTAAATTCAATATTGATTTCAATACTAAAACCACACCATCCATAATAGTAGTCCAGGGCTGTTCCAATAGTCATTGCACATATTCTATATCTGTTATTGCACTGCACTATTCTCCAAACGCTTGATCCCAAAGCTATGCTTTCACTTTCCTTCTGAAAGGGCGCTGCTCTAATTTCACTGTGGAGGGAGTTCCACAGCCAAAGGGAAGAGTTCCACCAGTAAAGCCTGTGAAGAAGGTGGGACCAAAAGCAGAGCTTGCCAAGACAATCTTAATCTCTGAGGTGGTTCATAGAGGGATAGGTAAGCAGAGCCAGAACCATTTAGGGCTATTCTGATGTCATAGAATATTGTGATATTAAAGGTAAAGCATTTTCACAATACAACATTTATTGCTGATATTGCTGTTGATTGGTGTAGGGATACTCTTACTTTGTCTAATTTTAGTATTGTTGTATTGCATTGATTTTTAATATTCAGGATCTATATACCAATTATTGTATACGGTACTTTTATATTGTTGCACTTTACTATCATATTATTTATTTTGTATACATGTGGATTATAGTCAAACATTAAGAAACTACTAGTAGTAGTTATGGATGACTTCAGTGTGTCATTTTTTCTTCATATTAACATTTCAACCTTTCAAGTCTTCTCACTGCAACTCCAGAATTTGCAAAACAAATGACTGGAGAAAACAGCTAGCCCCAGTGGAACTAATAATAATAAATAATAAACTTTATTTATAAGCCGCTTCCCTCTCCCCAAAGGGGACTCGGAGCGGCTTACATGGGGCCATGCCCAAACCACAAATCACAAAACATCAGACATCAAAAAGCAATAAACACAATAAAAACAGTAAACACAGTAAAATGAATACATCTAACAGAACACAATAACAAATGCGTCTAAAACAGAAGGAAAAAGGAAGATGAGAGGGCGGGCCACATGTACATATAAGATATTTAAAAACTGGGGGAGATAAATGGAGTAGGGCCAAAACGGAAAGAGTCGCAAAGGGGAAGGAAACTATGAACTGATTATTCCTTTGCTTCAGCTGGATGACAATCAGCATATCATCACAATAGTGACTGAAGTTAAAATCAGAATAAAGAGGTTTACAATTCTAAATCAATGAAAAAATGTATTTCAAAATCAGTGCAAAAGATGCCATGTCTTTGCAGGTCTTTGAGAGCATAATGTTTTTCTTTAGAAGTGAGTCACCTACGGTAATGTTTCTGGGTTCAGATGCTTTTAGGGGTAGGCAATTCAAACAGAGGGAAAATTGAGGCACTCTCAAACTCAATCCGAAAGAGGATGTGATAAAGTACAGTTCAAATGCTAAACTCACACTGTACAACCAACTATGGCAGCTGAGCCAAAAAGCCTCTGGTTGGCAAGGTGACCAAGAAACTGGGAAGAAATCCAGTAGGGTTGTCATTTTCATTACTGTTGATGTCAGCAGGCACAATCAGACATTCACCCAGGGAAATTTGTTTTCTATTAAAGTTCCCTAATTATTGTGGTGGGAGAGGCTTGGGCAGTCTGATAATTAGCAAGTTTAATTTGGAAGCAGGCTTCATAGACTTCTTCATTTTATTAACCTCAACCCTGACCTCCTTTCTTGATATGGCTTGATAATTTACCCTCACACACTAGTTTAATTAGTGTCACTTACATAACAGCTGCTAACTACGACAGTAAATGCAGCACACTCAATTGGCTGGTGATGTTAGGGGTTGCCAGTATTAAAAGTCATAAATGTCACCTCCTCTCTTTTTCTGTGAACAAAAAAATGTGGGAACCAATTGTTTTCTGATGGAGCCAATTCCGAATATGAAAAAGGGACATACCTGCATTGGAGATGTCTGGTTTCTCAGACCATGCCTATGGTATAACCTGGGGGAAAAGAGATGGCACCAATTCCATTTTGTTATTTTGTTATTGTATTTTCCCTCTATCCCACTCTGTTGGTTTTCCCATTTGATCTAAAGAATTTCTGTCCTCACATGTTCATGAAATAATGTTCAGGGTTTATCAGCTTTTGAGGGGCAATCCTATGTATGTTTGTTTATTGAAAGGTAAATTATATTGTACTAAATTAATCTTATAACATTATAGATGTGTTGAAGTTTTCAATCTATTTCAGACATGGGCAAATGTCAGCCGTCCTGGTGTTTTGAACTTCAAGTCCCATAACTCCTAACAGCCTACCGGCTTTTAGGAATTGTGAGAGTTGAAATACAAAGCACCCTAGAGGCTGAAGTTTGCCCATGCCTGGTCTATTCTGTCATGAACAGACTGTCTTAAAGAAGCCAAGCCCACTGTAGTTAAATACAAAAGTTTATTAGCAGTGTCACAAACTCAACAAACAGCCAAACTTGGCCAAACACACTGATACACAGTGCCAAAATGTAGGAAACTCAAAAACTCAAGCCTTCTGGGCAAAATAAGGTCAGTTGCAAATAATGTAGATTAAATCTCCAGAAAATCCACAGCAACCACAAACACCACAGGAACACAGGAACAAAGAGCTATGCATAATCAGTCAGGCCATGGTCGTCACACCGAAGGAAGCAGGCAGGAAAAGGTCGTCACACAAAGGGGCAGGCAAGAGCGAATCATGGAAGCAGTCCCAGGTCAAACAGAAAGAGCAGTCAGAGTCAAGGCGTAGTCAGAAACGGTCCGGAGTCAAAACAGGAAACCTGAAGCATCTAGACACAGGGATTTAAAGTCGGTGTAGCCGGTGAGAGGGCACAAGATGCAAAATGCCCCAGATATGATACCAGAGTCCAGGAGATAGTCCATAGTCCAGAGTTTCACACAGCAAAGCAGCAACACAGGGCAGAGCACGGATAGCCAGTATGACTCCTGGCTAGCTGCAAAGAATCATTATTCTCAACCCCCTTTATTCAAAGTTCTTCCTCAGAACTAGATTGAGGTAACGCCCGATCGTCAGTTCTCTCAGCCACTATAATTTTTTCATGTGCTGCCTTTTGCCTTTCACACCAAGCCCCTCACCTTCTGCAATGACTTAGGTCACCCCAGCACGAAGGTTGCTTCCTCAGTACTCCAATTCCCATCCCCAGCAAAACCCACAAATGAATAACTGCTGGTAGGTTCTTCACACACACCTCTTATCTGCTGCACTTTGGCCCAATCCACATCACTGGACACCTCTTCAGAATCCCCATCTCCATCTCCCATATACTGTTCCCCATCATCACACCCATCATCCCCTGAAAAGCCAGGAAATGTATCATCATCAGAGGACTCATTAAGTATTTGCCTTATTCTCTTCCTCTCTTGTTCCCCATCTGATTCAGTCTCGCGAGTAACCCGTTTTGCATTCCTGGCCCCAATCTCCTCTCTCTCAGGCTCCGACTCAGGCTGAACTGCCACCTAATATTTGAAAAGTTTCTTCTTTATTATTGAATCCAATACTCTAAGAATATTCTCATGGTAAGCTACAAGAGTAAAATCATTTAAATATGAATACAAAAAGTAAAATAATAAGTTAACGGTCCCTATTGACTAAAAATCCCTGCCTTCTCTATAGGGAAAGACACGTTATCTTGCTGTGATTGTTTCTTTCTTATCTTATATCTTTCCAGGGCAAAATGCTGATTAGATAACAAAATATATAAAGCTGAGAAAAAGACTCAGAAAAAGACCAATAAGTCTCTACTGAAAAACCCTGGTTGTGGAAACTCTACCTGGGATTTATTTTTTATGTAACATTTTGTTGTTCAATAGTAGTTTTGTGAGCAAAAACAGCTAATTTTCTGGATGGTCTAAAACCCCACAATTTTCATGCAAAAAAACCCCTATTTCTACATGGAAATTTTCCAAACATTGTGAGACGTATGAACACTGTGCGATATCTGTGGAAAATTCTTCCCACTGTGTTAATGACAGGAAACCAATATCTTAAGTAGAAAAAAATCATTTAAACATTATTTCTATCCCTACTTCAAGAGCAGATCAGAGCCAGGCAAACTAAATTCCTCTGATTGCTTTTCTGTTGTTGTAGTAGTAGGTGTATGTAGCAGGAAGAAACTGGTTTGCTCAGCAAACTATGTTGGTCTGTTTACCAGTTTCATCCCTATTCCACCAGTGCATCTGGGATTCATGTCTCAAAAGGAATCAATGTCCAGACAATGCTCATGAGAGAAGCAGCCATATCGTTCCCTCAAGTGTGTACGAAGTGAGCTCAACATTGGTTTTCAATATTACCTTAAATCAGGAACACAATACTACATTGGAAACACATTTGTTTCCATCTTCATTTGATTGTCTTTTTCCCTTTTTTAGGCATTGAAGTGAGAGGAATTGCTTTATGTTGTATTGAGCCCATCAGCAATTTCACATTAGATTTTACAGAAGCAGACTGGATTCTGTCTTTCCTCATAAACGCATGGGATCATCTTTGGATCACTTCAGGTCTCAACAAATGATGAAGGGAAAACAGTGGATATTTGATCATTATGCATTGATTTATAGAAATCAATGGATATTATATCATTGATTCTTAATCTCATAAGTTTCAAGCATGTCATCATGCCTGTATTGAGAACATATGAACAGGCCCGGATTACCCATAAGGCCACCCACATTTTGGGGGGCAGCAGGTCCGGACCCCTCCAAAAAGGTTTTTTAAATTTTTTTAAAAAATTTAAAAAATTTAAAAATTCCAAAAAAAGGGTGCATGCGCGCGGCGGCGTAAGCGCCATCCATGGCTCCCCCCCCTTAGCTCTGCTCTTCTTGGCTCTGCCCTTGCCCTCAGCTCCACCCCACCCCCACCTCCGCCCCCGCCTCCTCGTGCGCCCAGTCTGTTTCCCTGCCTCCCTTGTCCGGGTCGCACGCCTCAGTCACTCTGTGTGTGTCTGAGAAGGAAGGTGGGAGGAGCCAAGCCTCGAGTGCGCCCGCCCCACGCATGTGTGTCTGCTGCGGAGGTGTTGGGCGCCCTTCTTTGAGTCCGCACTCCTGCCTTCGGGGCCGAAGACAAACCTGTTCGGGCGGGGTTTGGTTGATTTATTTCTCTCTGTTAGCTATCCTGTAAAGGGGCAAGCCAAACATTGAAGGTATGACTTTCCCCTCCAAATGAGAGCCAGGGACCTCCACAAATGGCAAGGGAAGCTGCTTGAAGGAAGGAGAAGGAAAGAAGGCTTTATGCGGAGATAAAGCCTCCCCCTCCTCCTGAGAGAGAGATGTTGAAATCAATAGCAAAATGATGTAGTTCAATATGTTTATACTGAAGTCTAGATGGATGTGATGTGTCTGTCTCATGAGAGTGGATAGAAGTAAGCAGATTTCCTCTCTCATGAGCGCCATCTAGCGGTAGAATAATAATATAGTCAGAAGGTTAGAAACACTGTTGCTAGGCTCTGCCTATTGGCTCTCTCTCTCTTCCAATCACAGCGATGAAGAAGGGAGGAGTTTAGAGTTGCTGTTAGTCTTCTGCTGTATGCCATCCATTTTGTGTGCCTCATGGTATGTTTTCTCCTGTTCTAATTTGTTAAGCATGCTGTTGCATGTGTATTACTGCCTTTCTGTTGCTTTCTACAATAAGGTAGAAATGCTTTAATAACATGCCTGCTTCTCTGCTGCGTTTTGTACTTTACATCAAACCCTTTTTTTTGGAACAACAAGAGAGAGAGAGAGAGAGAGAGAGAGAGAGAGAGAGAGAGAGAGGCTTTCCCTAGCATCTCTTTCCCCCCAGAGCCACCCAAATCGCCTCTCTGCTTCAGAGACCCTTTTCTTTCCTTCCTCAGAGTCAAGCCAAACTTTGGAGAGAGACCTGGTAAGAGCCATTTTTGTAAGGAAGTTCTGCTAACCCAGGCATGGGCAAACTTTGGCCCTCTTGGTGTTTTGGACTTCAACTCCCACAGTTCCTAACAGCTGGTATAAGAGAAACTAGGGAGAATGCTAAGGAAATAAGTGAAGGGAGCTGAGGGAAGCTAAATATAGGAAATGCAACACTACAATATGTGATAATATTAATTATTATAGAATCATATCACAACAAGCAACATAGCAAATTTACATCAGAAGGGTCCAAGCATGGTGCCCAAAGACATAAATTGACTGGCATCTACTAGATAAATAATTATATTAGACAATGAAAATAACGTATCTCGGATCTAAACATGCAATCTTACATGCAATGTTACATATCCAAGATATGCTATTTTCATTGTCTAATATAATTATTTATCTAGTAGATGCCAGTCAATTTATGTCTTTGGGCACCATGAGCTTCTGAACTTGCTGACCAAAATGTCAGCGGTTTGATTGGGGAGTGGAGTGAGCTTCTGCTGTTAGCCCCAGCTTCTGCCAACCTAGCAGTTCAAAAACATGCAAATGTGAGTAGATCAATAGGAACTGCTTCAGCGGGAAGGTAACAGCACGCCACGCAGTAATGCTGGCCAAATGACCTTGGAGGTGTCTACAGACAATGCTAGCTCTTCGGCTTAGAAATGTAGATGAGCACCATTACCTCAGAGTCAGACACAACTATACTTAATATCAGGGGAAACCTTTATCTTTACCTTAGACCACATGTGCCATGATATGTCCACACACACACACCCCTTTGAAGGCTTTTAGTCTTTAAAAAAAAACCAGGAGACAAATAACTCTGCTTTTTTTAGCAACAAAATTCTCATGGCACTGTTAAGGAGTCAGTTGTTTTCTTAAAAAACATGTCAGTCAACAAATAGAAAATAACTCTGTAGTATTAGCATAAGCTATTCAACCACATGTATAGCCACTGCCAGTGTTACAATAAGTTATGAACCTGCTGTACTAATTAAAAAATTGATTGATTGATTAAGGACATTTCTTGTTTATGTGACAGAGCCTATGACTAAGCCATTGGGGAAGATTTGGGGAAATCATTTAGTCAAGTATAGAGAACTGAAACATTTCAATGAGTTGAAAAAGAACTTCGGATTATGCTCACATCTGTTTATATGGTAAGGAGGAAGTTGTGGCTATTTTATATATCAGAGCAGAGCCAGACAACCTATGGATCTCCAGAGTATTATTATACTGTAAGGCTGAGGGCAAATGAACATTATGTAAGACGCTCTAAGTGCCTTTGTAGCTGAAGAAATAATAAATAAACAAACAAACAAACAAACAAATACAATCACAGAATTATGAAGTTGAGAGGGAGCCCAGGAGTCAGCTCTATTGTTACAAAGCTAAATTCTCCCTGGCAGATGGCATTCCAACCTCTGCTTAAAACATTGATCAACTCAGAATCTGACATATTCTCAGGTAAAATCATATAATCATAGTTACATCTGATTCATAGTTATACATGGGGTATCTAGTTCACCACGACTCAAAAATAATGTAGAAACACACAGTCAAAACACTCCTGCCAGATTATCATTCACTGCTTAAATGCTTCAAAAAAAGACTCCACCACACCTGAAGGTAGTACATTCCATTGTGAAACAGTTCTTACCATTAGGAAGTTCTTCCTAATGTAGAAGCACTCTCTCTCCCTCCCTCCCTCTCGCTCCCTCCCTCCCTCTCTCTCTCTAGTTTGAATCCATTGCTATGTGTCCTAGTCTGAGAGGAAGGGGAAAGCTGGGCAAATGGGGCCACGTCGGGTGCCTCTACATAAGGCCTGGGCCAACTTGGGCCTCCTTCCTTTTCTTCCTTCTCCGTCCCTCCTCCCCTTCCTTCTTTCCTCTCCCTTCTTCTTCCTTCATTCCTTACTTTTCTTACTTTCCTTTCCTCCTTCCCTTCCTTCTCTTCCTTTCTTCCTATCCACCCTTCTTTTCACTTTTTTCCTTCCCTCCCTTCTTCCCTCACCTTCCCCTTTCATCCCTTCCTTCTCTTCCTCCCTTCTCCTTGTTTCCTCTCCTCCTCCCTTTTCTTCATTCTCCCTCCCTCCTCCCTCTTCCTTCTTTCCTCTCCTTTCATCTTCCTTCATTCTTTTCTTACTTTCCTTTCCTCCTTCCCTTCCTTCTCTTCCTTTCTTCCTATCCACCCTTCTTTTCACTTTTTCCTTTCCTCCCTTCTTCCCTCACCTCCCCCTTTCATCCCTTCTCTTCCTCCCTTCTCCTTGTTTCCTCCCCTCCTTCCTTTTCTTCCTTCTCCCTCCCTCCTCCCCCTTCCTTCTTTCCTCTCCTTTCTTATTCCTTCACTCCTTCCTTTTCTTACTTTCCTTTCCTCCTTCCCTTCCTTCTCTTCCTTTCTTCCTATCCACCCTTTCTTTCACTTTTTCCCTCAATACAAAAAATCATCAGCAATACATGTTTTGAAGATCAAAGGAGAAGATAAGGTTTTATTTTTAGTGTGGGTCTGAGTGATGGGATGTGTGTGTGTGTGTGTGTGTGTGTGTGTGTGTGTGTGTGTGTGTGTGTGGTAGAGGTTGTCTTAAAGGGGGCGTAATTCCAAAGTGTGGCCTAGGGTGCATAAAGGTCTTAATCCAGGCCTGCATATGAAAGAAATAAAAATGAATATAAGATAATGAAAAGTAAACAGTAGGCCTAGCTTCAGGAGGCTGAATCATGAAAGTGGCATAGAATTTGGATAAACGTGGTACTGGTTCAACAGTTGACTATCTTAGATCAGTCTAGAGAGGAAAAAGAAAATGGTAATGTTTTAAAGTCAACTAATCAGGTTGTACTTTTTTAGGTCATTAGAGAAGTTCAGTGAGAGTAGTAGGATCTTTCACACCATATAGTTATAGGATGATAACTCCACTTTAAATGCCAAGGCAACATTCTATGGAATTCTGGGATCTGTAGTTTAGGAAGTGGTAATTGGAATTCTCACCCAGAGAGTTTCTTCACTACAAAGCCCAGGATTCTATAGGATGTCAGTTAAAATGGAACTATAATACTAGAATTGTGAAATGGCCATACGTATCAAACCAAACCAAGCAAATACATTCACATTCCATCCAAATTGAAACAAAGCTAAGTTAGAAAGCAAAAAAAGAATGACTACAGTAGTAACCAAATCAAAATGAATGTTAAATTATGAACTTACATTGTAGCAGTATCTGGAGTCCCAGAACTCCTAAGGCAATACCTTTTGTCTTAAGCTGCCGTTCCTAGCGAGCACAAGGACAGGATGACGCGACAATTTTTACTGCGATTCAGGAAACCAGCTTTATTTGCATCACATCAGCTGATGGGTCTGCCCCCCTGTGCGGAAACGCAGCCGCTGGTGGACAGAACCTCGATCTTTCCCAGTGGACAGGTTTTATACAAACAATGGAGTCAACATTTAGTCCCTCCCTTCTTCATGCATGGTTACTGGCTAGTATTCATGAACCCATATTACTCTACCCAATTAAACAAAGCATTCTCGCATCTCAATCCTATTTGCTGACAGACGTTGCGCAGTGTTAATTTCCATCATTCCCTCTATGTTATCTGTCCTATGTGCAAAGCATACTCAAATCGTTACATTGCTACCGAGCCTTCACCGGTTGCCTGCCAAGTGAAAACTTCATTTGCCATGCGCGCCTCCTAACCAATCACTTACTTTGTAAACAAAACGCACATGGTGACTGCTAGGCCAATCAAGACCATGTTCTTATCTAGAGCACATGATGTTCTCTGGCTAATCACAGCCTGTGCTTGTGTACCAATCAAAGTGGATTATTCTCGTCACTGCTGCTGGCAAACTATTTCTTTGCTATGCTACTCCAGTTCTAGTCTAATGCATCACCCCTCTCTGACATTTCTTCTGTTAAAGCATCAATTTCCCCTTCAACATGACTTGAGGAGTGGCAGGTAAGAAATTTACTACTACTACTGCTTCTCTATTCACGTTATTAAACAAGTTTCAGGGACTACATAAATAAATGTGGCATAGCATTACAAATCAAAGAGTCTCAGCTTCAAACAACTATCAACACACTGGTTGGCTTCAGGGAAATTGTTCTTTGTATTAGCACGACTAATAAAGAAATTAAGAAGAGGAAGAACCATGTGGGAGCAAACCAAAGGTCTTTCTCAATCCATGGTAGAGAACTAGTTTTCTATTGATATCTCACAAGCAGAATCTGACTGCTATTTATTGCATTATGCACCTCCCTCATTTCCCAGTGACTGCTTTTGTTACTGCAGATACTATATAGCAATCATGAATTCTACCCGTGAACAGCCCTATATTTACCAGCCTCACCCACTAAGAAACAACAGTATACAACACACTTTCTCAGATAACTATATCATATAGAATTATCTTCTACAAGGAGGTATCCAATTCAACTCCAAATTAGAAGATAACTTCTAAGGACATATTCAGTCTTATTGGGGGGAAATCCAATACTTTATTTTGAAGTGTTCTGTGCATCCCAGGAGATTTTCTCTTAGCTTCAAGTATAATAAATGACTTTTTATATCATTTCCATAGTTAAGTTTATTTTAACCCAGTATTTCCCAGGATGAAAAAGAAACCTGGCTGTTTGATTCTGTTGCCTCGGAGCTTTCAAGGAACAACTCTCCCATAAGATTGTCAGTAATAGTGCAGAGGGAGTAAGCTTTTTCCAGGAGAAACAGGGAGAGGGAAAGATTCAAAGGATGGGGGAATGATGGAGTATGGAGATCAAGAAAAACATGCTATCAGTCAAGCCATGCTCAACTCTCTAAGAAGAGGGAGAAGTGAATTTTTAAAAAGAAAGAAAGAAACAGAGAAACATCTATGTGGACCTGACAACCTGGGTAAAATGACACTTGGGGGGGGGGGGGGGAAGCCTGTGATCAAGGATGTGCACATACAAAATGTCCTTGAAAAGACATGGAAACCATGTGTACATTTGGCCAATCCAGACAGGCACTCAACTGGGTTTTACCAAAACCAATAAACAAAGGCCCAAGACAAAGTCCTGGTATTTTTTAAATAACCTGTTGGGTGTACTGTAAATAAATAAAAGTTCGCTGTCAAACAGAAGGAAATGAATGATTAGTCAAATTGTACAAAATTGGAAAATACAGTACAAATACTTGTCACCGATCATTGTTTTAGTATAATTAAATCTCCCTTCGGGGAGACAGAGGCAGGGTATAAAATAAAGTTGTTATTGTTGTTGTTATTATTATTGTGGAGTGGGGCTAAGTTGCTTTGTGTAATCCAGTTACACTGCTGTGATTCATACAACACATCTTTTAGAAACAGCAGCCTTCCAGAGATAAAAGCAAATGCAAGAAAATACACTTTTACCTCTCCTTTGGATTGCTCTACTTTAAAATATCAACGTAAGATTATCTTCAGTTTCAATTATGATTGCCTATAAAACTTCCACTAGAACTTTAAAGGCTTATAAATGCCATCTCATCCCTCAACTAGTAAATCTAATTGCTTCTTGCAAGAATTCCTTTGGAAACAAATTTTAATCTTTAGGCCAATGAAAGCTATTTTGGTATCTCCCTAAATCCAGTTTTGTTAGCTGAAAACCCAGCAACCATTGAAAGGAATTCTTTTTGTCAGATTAGTTCAATTATTTCAGGAAACCTTTTAGTTTCTGGAGAGACAAAGTTGTTCTGGCAAAGAGCGTAAAACATATGAATCACCCTGATGTTATTCAAATATATATATTTACATTTTGCTATTATAATCATTGCAAGAAACCCATCTTTTTAAAGAGCAGATGCACTTTACTGTTGATTTTCTGGATCAAGTCAGCTTATTTTTATGTCAATGATGAAAATAATGACTGGAATTTTCTATGGCATTTATGAAAGTGCAACCTCAAGTTATACTTTAATGACTAAACTCTATGTATGATCCAAAATATTTAGGCATTGTGGTGAACAAACAATGCACTGGGATACCGAAGTATGCAAATTTTGAAAATTTTTGAAGTTGTATAAGATGAGAATTATATAAGGTGAGAGCCAACCCATGCATATGCTCTCCCTGGCTTATAAAAGCAGCTAAGAGGACTGACTGAATTGGCTAAGAAAAATGACTAATGTCTCATTGCAACAAGTCAGAGTTCCATCCAGTGTATAAGGAGGTGTTGTGAAAACTTTATTAAAAGCAACTTCCCTGATCACAACCACATTAGATCATTTTTGCTCACTTTCCACTATTTATTTATTTATTATTTATTTATTTCATTTATATACCATTTTTCTCAACCCCTGTGGGGATGCAAAGCGGTTCACAACAAAGTAAATGGCAAAATTAAATGCCTCACAAAATATAAAATGTATCACATGATTAAGACAACCCAACAGTGGACAGGAGTATGTTTGTGTCAGTGTAAGTAGCCCGCAGAATGATTCTAACCCTTGAAACTCTAAGTGTGATAAAGTAACTTATTTTAAAATTTGATCTAGGGCTGTTTCAGGGCCTTATTTTTTCCTCTATTTAATGATCCTTTGTTTCAATCCATCTCAAAGAAGCTAATTACCTTGACTACATATTTCCTTTATTGACTCCCAATCCTTAATTGCCCGATCTGTGTTCAAGAGGTCTTTTATCAAATTCATTCCATTCCCTTTCAAATTTGTTATAGTTTTGCCAAATGTCTGCTCTCTTTTATTATCAAGAAACCCTATTGAGAGTATATCTACCGTATTAATTTGTAATGTGTTTTGCCATTTTTTTCCAGCATTCAAGGGATGAGATCAACGGTCCCCTTTTAATTTCTGTTAAAGTTTTTTTGTCAATCCATCCTTTTAAATGCAAACAATGGTTCCATCCATTAATAGTTTTTTCGATTCTAGCCCATCTTCTTGATTCGTCAAAATCTAATTCTATCAATCTTGCTAATTGACAGGCATCGAAATAATTTTGTAAATTAGGAACACCTCATCCTCCATTTCCTTCTAGGGAATTAAATACTGATTTGGGAATCCAATTTTTATTTGTTCCTTCTATTCAAATTTTAATTGAGGTATCCCATTTTTTAAATAATTTTTATGGGGATACTATATGGAAGTTTTTGAAACAAGAATATTTTTTTGGGAGAATCATCATTTTAACCATTTTAATTTTGCTTGACATATCCCAATTTTGCTTTTTCCAATTACACGTCTGATTGTTTACTTTTTTCCATAAGTTATTATAATTAGATTGAGTTATGTTATTTAAGTTTTTTGGGAATGTAAACATCTAGATATTTTAACTTCTCCCCTAATTTTATCCCTGTGATGGTCTGAATTTCTTTTAACTCTTTAGGAGTCAGGTTTTTATATAGTATTTCTGATTTTCGTATATTAATAGCCAGCCCTGATAAAGTTCTCAAATGTCTTTATAGTATAAATAACTTTTTATAGATTCCTCTGGTGACCCCAATAACACCATGGCATCATCTGCAAATAGATTTCTTTTCATTACCTCTATCGTGATTTTTTGGCCTTCAATTTTGACATTTTTTCTAATTAAATTTGTCAATGGATCTATTGCCAGAGCAAGAAGAGTGGGGGAGAGGGGGCATCCTTGCTTCATTCCATTTTTAATCTTAATAGTTCTTGTTTTAATTCCGTTGACCAATATTTGTGTTGTCTTTATAAAGGTTGTCTTTGTAAAGTTCCTTAATTACTTCACAAAATTGTCTTCCCAAGTTAAAGTCTTCACAGACTTTATGTAAATATTGATGGTTGACCGTGTCAAATGATTTATACACATCCAATTTTAGTAACAAAAAATTATCTTTTCCCCTTGTGGCTTGGTTAATTATATTAAGTATATTTCTTATAGGGTCAGCTAATTCTGTACTTGCTGAAGCCATATTGGTCTTCCCCTATTAAATTTGTAATTATATCTGTCAGCCTGTTTGCAAAAAGTTTTGTAAAAATTTTATAGTCTACATTACACAGGATAATTGGCCTATACGAGTTTGGGTTAGTTTAATCTTTGTTGGGTTTTAAAATTGTAATTATTTCAGATTTCTTCCATGTTTCCAGAATGGTTTTATTTTTTAATATCTTGTTGAATAAAATGTCTAATTGAGGGATGATTTCTGAATGAAATATTTTATAAAAATTAGATGTAAAGCCATCAGGTCTGGGAGAGGAGTTTGGTTTAAGATTGTTAATAACTTCTTCAATTTCCTTAGTGGTGATGGGTCTATTCAATTCTGCTTGTGACTGGAGATCTAATTTTCTCGTGATGATTCCCTCAGATTTTCCAATTTCTTTATCAGTATACAATTTTTCATAATAACTATCCATTATTTCTCTCAAGTCCTCCTCTTTAGTTTTAATTTGTCCCTTCGCATCTTTTAATTTTGATATGTTTCTTCCTTTCCTTGATTTAAGGTAGCTAGCTAATTTCCTAGTATTATTTATGGAGTTGACTTGGAAATCATTTTTTATCACCAAATATGTTTTTGTTAATTCAATTTTCTCTAGCTCTTCTAGTATCTTCTTATTCTCTTTCCATCTTTCTTTATTTTGATCTGTACGGTTTTTTAAAGAAAAAAAATGAAATAGTTTATCTCCTTCCTGTTTTACCTCCTCTTTACTTTGTTCAAATTTTAAAAAATACTTTTTCCCATTGCGATACATTTTCCTCTAATCATGGCTTTAAAAGCATCCCAAATTATATTCTCCTTTAAGTCAAGCATATATTAATTCTAAAGTACTGCTTAATGTCCTCTTTTACCTCTTGTTTGTCTTGTTCCTTAGATGTTACTAATGGATTAAATCTCCATCGAAATTCCTTTCTCCTGCTGCTACTACCCAATCTAAGGAAGACAGGAGCATGGATTCCTGGCCACCTCTTTCCCACTAATGTCTCTATGATGGGTAGAGCATTATTATTACCAATAAGAAAATAATCTAAAGTGAAAAATGAATTATACCTAGCAGAATAGTGTGTGGGGGTGTCGATTCTTTGTCCAATTCTTTCATTAATGTCACGAATATTCCATTTTTAAGGTTGGTTTTACTTTCTCCCCCGGTTTTCCCAATCCTCTTATTCTTATTCTTATAAAGATCTAGATTCAGATCTCCACCTATAATTATATATCCCTCTGCCTCCCATTCTATTTTAAAATGGAAACTAGAAAAGGAGAAAGGCTTGATGGAGTTTATCTAAAAGAAATTACTTGGAATACAATACAATCTGAAACAAGCTTTGATAGAAATATGGAAAGAGGATTTAAATAATAATGTTTCAGACATTGAAAATTACATTGATTTAATTAAAATATTAAGCATATAAAGATTAAAAGGAAAATATTGACAATATGGTACAGAATCCCAATTAAAATAGCCCACATAACAAAAAACTACCACAAAACTTTGTTGGCACAGATGTGGGAAAATTGACTCCTATTCCCATATCTGGTGGTAATGTGATAATGTACGAGATTTCTATAACAAGGTAAAGAAGGGATTGGAAGAAATAATAGGATACAAACTGGCTTTGAACAAAATAGAATTTTTCACATAGAAATTGGACAAAAAAAGAAAATATCAAAGCCTGGTGGAAATTATAAAATATATGATAGTAGCCGCCCATGCAACTGTGGCTGTGGGGTGGAAAGACCATAGAAAGTGGGAGGTTAAAATGGTATGATTATTTAGCAGAATATATACTTCAGGATTTATCTAGGAAATAAGAGCCAAATACACAACATGCTGATTTAAAAAGACTGGGTTCAGAAATGGGAAAGACGGATAGAAAAAGTTGAAGGAAAAGAAAGATATAAAGTGCTGCACCATTCTCGGTTTAAGATTGTTAAATTAAACTAATATTTGAAATAAGATAAATACAGTTTCCTGAGGGAAGGCTGGGGGGAGAAGGTGAAAGGTGTAAAAGCGTTAGAGACAAGGGCGAAGTAAAGGTGGAAAACAACGTGTGATATGTATTTATAATGTAATTCAATATTTAATAATGGTGATTGATTGTGATGCTACTCTACTGTGAGGCCACTTTAACTTCTTGAAGAATCACGCAGAGTCCTCTGGTAGGTCCGACAAGTTTTATTAAAGGATCAGCACCTTTGAAGTCAAAAGCAACTTCCCATCACCCCCACACAGCTTATATACAAACACCCCCAAGAAGGTTGCATCATATCCCCCCTGACTCAGCAGTCCTCACAGAGATTACGTCATCTCCGTAAAAGCGCAATCCTTCCCAGGGTTGCATCATCCACAGCTGCCCAGTCGTTCTTTGTTATGTCTATGTCAGACTGCGATCCCCGCTGGCCTCCCCAAGGCCGCGAGTATCCAGCTCTGACACTCTACCTGTGTTGACAAGAAGAAGAAGAAGAAGAAGAAAGGAGTCAACAACAGACCAATGAATCAGAAAAAAACTCATAAAAGAAAACACATGAGTCTTTCACTTTAAGTAGAAAAGAAATGAAGTTGTATTCACTGCATACAAAACAAGACAGAATTATTTATTATTTGTTTATTTACCATATTTTTAGCCTGCCCTTCTCAACCCCATTAGGGGGACTCAGGGCGGCTTACATTCAGCACCATTCAGAGGCTATTTCAGCAATAAATAAAATCACAACATCCACAAACATGATAAAAACAGCATAATTAAAACTATACAAATATACATTACACATTAAGCCAGCCTCATCAGAAGAATTGCTCTCACCAAAACATAACATAAAACAATATCTTCGGTGAGTCCTCTTCATTCAACGGCGATAAGCAGACTTGTAACCAAACAATATACAGTTTCTCTTACTCAGTTTTCTGTAGAGTGACCTTGTCTTGTCGCCAACAATCTTTATCCTCAGGATGCTTGCAGAACTGCTCCCAGCACCAAACAAAGGCTTTTCAGCTCATAACGAGCCCTGAAGCAAAGCTTAGAATGCAATGCTCAAACTTTTACAAACACTCCATGGTTTACTATATACAGGAGATAATCATAAACTCAACCCATAATTAACCTGTGACAGCTGCAACAGAAAAAGCCCTGATCCTTTACAAAACTTAGAAAAAGTATGATGCAAACCCTTAGTAGCAACAGTTTGCACATGACTGTGCTTGTGTTGTTCATTTGTTCAGTCACTTCCGACTCTTCGTGACCTCATGAACCAGCCCCCGCCAGAGCTCCCTGTCAGTTGTCACCTTCCCCAGCTCCTTCAAGGTCAAGCCAGTCACTTCAAGAATGCCATCCATCCATCTTGACCTTGGTCTGCCCCTCTTCCTTTTTCCATGAATGTGCTAGCTGTAGTTATTTCTGGAGATGTCAGATCAGGTCAGAGTAACAATTGGCTTGATTATATCCCATTAAGATTACTGTGGGTGCCTTTTGAAAATGTTTGGTGATTTCAGCAAGTCCAAAACGATGTAGTCAGGCTGGTAACTGGGAATGTATAACTCACTTGGTGAAAGAGCTCCACTGCCTTCCATCCATTTCCAGGCAGAATTGAAAGTACTATTTCTCACCTGTGAAGGTATGTGCAGCTCAGGTCAAGATTAGTTGAATAGCTATATCACACTCTATTACCATTACTAAGATTTTTAAATCTTCAGAGAAGGAATTTATTTCTATCCCACTATCCCCACAGGTAAATTTGGCGAGGACACAGAAGGCAGTGGATGCTTTCAGATTATGGGAAACAAGATTGGCTCCCCCCACCTGCCCACCCACCTCTGTGATCTCCTTCTCTCTTTTAGGAGATATATATATATATATATATATATATATATATATATATATATACACACACACACACACACACACACACACACATATATACACACACACACACACACACACACCACAGTACAAGCTCCTTATCAACAGACTCAATATCCATGGGTTTACTTTCCCACATGCCAAAAAATATTCCCCAGTTAATGTCTGCAGGACTCTCTAGATCAGTGGTTCTTAACCATCCTAATATGACAACCCCTTAATACAGTTCCTCACGTTGTGGTGACCCCCAACCATAAAACTGTTTTTGTTGCTACTTCACAACTGTAATTTTACTACTGTTATGAATCGTAATGTAAGTATCTGATATGCAGGATGTATTTTCATTCACTGGACTAAATTTGGCACTAATACCCAATACACCCAAATTTGAATACTGGTGGCATTGCAGGGAGGGGGGTTGATTTTTTCATTTGGGAGTTGTAGTTGCTGGGATTTATAGTTCATCTACAATCAAAGAGCATTCTGAACTCCACCAACGATGGAATTGAACCAAACTTGGCACACAGAACTCCCATGACCAACAGAAAATATTGGGTTTGTTGGGCATTGACCTTGAGTTTCAGAATTTTAGTTGTAGCTGATGGATCTTGACCAAACTTGGCACGAATATACAATATGCCCAAATGTGATCACTGGTGGAGTTTGTGGAAATTAAACCTTGATAGTTGGGAGTTATAGTTGCTGGGATAGATAGTTCACCTACAATCAAAGAGCATTCTGAACCCCACCAATTATAGAACTGAGCCAAACTTCCCACACAGAACCCCCATGACCAACAGAAAATACTGTGTTTTCTGATAATCTTTGGTGGCCCTTCTGATACCCCCTCATGACTCCAGGCTGAGAAATGCTGCTCTATATCCTTCAGCGCTATTCTATGGTATGCTTCCAGGCAAAGTGTAATAATTTCTCTCTCTGCAGTTTTAGGTATTCTGAGGTGTGTGTGCATCTTACAATGTATCCCCTCCCACCAAGATACTGTGTATATAGAGAGGTTTTTAACTTGCAATCACTTGTGCAGGAATGTTCTTCTTTCATTGAGGAGGACTGAATTGTCTTTTAAAACACTTTTAAATGTTTAATAGCATTGTCCATTTAATTGTTTTTCTATATACAGTATTTAAAAATTTTATGTTATCTTAGTAGAATTTGGTTTTTGACTATACAGTGCTTTGCATTTCTCATTGTGAGAAAACTAATTTAAATTAATAAATATATAAGCAAACAAACAAATGCATTCCTTTTCTCCACTTAATACAGTTAATACAATATTTTAAAAATATTTAGGTTTTCCTCTGTCTGGTATAATGCTTTGTCCTGGCCTTTTAAAATCCATCATTATCTTTGCTATCAATGGCTATCCCAATGGCTGTTTTTAATATTATATCATATAATATTGCACAGATAATACAAGGATTTCCTTACCTAACTGCTGGAAGGTGTAATATGCCAACAAATGTGTACATGGTGCATTTTTGTCTTAATAATCATTATACATTGGACATTTTAAAATGTTACTTATATGCTCATTTGATGCATAATGACCTTTGCAGAACAATAAACTTTCAGAAGATAAAAATCAGCAACAAATGAAAATGTCTGTGAGCAGCATTCTTCTCAAGAGATAAGAAATGAATGGATGAAAAGGTCTTATCTTTAGCTTGTAAGCATAGTAAATGCATTTGATTTTACCCTTTAAGAGCTCTCCACAGATTAAAATTAGTTGTTACATTGTGGTGCTCCCTCTTTCTCTCTAAATTAGTTATCTCTCTCTCACATGCAATGCTAATATGCTTCCTGTGCTTTTTGCCCTCCAACCTGAGTAAGGACAAAATATTGTATGCCAAGACTAGTCAAAGAGGCAACAGACCTCAATGACAGAGTGCATGCGAGCATGCAGAAGTTATAACTTCAGTCCTTGTTGAACTCTGTTGAAAGCAACAGGCAACTAGTCATGCAAAAATTGTCTGGCCAAGCAATAGTATGTTGCTGACAATCAGAGTAGGGTGAATACCCATGTTTCTGATCGTTCATCTAGTATGTCTGCTCCAAGTACACCGGATACAGAGAAAATGTAATGATATTCCCCCAACCTAGTCCTAACAGAAATTGCTAAGAGTTCAGTCATCCATGGTATATTTTCTGGGCTGGTATAATTGGGAAGAGCATTCCAAAGTAGAAGGTTTGACATTTAAAGCATAAATTCCAAGTGTCAACCAATAGCAATCAAAGCATTTTTATTCTTATTATTGCATTCTGGAATTTGGATATCAAGCAATTCTACAACAGTTGATACTGGCACTAATTGAGTAAGACAAATATGGAATAGGGATGCGGAGTGGGAAAACTCTTTGCTTTGAACGAATGGCCCTACAAGAGATGTGGTAACCCGTAGGAACCACACAGATGACTTAATGTGGTATGATAACGTAAGAGGTTATTTATATTGTCTTGGTAATAAAATTGGCAGAGCTTATGAGTATGTCACATTTCCTACTTTCTCTTTCCAGTTCTCTTGTGTGAGAGCTCAGTTAGGAAATGTACTCCATGCTAATAATGTTTCAGTCTTTGCATCTGCAGAAGCCTATCATTTTCCACATCAATGTCTGACTCATGTCTAGTTGTACTGGGGATTGTTGTTGTTTAAAAGGAAACTACCCTTTTAAAAATTGCCCTTCACATGCACATTTTAATTTTTATTCCCCTTCATACACACTTATTATCACACACACACACACAAACGTGTGCATGTGTGTATGGTAAAATGTATGTATGTACAATTTAAGGACACAATACATGGTATTGGAGGCTCCTCAGCAGCAAATGCAAAAATGCACCATTGCATAACATCATCATAAACTCACTGCAATCCAGTTGAAACAGTTACTTATGAAAATAGTGAAATCTCATTTTAGGGCTTCTGAATTCAGATATATACAGTCTTCCAAAATGATTTTAGTTATGCTATAAGCTAAAACTGCTCCCATAGCAATTTGGGGGGTCAGTGACGTATTTTGGGTGGGGGCTTGAACTGGATTCCCCATGTGACTGACTGATTGACTGACTGACTTACTTTATTATTTCTGAGTCGCCCTCCACGTTAGTGCTCCGGGCGACTTACACACAACAAATTCCACAATTAAAATAGAGTATTTAAAACTAGATTAAAATATTCAGTGGTTAAATGCAGGGGCCAGGCTCGGTATTTGAGTTCCTGGTTCTGCATTAACCATGGGCTTTCCTAAATAGCCAGGTCTTCAGAGCGGTCAGGAACTGGGGCAGGTCGAGGGAGGCTCTCTGGTCCGGTGGCATCGAGTTCCAAAGAACGGGGGCCACAACAAGCCTGGTATGTGAAGAAGGTTCTTGTTTGCTGGCCGTGGGGTCCTTGATTAAGCAGGCATCAGCAAGCGATCTTTTAGGTATGTTGGGCCCCGGCCCCGTAGGGCTTTGAAAGCCAAGGTCAAGGTCTTGTGTATACTCAACGGGCAGCCAGTGCAGGCGCTGCAGAGATGGTGTAATGTGGCATCTCATCGATGTTCCTTTGAGAAGCCTGGCGGCCGCGTTCTACACAATCTTTGGTCTCTCCCGACTCTGATTTTATGATTCTATATGAATTTCTCTTCCTATATAACGATTTGCTTTTTTTGAGAGGCAACATCATTTTGTAGAACTTCCCATTCATGCATGATTTTGCCTTGCAAATGAAGACTTTCAAAGTCGCAACTAAACTCTCCTGTTTGGAAAACAACACAATAAAAAACCTTTTAACTGCAAAATGCTCATATGTTTTAAGTTTTTGTATGCATGGTGCTCCTGTACTTTGAAAACCTAAAAATGCAGAGATGTTCAGCTATGAATTGCTGAACTCCGAAACAGATAGAAAAGGAGAACATATGTGAAGAGGGGGACTGCACAGATTGGAAGTAATGTCCCTACAGCCATTGTATGCTAAATATGCTTTGAGCTTTCTCAAAGTGCTTTTTATCAGGCTTGGTGTAATAAGAAAAAGGGCTAGACAGGTATACTCCATCTCAAGTGGGATGAGTTTGTGATGGTAGAACTGATTTTAGGAGCTTCATTTGAAAACATCCAAATAGTACGCATTGCCTAAAAACATGGCCCACTATCATTGACTAAAGCATTTTAAGCGGTTTGCACATACTTGCATTCTTTTATATGCTTGTAGGTGTGTGTGCATGCACATGTAGTACTGCTTCTAGACACACACACCCCTCCAATGTGAGACCAGGCTTGTTAGGAGTTGCAATCCAACAACATCTGGTAAACCATAAGTTCTTCACGCATTGTCTAGAGCAGGCCTGCACAACCTATGGCCCTTGAAGTGTTTTGGACTTCAACTCCCAGAATTCCTGACCAAGCTGGCTAAGACTGCTGGAAGTTGGAGTCCCAAACATATGGAGGGCCACATATTATGCATGCCTGCTCTAGAGGTTCGATGAAGTCTAACAACAGACATTTTCTAGAAGGCTAGCTAAACACCTTGTTTGAACTGGCTTGCAGAGTGGGATACGCAAAATATGGCCATGTCATTTTCAATTAATTTTAAGAAATCTGAAATGGCACTATAATGTAGTCACTGTCAGCACTTCTCATTACTTAGTTAATAGATTTGTACAAAGTTCACAGCTCCATTTTATGGGTTCCATAGAATCTGATGATTATGCAATAGACTGAGTAGCTGTTCATGTCAGATTAGTGTCTAGCATGTTGACATTAAATCTTTTATTTTGATCATGTTGTAGTTTAGCAATCAATTAGAAAAGAAGTCCCAAGAGTACAATATGTCCTCAGGAAAAAAATCAATACTGCTACCATCTTCCCTTTTAAAACGTAAGATGAAAACTTGAAAATGTCAACACACATTACATTTACTAGCATTTTGTAGTAGAGGGAAACCAAAAGTATATAAAATGGGTATTAAGCTGGGATGAAAATGATCATGAATCCTCCAAGTCCTGTCCACACCATATCAGCAGGATTCACTGCTGATAAAAGGCTTCACTTCTGTGTCTATCAATGGGCATATTCCTAGCTAAACAGGGCCCTACAGCAATGGTCTACTTATACAAGTTAGAATTGCTAATACTAAAAGGAGAAAACAAGGCTACTGTGAAGGTCAGAACTGATGAGAAATTTTGCCAAGCTGCAAGGCAATGTCTTGCTGTAATAAGAAAGCAATTAAGGCAAGGGAGAATCAAGACAAACAAAATAGTACAAGGAAGTCTGTATCATATGCATAATAGCCTAAAGTGTTTCGGTCACGCTCAGCAAAAGATGGATGGTAGTATGCAAATAGAAAGAGGGACTAGGTGTCCTCATTCTCAGGACTTACCTCTTGTTTCCCGTGTCTGCTTCACAAAAAGCAAAGGAGTTGCTATATGATGGAGAGTTAGGATCATGAAATACATCACATGAAAATACCACAGCAGCTCTCAGAAAGGAAAGGAATGATGCAGGCATAATTCACAACTCTTTCTTTGTGTATTGAGATAGAGAAGAAGTTTAGCACTCTTTAGATGGCAAGTATATACTATGAATGTCTCCTTCTCTTCCTTCTCTCTTCCTTTCCATACATCAGCAGTTCAAACACAAACACACAGCTGTCAATGAACAAGGATCATTCTCAGTGTAATGCTGACACTCTATTGCCTCGAACTATGATACCAATAGACATGGACAACTCTGTCAGTCTCAGTTTCCCTTTTGCCAAGCCATCAGGGTCTCTTTCATTTATACTTGTGCAAGACTCACAAATGAAATATTTTTGTCAGCAATGAACCCCTTATTCTTAAATGGGCTTGATAGAATTTGACTATTCAGTGACCTTTTTTATCCCAAATTAATAACAATTTATGTCTTTAGTTCCCATCCTGATCTTCACTATTAAAATGCTAGTTTTATCCTGTTCTATATATTTATGAGTCCCCAAAATGCAATAATGTATATGTGTTCCAAACTACCATATATACTCGAGTATGAGCCGACCCAAATATAAGTTGAGACACCTAATTTTATCACAGAAACTGGGAAAACTTACTGACTCAAATATAAGCTGAAGATGGGAAATGCAGCAGCTATTGGTCAATTTCAAGAATAAAAATAAAAATTGATACCAATAAAATTACATTAATTGAGGCACCAGTAGGTTAAATGTTTTGAATGTTTACATAAAACTGTAATTTAAGATGAGACTTTCTAACTCTGATCAAACCATTATTCTAACATTCTTCAATGAACATAAGAACATAGAACATAAGAAGAGCCATGCTGAATCGGGCCTCAGCCCATCTAGTCCAGCATTCTGTGTCACACAGTGGCCCACTAGTTGTACACAGGGATCTCTAGCAGAAAGGAGGGCAAAACCCTCACCTGCTCCCGACCCCCCACAACCAGTACCTGGGGAAATCCTGCCTGCCTCCATCAACACAGAGGTGGCACTTGGATGTCCATTTCAGTAGCTACTGATTCCCTTGGTATCCATGAATCTGTCTAATCCTGCCTTGAAGCTGTCCAGGCTGACCGCTGTCACAACCTCCTCTGGAAGTGAGTTCCATAACCCAATGACCCTCTGGGTGAAGAAATATTTCCCTTTATTAGTCCTAACTTTCCTACCTTGGAGCTTTAGGGAGTGCCCCTAGTCCTAGTGTTGTGTGACAGAGAAAATATTTTTCTCTATTCACCTTTTCTATCCCATGCATGATTTTATACACTTCGATCAAGTCACCTCTTAAACGCCGTCTTTCAAGGCTGAAAAAAAGACCAAGGCGTTGCAACCTGATTTCGTAAGGGAGCTGCTCCATCCCTTGGATCATTCTTGTTGCCCTTTTCTGTACCTTTTCCAGTTCCATTATATCCTTCTTGAGGTGCGGTGACCAGAATTGTACACAGTACTCCAGATGTGGCCTCACCATAGATTTGTAGAGAGGCAATACAACATTTGACGACCTATTTTCGATTCCCTTCCTGATCATGCCAAGCATAGAATTTGCTTTTTTTACTGCTGCTGCGCACTGGGTTGACATCTTCATTGAGCTGTCCACCAAAACCCCAAGATCCCTTTCCTGGTTTGTCTCGGAAAGCTTTGACCCCATCAATTGGTAGGTGTAGTTGGGGTTCTTTGCCCCGATGTGCATGACTTTACACTTGTTTAGGTTAAAATGCATTTGCCACTTTGTTGCCCATTCACTCAATTTCGAGAGATCTTTCTGGAGCTCTTTACAATCAGTTTCATTTTTAACTACCCTGAACAATTTAGTGTCGTCTGCAAACTTTGCTACCTCAGAATTTACTCCTACATCCAGGTCATTAATGAATAAATTAAAAAGTAACGGACCCAAAACTGAACCTTGGGGTACGCCACTTCTCACTTCTTTCCACCCAGAGAAATGTCCGGGTGTCCTTCCAATAAAATAAATAGGGTAAAATAATGCATGTAGTAATAACAATAATGATAGAGTAAAATAATAAATGTAATAACAATAATAGAGGAAAATAATAAATGTAACAACAACAAAATCAATAATCACCATAGTTTATTTTAACTACAGTATGTATTTTGGGGAAATGCTGTGTGTATATGAATGAGAAGAAGCGGGAAAGAATGACTTGGGAAGGGGGTGGGAAAGAACGACTGGAAACAAAAAGGTTGGAATGGGAAGGGCTGTTTGAAAAAGTGGGAAAATGAAGTGGAAAGGGATAGTTGTAAAAGTAGGTCAGATTGGGATGGGAAGGGGGGCTGCAAACTGGGAAAGGTTGGGATGGAAAAGGGGGCTGGAAAGTGGAAAACTGCAGTGGGAAAAGGAACAAGTCTGAAATGGGAAAGAGGCTGGAACTTGGGAAAAGCTGGGATGGAAAGTGGAGAGGGTAATGTAAATAGTAAAGACTGGGATAGGAAGGGGGAAACTAGACAAAGGGAAAACTGGGATAGAAAAAGGGTGCTAGAAAAGTGTGGGGGGAACTAAGGTGGGAAGGTGTTGTCTGGCTCAGCCAAGGAAAGACAAAGCCTGGGGTCACCTCCTCCTCCTCTCCCCCATCCCCAGAGGGGAGACCTGGAAAGCAGGGAGGGGAAAGGAAGCATGGAGGTGGCTGCTTGATTATGAGAGGGGGTTCTTATCTGTGCTTCCATTCCCCTCCTCACTTTCCAGGTCCCTCTTTTGGGGGGTGCGAGGGATGGGGAAGAGGAGGAGACCCCAGACAGCTGGTGGATCGCAAGAGGTGAATGAACGCACGGAGGAGATTCCCCCTCCTGCGATCCACCAGCTGCCTGCCTCTTCTTCCTCCCCATACTCTTCAATGGCCAGTTGAAGGAAGAGGAAGAAAAAGAGGAGAAATAGCAGCAGCGCCCCTTCTCCTATTCTTCCTTCTGTTCTTCCTCTCAATAATTTTTTTATTTATCAAGAATAATATGGAAACAGAAAAAAGTTTAGAGTTCCATGTAAAGTGTGAGAACAATTATATAAAAGAGAAGTAGGAGAAAAGAAAGAGAGCGGGGTGAGGGGGTTACGCTTTCCATAATTAGTCCAAATATGGAAAGGAAAAAGGAAAAAAAGGAAAAAGGAAAAAACAGTAGGTAAATGAAAATAAAATGGTGACCTCCTTCTAGTCCTTTGCAGATTCGAGTTTGTTCCAACTGTGATCTTCCAAGTCGTAACTAATATTGATATAAAAAGAAAGGAAAAGAAATATATATATATTTGTGACCAGTTTGTTTGTTTAATAGGATTCTTGGAGTTTCTCTTTAATAAGGTTAGCTTGTCCATGTTGTTTATTTCATTTATTTTCTGTGACCACTGATCTATATGTGGTATTTCCCTCTGTTTCCAAAGTTTCGCATAAATAATCCTAGCTGCTGTTGACAAATGCATAAAGATAATGTCTTCATTTGAGTCCAAATTTACATCTTCGTTCTGTTCTTTCTCGATGGCCAGCTGGAGGAGGAAGAGGCGGAAGAAGAGGAGAAATGGCAGCATCAGCCCCTTCTCCTCTTCTTGCTCCTCGATGGTTAGCTGGAGGAGGAGGAGGAGGAGGAATGTTAGGAACAGCGGCCTCAGTGGTGTAGAAGCTTCACCTGGGGACTCCTGTGCCGCTTGTCCTCCTCCTCCATAGCTGGCCAGCTTCAGAGCTGTTGCTGGCTTGACCCAAATATAAGCTGTGGGAGGATTTTTCAGCCCAAAAAGGGGGCTTAAAATTCGGCTTATCAAATATATACAGTAATAGATATGTTACTTAGATCTAGTAGTTTCCTTATGGTCAGAGAAAACCCAGTGCTGTGTCTTCTATATTAGACAATGTTCTTACTTTAGTTAGTTAGTTTCCATTCTTGAAACTCTGGCTGGTTCACAAAAGTTAAAACAGGTAAAACAAAAAGTACACATTATACAAAACTTGAAATATAATTAACTGATCAGTTAAATTATCACTACCAAGAGTTTGTTTGTTGATTTAATTTGTTTCTGTTACATAATGATTTTGTTTATTGTCTGCACTGTGATTGTGTGTAAGGCACTCTGAGGCCCTTAGGGGAGATGGTGACGGGATACAAATATTTTTTATTATTATTATTAATAATAATATTATTATTAAATGGAAGTGAAAGCAAGCCCATTAAACTATAAAAGTAACAAGCACAGACAATATCACACAATTTCTCCATGAACTTCGATACACCAAATATCCAAATGAATTAAAAAAAATCACCTCCTGACACCTGGAAGGACACCATGAACAGGGGAGATTAGCCTCTCTTGAAAGTGGTGCCAGAACATGGAAGTAAACGCCAAGAAGACTCTCTTCTTAGCTCCCATCAGAAGTAGTGCAGATGCTGGGACACAGAGAAGTGCCTCTCCAGAACACCTCAAAATATGAAAAAGTTCTTATGTGATAAGATCTATCCACCTGGATCTATCTTATCTATATACAACAACAATAACAACAACAACTTATTACAGACCACATACCCATCAGTAAAAATCTTACCTATATAAGTCTGTGACCACCACTTTAATTTAAGTCATGAAACAAACCAGCAATTGATAGATTTGTTGTAACAAACTTGCTGTAGTGCCTTGGATTAGTTTCTGAGCAGTCTATTGTGTGTGTATGTGCCTTTTAGTTGCCTTTTGACTTATGATCACCATGTGCATTCTTAGGAAAGCAATACTCAGAAGTGGATTTGCCTGCTCCTTCCTCTGTAACATAGCTTATCACTCATATGTGGCAGTATTCCATTCAAATAGTAACCAACTAAGTTTTGCATTATCGCAGTCTGATATCTCCAACTTTCAAAATTTCATTCTAAGTGTATTTTGCTTTGTTCAGTCTTAAGAATGTTTTAAAAATTGTTTCAGTAATGGATAAGAAACCAGTTTCATTTTGTGTTTTTGTTACAATTTTCCTGCACCTGTAGTAACAACACATTAATTAAATTGCATTAATTAAATCACATCTCATAAGGAATCTAGATATACCAAGCATATGCACATTAATTAAAATGGTTTTCATTTTGCAATGCAGTTTAATGCACATATGGTCTGAAGCACATAGATAGACCTGACTCCTATTGATTTTTCCCCATTAGAGTAACCCCTTGATTTAGTTTTCAAATGTTGTGAAAATCTAAAGATAAATGTCATAGATTGAATGAATCTATTCTAGATGGAAAACCAGTATTCTGCAAGTAGAAAATAAAACATGTCAATTGGAATGGGTTACTAGTTGCAAATGTGTAGATTAATGACCATGTGAGGTTCTTCTCAGCCCAGGCCCATAGCCAGGATTTTGATTGGCGGGGGTGGGGGTGGTGGCTGAGTCTGAGTGAGAGAGAATCTACCCTAGCAAACCTTTTGTATTGTTATCCCAATACCTCCATGCATAAGGAATTTATTGAGCATGGTGGTCAGATCATGATGTGAATAAACATAACAGTTTAAATAATGTTATTTATTTACTTTCATTAAAAATGTTTAGAATACGTTTTGACTTTTAAAAAAACTTTACAGCAACAGTCTTCTTTTCTTCTCCCTGGCCATTCTGTCAATTACTTTTTCTGGTTTGATAGTGATGCATATGGGATGCAACCAAGATGGCGACTGCTGTAGAGCTCCCTTCGGGTGAGCTCCGGCATGGCCTCCCTGATTCCCCGGACACACTGAGTCGATCCCGCCACCCTCTCTTCAAGGAGACGACGGTTGATCACCAGAACCAGGGGGTCGTCTTCGGCGACCCACAGACACCGGAGGGAGCAATCTGGCTGGGAAAAGCGTCAGAACTACTGGAGACGCCTGGGTTGTCCGGGAGTGGCTGGGTCGTCCGACCGGTAACTGCCTCGGGCACGCGCTTCCTAAGAAGGTTCGGGAGATCATCCGACAGAAGTCTGCCCCCATCATTTCTAACGACCCCCATGACGACCCCCATGAAGGCGGAGCAGCCCACCGGCCCGGGAACCCTGCCCTGTGAGGCGCATGGAGCCCTACGGAGCAGCTCCCCATTGAGGCCGTGGCGGGGGACCCGGAACCCCATTGCCGGCCAGCCTGACTCTTGTGCTTATACTGAACTGCTTGTAGAATATACCAGGCTCATGGACCACATCACCGAATTTGGAAATAGATTCGGTGGTTTGCTGGAGACACTAGGGATCCCTCCAGCGCAGTTCCCTATCTTGAACCTGAGGCCTAGCAGCTCCGACGATCCCCCGCGAGCTCCCGCAGCTCCTGCTGACCACGAGTTCGCCTGGGACCAATCATGGGACTATCCCGCCAGCTCTTTGGAGGCCGTCCGAGAGATGCTGGTCCCAAAAATGGACGATCGACCTACCAACACCCAGGGACCTACCCCGGTGGCTGGGGACGCACTAACCCCCACGGTGGAGACCGCTTGCATGATGGCATCGGGCGCTGATGACTGCGATGACTCCCAGTCCACCCATCCAACCCCCACGGAGGTCCCTTCTAGTGGCCCTGAGGACTCACTGTCAGCTCCCGGAGGTCCCGGAGGTTCGTCGGTGCTGCCGGGCTCACCGCTTGCTGAGTTTGACATCTCCACGGTCCTGGCCCCTCCACGAGATGCTTCCAGGCGGCGGCATGCTGGGAGAAGTTGGGGGAGCATCCTGGAGGAGGCAAGACCCAACATGGTGGGCGTCCTTGAAGACGCCCAGCCACTCCATGTGCTCGGACCCCGTGAAGGAGCAGCACCCGGAAGCAGTGGTCGAAGCCCGCCGGAAGTCCTGGAAGCCCCGCCCCCAGATGACGCTTTCCCTAGCAGCAATCCGGTTAGGGAGAAACGCGGCCCCTGGAAAAGGAGGAGATGGCGCCGGAAACAGAAGGAAGGCGAGTACGCCATCCCCCGCGCCTCAGACCGGAGGCCAGGTTCAGCCCCCTGCCAGAGAGACCGAAAGGACCGGGTCCATAGAGCCAGCGCCCCTGCTGGCCCCCCAGATGAAGGACAATTAACGACGAGATTGGTGCGGCCTCGAAGAACGTTCTTAGCCAAGACGATCTGGAGTTCCTGCTACAAGCAGTCGCAGCTCCAAAGGACCCACCAGACCAGGGTGAAAGTTGACGAGGCCACTGTGCGGATGGACCAGGACCCCCATTGTGGACTCTCTTGTGGGAGACGATGGTCTTTGCCCTCCGCCAGCCCCCTAGTACCAGCGATCCTACTGGGGCCGCCCCGCCTGCCCTCTTTCGATGGCGGGGTGGCACCTTAGTGGGCATCGTTGCTGACTCCTTCCCTCCCACCCCTCCTCTTTGCTCTCCTTGTGTTTTTCCCATGTCTATTGTATATCGTGCTGTTGTAAACCGCTCTGGGCATCAGAGAGAGCGGTATATCAAATTGAACCAATAAATAAATAAATGAATGTCCCGATGGATGGAAATCATTGCTAGTCCACTAAGTCTCTGGTCTGTCATTAAACTTCTAGGCAGGGGCCAACCTACTTATTCCGTGGGGTAAGCAAAAAAAATGCCCCCCCAGTGGCTCCCGAGTGCGAGTCATGCTCTGGAGCCCAGTGCGCATGTGCCAATCTCCGCGCATGTGCACTGGCTCCAGAGTGCACCTCCCGCCTTGGAGCCCAGTGCGCATGCGCCAAACTCTGTGCATGCGCACTACTGCACACATGCACACTGGCTCCAAAGTGGGAGGCGCGCTCTGGAGCCAGTATGCATGCGCGGAGATTTTTTGCGCATGCACAGCAGCTCCTACAGGCGCTATGGCGCCTGTAGAAGCTTCTGTGCATGCGCAAAAAAATCTCCGCGCGTGCGGAGGCATGGCCAGAGCGCCCTGGGCGGCGGGGCCAGCTGAGAAAGGCCCGGCCGGCGCAGTGGTGCGGCGTGGCCGTGGGGCTGGCTGCGGAGGCTTGGGCGGCGGCGGGCCAGTGGGGCGGCGGGGCGGCGGGGCAGCACGGCGTGGGCAGCGGTGCGGGGCCAGCGGCGGCGCGCCTTCCAGGTGACGTTGCCCCACGTGGCTGCGTAGTTGGCGTAATGGATAAACCGGCCCTGCTTCTAGGTGCACTTTTCACTCTCTTCCTGGTTGAAAATTATCTTTCCACACTGCATGTTGTTACTTGTAGAATAGCTAACACAGTCAAAAAGAAATGTATTGACTGATAGTAGGTTTTGTCACACAGTTCCAACACTTTAAGTACCTCAGTATCTTTCTTAATTGATGGTGTAATATTATACATTATGTACTCAGCCTTGATGGAAACAAGTGCTGCGTCATTTTCCAAGTATTCTGACAGTTGTTCCATATGGTCAACTTTGTCTAGACCTGAAAACCCAGGGAGGAGAACCTGGAAACTGGCTAAAATGTCTTCATTTGGCATGAACCTTTCACTAATATTCTGTAAGAGTGAATTGACACATGGTATGAACACTGCAACTCTGAAATAATCTTCTACAGAATTAGTCCCCGGATTTGCCCAATGCACCTGTCTTGAACTTTGTCTTGGAATAGTCAAGTTGCTTTGAAATATTTTTTCAGATGTTGTTCTTGCTAAGTCAAAGAGTTTTACAAAAATGATCTTTTGCATCTGCTCTCAAAATTTCTAAAGACTTTAACAGTGACTTAGCATGGTTTATGGCAGATGCCATATCAAGACTTTTTTCCTGAAGAAAAATTGATAGGGGCAAAGTAAGGCTGAAGAGTTGTTCACAAACAAACAGGCTAACAATGAAATCACTTTTTTCAATTGCAGTCAAAAAGTTTGAAGCAGAAGAGATTTTCCATGGTTTCTCCGAGATTTATTCTATGACAACTACAATTGGCTTAAATAGTTCAAAGAATGTCAATACACTGTCATACCTCTCAATGAAACGAGTCTTACATAAACATCTGTGTTTTTTTCTTTGTTTCTGGCACATGAATGCTAATATTAATCTGCAAAATATTGTTAGCACTTGAACTGTTTCTGAAGACATTTGTTATTTCTTTTATTGTTCCAAGACCATTTCTAACAGAAGAGTTTAAAAATGTATCACTCAATGTAAGGTTCAGTCAATGACTTGCACAATGAAAATATCTTGAATTCTTGTTTGAACTCCAGTTAGATGGCCAGCCACAGTGGCAACTCCATCGTAGCCCTGCCCTACACACTTGTTCATGTCCAATTTCAACATGTTGCATTTTTCTAGGATAACTTTAGTGACATTTTCTGCCAATTGGTCATATATGGGTATAAATACTACAAAAATCTTCTCGGATGACTGATAAGTTTTTCTTTAAATATAATGAAATATAATTTCTTTAGATATAATGAAAGCTGCTCTGTTGCCAATACATTCAAAGTTTCATCCGCTAGAATGGAGAAGCAATGCTGGATCTGGACCAAACTTTACACTTGGAGCCAATATGCCCAACAGTGCATACAAGCAGGGATTGGGGAATGATTGCCCTTTTCAAATGGTGGTTGTTGTTTACCTGGATCCAGAAAGCACTGGAGGAAGCCAACATCATATCTGGACTAAACATGGCCAACTGTGCATACAGGACAGGTGGGGATGGGGGGTGATTGACCTTGGACTGACCGGGACTGTGGTGCAGCTGGCTGGGAGTCAGCTGCATTAAGATCACTACTGACCAAAAGGTTATGAGTTCGAAGCCAGCCCGGGTCAGAGTGCACTTCACGCCAAAATTGTGTAGCTTGTTGTTGACCTTTGCAGCCCAAAAGACAGTTGCATCTGTCAAGTAAGAAATTTAGGTACCACTTTGTGGGGAGGCTAAATTAACTAATTTATGAGGCCATAATATCTCCAAGAGGTATGCAAAAGAATGAGGAAGCGACAGCTCCCCTGGTGGCCAGAAGCTGGAATGTTAAATAGCCTCTGAGTGTCTGTCTACATATGTTGTGTGTCTATGGCATTGAATGTTTGCCATGTACTGTATATGTACTGTACATTGGAATCTGCCCTAAGTCCCCTGCAGGGTGAGAAGGGCGGAATATAAATACTGTAAACAAATAAAAAATAAATTGGATCTGGATGTTGCAGTGCACCCTTATCCAGGGGGCATTGAATGAAGCCAACACTGGATTTGGACTAAACTTGGCACATAGAGCCAATGAGCTCAACTGTGCATAGAGATGGGGATTGGGGAATGATTGCCTTTTTTCAAATGGGAGTTGTTGTTTACCTGGATCCAGAGAGTCCCAGAAGGCAGCCAACAGGCTCAACGCATTCCACTCTCAGCCACAAGTGTGGCGAGACTTCAATGCAGAGGCACAAAAGCCTGCCAAGTACACGGGCGCGAAGGCCTATTGTGGCCTCAGAACAGTCTGTGGTGTGGCGGCATCCTCTTTGGTGCTTGGGCTGTCAGTGCACTCCCCTTCCTCTCCCGGAACTGAAGGCTGAAACCAGGGGCACCTAAAAGAAAAAAGAGTGCACTGAGGGCCCAGGCACGGACAAAGATGCCACCATGCCATGTACCAGTAAGACCTTCTCACGGACCACCCTGTTTGCCTCAGCCTTTCATCCATCCTTAAGCTTATTTTGGTTGTGATTTTTAAAAAGACAATCTAATATAGACTTATCCTGCTTCTGAATAAGTGTTTTCCCCAAGCAATTTGCATATTATAATGCTTCCCCCCCAAAAAAAACCCCACCCACATATTTTCACAAAAACTATATTCCCCTTTACCCCATGAACATATGTATTATAGAGTTCAATAAAAGAGAAATACAGAAGTGTTACTGTGCTTCAATTCATATATTGATTTAGAAAGTGTGAATTGGATAAGTTTGCATTAAATTTAAAATGCAAACTGAACAAATACAGTCTGGAAAAATTGATGAGTTGCTAATGTAACTGTGCCACTTTGGAAATACTATAACATAACATAAATTTCAAAAAATGGAGAAGAAATTCAAATGGGAAAGGGTACTTTCCCCCTTAATGTCTTTAATGCTAATACTCTCAATGTCAGCACATATACCTCTCATTTGAAAATATATTCTGATAGTGTTGGATAATTGCTAAAAGTGTTTCAAAAGGATGACTCTTTTATTACAGCCTACATACATGTTGCCTAGTTCTTTCTCCCACTTTAGGTACTTAAATCCAACACTATCAGGATATATCTAACACTCTCAGGATACCATGCTGTCTATGCCATAAAGTGTTCCTTATGACATAGACAGCATGATTGCACATCTTGACTTTTCTTATTTTCATACTTTCTCTCACCAGTGTAAGAAAAGATGAGTGTAATAATTCTACCTGCAGTAAGTTATATTACTTTACTACTTGTAAAGTTGTTCAAGTAAGAGTTGTTTACTTTCATTTTCCCTTTTATGTACAATTAACTATACGGTTCTGGCCCAGCTCACTTGTCCGAACGCATCTGCCTGCCTCTATGTCCCGTCTCGCAGTCTAAGATCATCTGGGGAGACCCTGCTCTCGCTCCCACCAGCATCGCAAATGCGGCTGGTGGGGACGAGAGACAGGGCCTATGGAACGCACTCCCAAATGAAATAAGATCGACTCCATCTCTCCTCGCTTTTAGAAAAAAGCTAAAATCAAGGTTTTGGGACCAGGCCTTTCGGCAGCAGATATAAATTAGACCTTTGGATTTGACTGGACTGACTCTTTGGACTTGACTGGACTGACAATGTGTTCCGCTTGATGACTTTAATTATTGTTGTATGTAGTGGTTTTTAATGTAATGTTTTTACTGTTTTAATGCTTTTAATGATGTTGATTATATGTATTTTTATATTGTATTGGCTGACTGACTGACTTTATTATTTCTGAGTCGCCCTCCACGTTAGTGCTCCGGGCACCTTACACACAACAAATTCCACAATTAAAATAGAGTATTTAAAACTAGATTAAAATATTCAGTGGTTAAATGCAGGGGCCAGGCTCGGTATTTGAGTTCCTGGTTCTGCATTAACCATGGGCTTTCCTAAATAGCCAGGTCTTCAGAGCGGTCAGGAACTGGGGCAGGTCAAGGGAGGCTCTCTGGTCCGGTGGCATCGAGTTCCAAAGAACGGGGGCCACAACGGAGAACTATCTCCGTCTCATGGTCTCCAGGTGGGCCTCTTTCAAGCCTGGTATGTGAAGAAGGTTCTTGTTTGCTGGCCGCGGGGTCCTTGAGTAAGCAGGCATCAGCAAGCGGTCTTTTAGGTATGTTGGGCCCCGGCCCTGTAGGGCTTTGAAAGCCAAGGTCAAGGTCTTGTGTAAGGCTCTATACTCAACGGGCAGCCAGTGCAGGCGCTGCAGAGATGGTGTAATGTGGCATCTCATTGATGTTCCTGTGAGAAGCCTGGCGGCGCGTTCTACACAATCTGAGCCTGCGGGTTAGTGACCGGGTAGACCTACATACAAAGCGTTACAGTAATCCAGCCTTGATGTAACCGTGGCATGGATTACTGTAGCTAGCGCTTCCGTCGGAAGATAGGGCACCAATTGTCTCGCTTGGCGCAGGTGGAAGAAGGCCCTTTTGCTCGTGGAGGCAACCTGGGCCTCCATCGACAATTTGGAGTCCAGGATAACACCAAGGCTTTTTACTGAGGGGGACGGAATCAGCGGTTCCCCTTCAAAGGGGGGCAGCGAGAAAGGTGGTTCTGGGCGGTTCTGTGGTGGTGCTGCCTGTAGTGCTACAAATGTAAGCCGTGCTGAGTCCTCCTGCGGGGGTGAGAAGCTACGGGGTACAAATACCATAAATAAATAAATAATTGTTGATAAGCTAGTTTCTGTTTCCACAAATCATTCATACACACACACACGAATGAATATGAATGAAGTATGGCCCAGAATTCTGGAGTGGTTTGAGTGTTGACTGAAGATTAGTGTTTGAACTACCATTCAGGACTTTATCAAACTATTCTGTTGTCTCACCACAATTATGTTAGTGTTGGGAGCAGAAGCATATTGATATTAGATCATTCATTCTTGCAGTATGATAAAAACAAAAAGGATGAGAAAAATAGGCAAAGAGCCAAGTTGGGATACAAAGAGGGGAGGGGAATTGTACTCACCAATGCAAACATGACTGCTGGAATAATGAAACTGCAGTAGAAGGGACCTTTTGCACAGAAGTCAGTAATGGGAAGGCAGTAATATTGAGAGCCATTGATAGATTTTGTCCATAAATGAAAATTTTGCTACACTAACAGATGGAATACAAAGCAACAGTAGGACAGACAACAACATGTGATAATATCCTGCTGAAATCCCACTTTGCCAGCCTCATGTAATAAACAATTTGGATTAGAGCATATTAATGCTAAAGAAATTACAAAACTTTTTTTGTAATTTCTTAGATTATCCTGAATAAAATATTTTCTCTCCTGCTTTTTTGATTCTAGGTCAAATGTCTTGATCTGTTTCTGCATTGGAATCCTTCTAATGGAAACGCTTCTATGTTCCAGTCAAACTCATATCAACATGTCCTCTTTTGAAGTGTGACTTCCTTCTGGACACCAAAATATAGTATTTTGATTTCTTTCCCTTTTGCCTCTGTAGTGAGAATGAAAACTTGGATTATGGTTATGTTGATCAGTTTTACATGATATCTAATTAATATTATTCATTCAGACTGATTTTGCAACATCATGCCTTACTAATAATGCCATTCAGTTTCTTCTTGAAGTGCCATTTCCAGATTGTATGAAATTATTACAAAACACAATTTATCTGATTTAAAATGTCTCATTCCTTTCCTTTTTGTTTATTCACCCTAGGAATTGCTATGTTTTTGCATTCTGTATTTGTTTGTTTTCTAAAGTCTAGCTCTTTACATTTCTTGTTGCTATTATTTATTTATTTATTTATTTATTTATTTATTTATTTATTTATTTATTCATTCAGCTTAATAGACTGCTCTCTCCGGAGCTCAAAGCGGTTTACAGCCATAAAATATCAGGTAAAACACATAAAACATTAGAAAACCAAGTTAAAACCCCAAGTTAAAACCCCACTCCCACAATAAAACTACAACATTGCAGCTTTGCAGCTTTGGATTTTCCTTTTATCTGAACACACTAGCAACCAAACTTCTATTCTGCTTGAGTCCAGGTGCATCATTAGATATGATATTATTTTTACTTTCCTTTTACTCTTTCAGTGGAGGTGGTGATCTCATCTCCTAGCATTCTCTCTTTCTTAATTTTGGATCATCTCAGAATAAGATTTTCAATGTAAAAGATATTCAGAAGTGTTTTAGTTAACATTACGCACATTACAATTTCTTTATGTGAGACAAAATATACAGTTTTCCACATCCAATACCATTGTTTTGAAATTCATTTAAGAGAACTGTCAATATGGACAGTCAACATAAATATGTTAGTGACACAGAAAGATCCTTGCATTAGATTACATTTATCATATGACAATACTTATCTGATTTGGGGTTTTTTAATATCATGTTTATATTAGGAAAAACCAACTACCACTATGAATGGAATGGTTAAATTTCCAAAGTCATGGCTACAGAGCCTGGATGTTGCAAAAATAGAATTAATATCTATATTTTTGTAACTTTCACTAATGATTACACAAAAGATTGTGAAGAATCTTTAGCGTGAAATTATTAATGCATTTGAAACCTGTAGAACTGAACCAAGAATGGCAAACATTTAGGGATCACAAAAATACATATAATATAGTATGTGTTTGTTTGTTTGACTATTATCAGCAGTGATGGCACGAGTTCACTGATTTTACAAACAAAGAAATACACTATCTTACCTGGGTTTTGGTGTTACTTTTGTAGTTTGTCTATGGAGTAGTAATCAAGAACAAGAAATGGTTCTTGTTCTTTCCTGGTTGTAAATGAGAAGATATGTGATCACTTGATAATACAGTGAAGGTGAAGCAGAATGAATTGAGAATTCCGTGGGTGAGATAATATCTCTATTGCTAAATATGCTAATGCTACTCAATCAACAGAAAGTGTGTGTTTATATTCTAGATGGGACTAGAACATATTACACACTACTCCTGTTTCATATTGGAATGGGAGAAGTTATTTCTCACTCATGAAAACATTATTGCAGGAAAGTAGGAACAGTGTATGCTTACTGGTAATTGTTTTATTAGATATGCTGTGGTCTGGAAATCTGATTAAATGAAAACTTCAGAGGATGCTCATGAAACTTTTAGAATAGTTTTGATTATGGCCACTGCACATTTGATGATGAAGTCATTGTGCTACCTGTTAAAAGATTCTCAGAAAATTAATTCAATGTCCCATTAAAACAATAATAAAGTGCAAGCAGAATTGACGAGCAGCTTCTAGCAGTGCTTCCACATATACATTGCAGAGATGGATCAAGTAGCCATGGTGATTAATAAACAGAAGAGTGAGTGCTAAGGATCTGTATGTGATAGAAGACAATACATCAGAGGCTAAAAAGGACCAAGTTAACATTCTGGTATTATGAGACAGACACATGGTAAAAACAGGTACAGATAGCACAAGTGCCTTACTTTGGAAACAGCTAAGTGCACATAATTTATTTTTAAAAAAACAAACAATGTTAGATATCTTTATATTGTTCCCCACAGCATGCTTTCTTTAATACAATCTGTGAAACAAATAAGTAGGCATTAGGCCTGGTTATGTTTGTCGTATCTATACAAAATTTGTTTTAAATTCGTATTTAAATTACTTAAGAAATGTTTTTGATGCACTGCAAGCACCCCAGAAGTGAATTACCAAATATGAAGCCACCTCCGCCATTTTTCATAAAGAAATCGCCATTTTCGAAAAGGGTTTTCCCTTCCCTGACTTTCCTTTCCAACGCCTAAGAACACCCTGTTCAGATCTGGGGTAAGGCATGGGATTCCAAGTGTTAGTTTCCAAGTGGCGAGGAGGGGGGGGGGGAGCATCTACTCCCCCTCCTCCTCACCACCTGGAAAGCACCAATGCGCGTTAAGCCTAAGGCAGGTTGGTGCCTTTCCAGGTGGCGAGGAGAGAGGGTATCCACTCCCCCTCGTCCTCGCCACCTGGAAAGGCACCAATGTGTGTTAAACCTAAGACGGGTTGGTGCCTTTCCAGGTGGCAAGGAGGGGGGAGGGCATCCACTCCCTTCCTCGCCACCTGGTAAGGCATCAACACGCCTTAAAGCCAGGAGGAGTTGGGGGGGGGGGGTCTCTGCTCTCGGTCTGGCCAGGAAGTGGAAGCTGAGGGATGCTTGGTCTTTTCTTATTCATTTCCTGAGTTGGAACAAAGATGGCGACAGTGGCTTCAAAATGGCAAAGATACTTCTGGGTTCCCAAATTGCTTCGAAATCTCTTCAAAAAGGAATTTGATCCGAATTTAATCCAAATTACAAAGATTCCAACTGGACCTAATCATGCCTAGTGACTACATGCCATCCCGATAATAATCAGGATGGCATGCACCCACCTTGAGCTCCCCCCCCCCAATCCCTTAAAATAAAATAAAAACTTACCTGGTCACCATTATGTTCCTCCTCGTGCCCTCCTGGTCTGAGGATTTGTGGAGGAACATAATGACGATCAGGTAAGTTTTCTTTTAAGGGTTTTTTTTGTGTTTGGGGGAAGGGGGTAGGTGCCCCCTTCTGGAAACCAAAAAAACGTAGATGTTTGTGTGGATTGGGCCCAGGTATCACGTGACCTGGCCCCCAGGCCCAATCCACACAGGGTATCTTACTTAAGATCCAGATCTTACCAGGTGTTTAATTAATTTTGGACAAAGCAGAAAAACTCTGCTTAGTTCCAAATTAATTTTGTTTTACTGAAGGTGTCATTTCTTGATGCCTCTGGTCAAACCAAGACAGGTCCTGGGTGGGCCCTCGGATAAGTCCTGGCTCAGTGTGTCCTAGGACTGCCATTCTACAGGTTGAGCTGAAGCGGCATCCTCCAGGTTTGATAGCTATTACATATGGCTTTTTTGGAACAGTGACATTCAGTCTCAATGTGCTGCTACTTCAATATGACAATATAAAGGTCAGAAATTATTTTCCAGAATGGTTGGCATTCTATCGTCTACATCAGTGGTTTCCAAACTTTTTTGGCCTACCGTCCCCTTTTCAGAAAAACATTTACTCACCGCCCCCCTAGAAATTAATTTTTTAAAAATTTAATAGCAATTGAACATAAAAAATATATGTATTAATGCAGTGGTTTTCAACCTTTCTAATGCTGTGACCCCTAAATAAGGTTTCTCATGTTGTGGTGACCCCTGACCATATTTTCATTGCTCTTCATAAATAATTTTGCTATTCTTACGAATTCTAATGCAAATATTTAATATGCAGGATGTATTTTCATTGTTACAAATTGAACATAATTAAAGCATAGTGATTAATCACAAAACTATGTTTGGAGGAGTGTGGACAATGGATGATGGGATTTGCAGTACCTTCAATCGATTCAGCTCTGACTTCCACAGACCACTGAGACCCCCACAAATTACAGAACTGGACCAAACTTGGCACAGAGAACCCACATGACCAACAGAAAATACTGGAGGGGTATGGGAGGAATTGGCAGTGATTTAGGGGAGATGTAGTTCACCTACATCCAGAGAACTGAGAACCCAAGCAGCTATGGACCTGGACCAAACTTGACAGGAATACTCAATATGCCCAAATTTGAACAATAGGCCAAACTGGTGGAGTTTTGATAAAATAGCCCTTCTCATTTGGGAGTTGTAGTTACTGGGATTTATGGTTTATCTACAATCAAAGAGCATTTTGGATTCCACCAACAATGGAATTGAGCCAAACATGGCACACAGAACCCCTATGACCAACAGAAAATACTGGAGAGGTTTAGAATGCATTGCCTCCGCCGGGGAAGGCCGTGCTTTCTTCCGCAGTGGTGGGGAGGCTCCGGTGGAGGACGCAGAGGCCTTTGCACTGCAGCCTTCACACTGCACTGCATGCGGGGGTCAAAGCGAAGGGGGCGGGGCCAAAAAAGGAGGCATGACCCCTCCTAAATGGCCGATCGTTCACTGCCCCCTTAAACGGGTTCACTGCCCCCCAAGTTCCCCTGAGCCTCCCACCGCCCCCTTGGATCACCTCACCACCCAACAGAGGGTGGTACCACTCATTTTGAGAATCAGTGGTCTACATATTTTAAATTCAGCCATTCTGAATGGCTACAATATTCTTGGGTGGAGTAGGCAACCTTTCCTGACATACCTTTGGTATTTTCTTTTTTAGAGACACCTCTATTGGCTGTTGTAGCAGGCATCCATAGTAATTTGGGGAGAGGGGGGTCTTTAGGTGGTCCTTGTAAATAACATCCTTTCAACATATTCAGCTGTAGGAAGATAACAGGACATGTCTCCACCAAGCCCTACACACTCCAACACTCCAACCGCCTTGTTCTGTGGGCTGTGCTCTTGAAAGTTAGATTGGGGATATTTTGTTCACTGAGTAATTTTAATTCAACTTGATTTTCAATTTCAGTGGTTTGACAACTATCGAAAAAAATTTTCCTCTACAGAAGATTAGGGAAGCTTTGATCCCTTGGATATTTTAGTTTACATCTATTGAAAGCCCCAACTTGGTCATTCATAAAATATTGTAAAATGTTCAGTCCAAAATATCTAAGATGTGACAGGCCTGATCCCCTGCTTTAGAATTTCAGCACATAATCTGTCTAATATTTGGCAATCACAAGATACTAGATCTAAAACCAATACTATGCAGTTTCCTCATGTCTAACAATGTTGCTAAAAGGGTTTAGTCATGGTTTGCTGCAAATGGCCTTTCAAAAAAAATCACAAATATGGAAAGGGGTTTCCACATTTCAATCATATTGATTGAGTCCTCTCATGGATATAGGGCAGGATATAAATAAAGATGATGATGATATATTCAGGCTGTATATATCTTTAACTTTTTCCAACAGGGAATGAAATTTGTATCCATTGCTTCTTTTTTCTAAGAGGCTGTTTGTCACATTTTCAAAGAGTACACATTTTTATGTATTCTGATTCTCACAAAAATATAACTGTAAACAAATAAAGCATTACACAAAAACTGTATAATGAAGAAACAATTAAGGTTTGTCTCTTTAGTAACCAATTTACTTTTACTTTAATTTATCCCAGGGTGAGTCAGCCAAACATTCAGTGCTGCCCACTTCTTCATATTTGACTATAGAATATCTGTTCCACTTTATTTTGTTCAGTGAAGCAACACTGCTAACTATGCTTAAGAAAATGTTTGAATTTAACTGTTTACCTCTCAGTGAATAATATTTAAACTGGAAAAGACTATATAATATAAAATTATAGACAGAATATTCACTCTTAGTATTTTACATTAAAACTAAACTTCTTTCAACAGACCTGCTCTGAATACCAAAACAGTGGGTTGCTGTGAGTTTTCTGGGCTGTATGGCCATGTTCCAGAAGCATTCTCTCCTGACATTTCACCCATATCTATGGCAGGCATCCTCAGGAGGATTATTTTGTCTTCCTTAGGTATCTCCAATAGCGTAGTGTTCAGTTGACGATAAAAAGTTTCCTTGATGCTTTTGTTAGCATCTAGTGTTGGTGCATAGACACTGAAGATAGTTGCCTGCTGGGTTTTGGCAAGATTAATTCAGTGGGTCGAGAGTTGTTCGTGAATGCTGATGTCCTTCAGACAGATGTTTCACCAGGTGATTTCTGATAGCAAACCTAACTTGCTGTATTCTTCATTCTTGTTCAGACAGTCCCTTCCAGAAGGTGGTGTAGCCTCCTTTTTCTTCCTTCAGCTGTCCCTCTCCTGCTCTCCCAGTCTCTTGAAGTGCTGCTATATTGATGTTAAAGTGCAGACCTGGGCAATTGCCGGCCCTCCAGGTGTTTTGGACTTCAACTCCCAGAAATCCTAGCCCGTTTACCAGCTGTTAGAATTTCTGGGAGTTGAAGTCCAAAACACCTGGAGGGCCGGCAATTGCCCAGGTCTGTTAAAGAGCACCAGCTATCTTACAATAATAGCAGCCCTGCATTCAAGCCGTTCTTTGTGTTATTTGGCAGTGGAACATTCCATGTTCCAAAGTTCATTTTTCTTTTTTGACCACAAGGGTGGTGACCCTTTTGGACGCAGCAGTCTGGTCAGGGATAAGAGGTACAAACTATGTTTAGAGCACCTTTTCTATCCCCCTCCTCATATGGGCTGCTCAGTTGTGAATACTGCTGTTAAACTACTCAACTGCCTTGGACGTTGAAGTAGAATAACTGAATCCATGTTCTAACCACCACTCATGTGCCAGGCTGTAGCTAGGAGCTTCCAGGTTTCACAGTACTGATCCCATCACCACTCACTGATCACCATGGGACTTTTGTTGGGTTTGTTTTATTTTTCTTTGGAAGATGCCTGTGTGTGAATTTCTTTTATGTGTGGAAATTAGTGCACAACCGATCAATACACGGTTTTCATTGCGAATCCCTTTGTGGAGATAGAACAGTCTATTGTTGTTGTTATTTACAGGATGAGGTTCCCATCCAGGGGCATGGTTAATCTGATAACTGGTGGCTTCTAACCTGTTGCAGGCTTCTTCCACCTTCACAGCTGTTGTAACTTGTACCATGTTATCACCCACCTGGACTGCTGTTAAGGACTTCATATTGTGCTTGGTCTGGTTCCTCCACTGTGGTTGTGCCATCCAGGGAGAACCCCTGCACATGACTGATGGATTTGCCTGCAGGTTCAGTGGAACACACAAGCCCCCTCACCATGTCAAAGTGACAATCCATTAAGGGGGAGGGGGTCACACCTACAACAAATCTGGAGGCAGCCACACGTCACAACATGAGCCAACACTTTGAGCATGGAATATTCTTTCATTATGATTTGTTGAGACAGCATTCCTGTAACTATAAAGATTTTTTAAAAAATCTTTTATATAACAAATAATAAAAATATTATAGTACATTACATTGGTATAGATCACATTTTTCTCCCCCTCCCTCCCTCCTCAACCACAGATCCAGCCACTGGTAAAGTCTTTGTGTTTTTTGTATGGTGTGAACGTTGGCTCCTCCATTTTCCACCCAGTTGAAATAGATCTTCCATCTATCTGTGATGTCCTTTTGTTTGTCTGTCCTTGTTGATTAGTCATAATTCCCGTAATATCTAATAACACTTGATCATACATCTAATCATTCCAATTTCTTAATGTCCATTTCGTTTTGTCTTTCCATCCTCTAGCAATCACCGCATGGGCTGCTCTTATTGTTACCTTAAATAACTCCTGAAATTTAGTTTTTATACTTGGATGATCCAACATTCCCCATAGTAGCAAATCATTATTAATTTGAATATTTATCTGGAATATCTCTTGTATTTTTCCTTGTATCATTTGCCAGAAGTTTTTTATTTCAGAACACTCCCACCACATATGTGAATAAGTACCTTTTTCAATATTACAGTGCCAACAGTTCGAATTCCTTCCTTTTACCATATAAGCCAGTTGCTCAGGAGTTCTGTACCATCTTAATATCATCTTTTTTTTCTAATTTGTTATATTTTTCTATTTTTATTTTATTCATATTCCTAATTATCTCCTCTACTTCATGCATCTGTAATGATTTAACCCCATTCCATTTGTTACATATTGCTCTAATTATGAACTCTTTATCTTCCACCATTGTAACTATAAAGATAACTAAGAGTTATATCACAGTTATGAAATGATTACTCATTAAGTGATAATTGTATTGTAACTTAATTATGCCCCTGTTATCAAAAATAAAAAAAGAAAGAAAAATAAAGATACATAAATGAATAACAAATGAGCAGCTATTTGAAATCGTTGTTAACCAGATTCCTGACTTACACTACAATGTTCCAAGATGTGCATATAGGATGTCCAGGTAATCATCTGTAGACATTGGAAATGTTGCTCTTTTGAATTACAAAATGCTAGCATTTCCAGTAGCTATTTTCACTGGCTCTGGTCATTTGTGTCTTCCCTAAATGTACACTGAAATTGGGACTTTTCTAAATCCAAACCATTAGCAATTACTACATTGTCATCAGAGAGCAGGGAAACAAAAGAGGAACCATTCAATGGTAGAACACCTAAATAGCCAGCAGTTTTATTGCTGTGTCTTCCACTCAGCTTTTTAGTCCATTGCATGCGTTTGCTGCCAGATAATCTTATAAGGAGGTGGTTTTAATTAAGATCTCCAAGCTGATGTGTAAGAGTTTGACTCCATTCTGGATTAAAATGAGAAACACTGAGAATAAGAAACTCTCCAATGGATTACTGAAGACTTTAAAGGTATGCAAACAAAAATGGTAATTTCTTTTTTTTAAACCTCCTTTGCCAGCAGGGTTTTAAGAAGTATCTTTTGCCTGCTTGATATGCAAGCTGTTTATGCACCACTGCTGGCTAGGCTACACATGCATGCTGAATCTGGGAGGAAAGACCCTCATTTATGAAGATGGATTCTCCTCCACCCTTTTTGTTTCTAGAAACCTTTCCTTGATTTGATGTACAGCAGCACCACTCACTGTCCAGACCATCAAATAGCTTTAGAAAAATTACAGGTTTTAGTGTACATGTCAAATATTCCTTATCCAAAATACTTGGAACCAGAAGTGCTTCAGATTTCAGGAGTGCCCCCCCCCCCCAGATGGTATCTGTGTATTCACATATATAAACATAAGAGGTATCTTGGAAATGGGACCCTAGTCTTAACACAAAATAATGTATGTTTCTTGATATCCATACCTTATACACATAGCCTGAAGACAGTTTGATACAATCCTTTGTAATAATGTTGTACATGAAACTTCAGTAAGCAAAGATGTCATGAGCTCAGCCACAAATGTGGACAATTTTGGATTCCAGAGTATTTTAAGTTTTGGAACTCTGGGAAGAGGATGACTGATCTATCCCTCCAGCCATTTCCAGCATCATATCTACAAAGAGGGAGGTTTAAAGCATTCATTTATTAAAGTAATTCCTCTTTGTCACTGTCTAGTAAATGGCTGCCCCATCAAAAATGGAAAGAATAGGGGACAATATTTTCTCACTCTTAAGAGGCTTCAGGGCAGAGCACAACATATAGATGACAAACATTCAATGCCGGGACATAAATAGACTATACACATACATAAACATTAAAATCACTTATCTCAACATTAAAATCCTCTGTTTAAAACCATATCAACAATATGTATTGAATCTGGTTGGCATAATAAGATTTCCTATTGCATATAGGGGCCTGATGCATGCAGGATAATTTCTATTGACAGATTGCTGGTTTTATTTTTAAAATCCCATATGTATACAGTACTTACACTGATACAACTATTGAATGTAATAAAACAATGTATTGGCCAGACCTCACCTAGCATACTGTGTCCTATTCTGGGCACAGGTTCTGGACATTTCCTGTGATCTCTTCCAACTATGATTCTCTCCCCACCCCACTCCTGTCCCCTCATTCTGGTGCTCTGGAGAACTCCAAGGAAGGCTTACAATTAAACATCAACGTAGAAAACTACAAGTAAATTATTCACTAAATATAATGGCTTTAAATTATTAGTTTGCATCCCAATGATAAGGTACTGATATAATGAACCCAAGGTCAAAGTAGACATTATGGAAATTCATATTAGCATATCTTTCACACAGCAATATGATTGGTAACTGAAATAACTGTAGTGGTTACCAAACAAAGCACCTATTTTTGCAAGATATGGAAGATAGGAAAACTAAAGCAGGACAAACGGATGTCTTTCAACACTTAAAGAAGCACTGTTTCTAAATTCATTCTAAGCATCAAGATCTATGAAAATTGAAAAGAAGTATAGTATAGAATGATGTTCATCAACTTATGCTTTCTAGTTGAAATTTTTTATATCCCCACAACCCCTATTCCAGAAACTGATACATACAACAATATCCTTGGATAGATAGATTGTATTTTTGATAGCACCCCTCCCCACATTTAAACTACAGTACAACCCCGGACCTACAAGGAATATGTTCCAAGACCACAATCATAACTCTGTGGATACCTAAAACTGCAGATAATAGCAATTTTGATTATAGATAGGTCCAAAGCATGCCATAGAAGAGCACTAAAATACTAGAGAGACTCACAAACATTTCCAGGGGATATGAAACCATGTATTTGAAGCCTGAGGATAAGCAAATTATTCTTTCTTTGCCAATAACCATAAGTGTGTTTTTTTTCCAATTCTGGTTCTCCAGAATACTGTGACTACAGAAAAACTGGTTATAGGAATACTGGAAAGCTATTTTTGATCATTCATTGTACTATTTGACAAGAAACAATTTATTTTCTAAACAATATTACAACCATATTTTTGCAGTTTTTAAAATATATTTATTGTTGTTATTAAAGAAAATAATACTAAATAGAACACACCAATTGTATTTATATAGCTACCAGAACATGCCTTCTGTATAGTATATCTACAGTACTACTTCTACTACTACTGCTGCTGCTACTTTATAATACTCTTCAGACCTTTAAATATTACTTCAATTTTCTAACATTTGTGATTGCAAACCTAATAATAATAAATCACATATTATATGACCCTATCCCAGGATAGTATCATGAACATGTTATATCACACCTTTAACTAAGTGTATTATAAAAAAATTACTTATAGTAAACAATAATTTTGTTGTCTAACATTTGTTGTCTAATATTCTTCTTTCTATCAATTCTTTTTAATAACTAAATGATTTAAAATAAGTAAACAATGTTGTGGGCCAATCTTTAAATTATCTACTCACCTATTCCACACAAATTCCATTTTTTATGGCATTGTGTTGATTTAATTTAAGATAACATGTCAGTTTAACCATTTCCTTCCCATTCCTCTTCTTTTGGATCATGTTTATGGTAGTCGTAGAATTCTATCACTAGTTGCAATGTTGTAATACAGAATCTTCTATTATGGAAATGAAAAGGTGGTCCTTCAAATTTCTCCCATCTATAAACAGTGTTTCTCCCCTTAAGCTTATCTGTCAAGAAAGAATGGTCTCTTCTTGTTGCCAACATACGTCCTGTGATGTCTTTCTGATCTCTGATCATTTAGTTTCTCAATGTTTTTGCAGAATCTCATCTCTGAAACATTTCTGTTTTTAATTGAGTGTTAGTTGTTGTTTTTATATGTCTATATATTTTATTTAAGTATTTTAAATTGTTTTCATTTTATGTTCTGTTTTAAGGCACCTTGTGCCATGTATAAGCCATTCCGTGTCCCTTTAGGGAGATGGTGGCAGGATACAAGATTATTATTATTATTATTATTATTATTATTACAATCACATTACTTGGTATTTTCTTGTGATCTAATCTTCTATTTGTGATCCTAAAAACCCATGCCAATCTTCTTTATGCAGAGTTCTTAAAATGTTTTTAATCAATTATAAACTAATACTCATAATTCCAATGGTACAACTTTCTTGAGATTCATTAAGTTATTTTTGAAAAGTAACGTCATTATTTCTGCATTTCCAAAGAAGGTAAGTATACACCCTGTAACATGCTACTTTCTGTGTTTAATAAGCTATAAAATAGCTTTCAAAACAAATCATCTGGCGTCTTGAAATGATGAAGGCAGACATAAAAGACCTCACAAATATATTCTGTAAAAATCCAAACTCCAAAGCTGCTTCATGATATATAATTCTTGAAATTCTGATTAAAATGGATCAAGCTTCACCTACTGAAATCTTAACTGATGAATCATTTCAGGCAGCCTCAGTATCAATAAATAAAGAATTGAAACATGGAAATCTAAAGATACCAAAAAACCCTTAAAAGACAAATGTGCAGGTAGCCTCCTTAATGAATTACTTAAAAACATGCAAATCTAAAACATCAACTGATGATATTTATTTTAGACTGTATAACAAATTCCACAGTTACTTACAGAAAATGCAAATAAAGCATTATACAGGATATCTCATTAAACACAACTGGATTATAAAAACTAATCACTGAATGGAAAGGCATGCAGTGCAGAAAAACCCTAACCTCTATAGTTCCTATTTATAAGAACAATGATTATACTTGGTAATGTAAACCTATCAGTTTAGAAGACATGTCGTAACACAAAATATAAAAATATAATTTTACAGTGAAAACCATAAAATAGACTAAAAAAGCTACTATAGAGACAAACCAATATTATTTGTGTGACTAGCTGTTAACAGTGCCATATTGTAGAGACTAACATGGAAATCCTGTTAAAGGCATTATCCAGTGAATTCCCCCTCCATCTTCAATCACTATGATCTTCTATACATGTTAGCAAAATAAATGTCCTTACAGTCCTCCAACCTGCTGTACCTTTTCCCATTGTTACAACACTGAGTTCCTTCCTTCCTTCTTGTTTCTCTACTACCTCTTCTCCCTACCTTCTCCTCCTATTTCCAGATTACAATCCTTTTATAAATTCCCCTTTTTGGGACCCCATCCTTGCATGGCTGTATGATAACTTAATATTGTAAACCAAATCTGTTGTAGTCTAAATTATACACATTTTAAGTAAATACATAAATAAATATTAAATATTAAAAATAGATTGCTCATCAGGATTGCCAGATTTCAAGAAAATTCTCAGCAATAATTGACACACTGAAATAAAACTTGAGATGTAGATTAGACATCTCTTATCCAGAATTCTGAAATCTAAAATGTTCCAAAATTTGAAATTCTCCTGAGACGTGACACTTCTGCTTTCTGATGGTTCAGTGTACACAAACTTTGTTTCATGCAAAATATTTTTTTACAAAAATATTGTATATAAAACCACTCAGGCTATGCACATGAAACATTTCACATCTAGACTCATCTTCCAGATAAGTTATTATGCATGTATATGAAAATGTCAATATTCCAAAATACTGATGGTCCCACCAATTCCAGATAAAGGATACTTAATCTATATTGGATCTGCTCTTCGGTAAGTACTGAGAAAAAGAGAACTGCTGGAGATAAATAGATTGGCAGTAAACACACGACAAAATTAATCTGCATTAATTTAGTTGCACAACTACACCCAGATAATGTCAATTTACAAAAGAAAGTAAGTTCAAATGTCATGGCAGCTTTTGTGGCTGTAGGCACAATTAGATCAAAACCATATAAATATTCACTATCTGTATCTGTAAACCAGAGACTTTATAAGCTGAAATTGCAAACCGTGGTATTCTGCTGAGAGCAAAAGAAAAGGGAGTTCTGATGATCCCAAATTGTTTCTGTACCTAAAAACCTCATTTCCAAGTAGTAATAAATATTAACATGATTTTATGAAAAGGAAGAGGCCAAAGCAACTCAACCTAGTGTCCCTTTAATTAAAGGAGTTAGTTTCTTTTTCAGTTAAACTTGTTGACCCTTATCTTCACATCTTGACATCTTGAGATTTGAGGAAGTAAAAGCTCTTGTTTCTTTGCAATAAGCAGTTAAAGGAAAACTCAAACACATTCTAAAACATGTTGATGGAGTTCATTACAACTAACTGAAGTACAATGTTATATGCACAATTTAGACTTCAGGCAATAAACTCTACCTTCCGTCTTAACAGTATTGAGTAAATGCCTTGTTTCAGCTGCCTATAATTGGCTGCTTTGGGCAGTGTACTTATCAATATGAACATTAGTCAATTCGGTGTGCAATATTGACTGTCCCCATCCTCTAAAAAAAGTAATCCCACTATCCAACACCGTATGTACATTATGCATAGTTAGAAAATTAGGATTAAAAAGCAAGCAAGCAAACAAACCCATAAATGGTTCCAGCCCAGCTTACTGTCCAGACATATCTCTCTGCAGTACTCAACACTGTCCCTCATGTTGTTTAACATCTATATGAAGCCGCCGGGAGATCATCAAGAGTTTTGGAGTTCAATGTCATCTGTACGCAGATGACATTGAACTCTATTACTCCTTTCCACCTGCTGCTAAGGAGGCTGTTCAGGACCTGAACTTGTGCTTGGAAGCTGTGATGGACAAGCCAGGGGTACTCCTGATCAGTCACAAGGCCAAACAGGGTATAGGGTTACAGCCTGTGTTGGATGGAGCTACACTCCCCCTGAAGACACACGTTCGCAGCTTGAGAGTTCTCTTGGACTTATCACATAGCCTGGAACCCTAGGTTTTGGCAGTGGCCCAAGGAGCATGTACTTTGGGAAGTCAGACTTGGCCATGGTTACCAGTTACATCCTGAATAGGCTACTGCTATATGCTCTACATGGAGTTGCCTTTGAAGACTGTTTGGAAGCTCCAAATGGCCCAACAGGCGGCAGCCAGATTGCTCACTGGGGCGGCGTACAGGGAGCATACCACCTCCTTGTTATGTCAGCTCCACTGGCTGCCAGTCTGCAACCAAGGACAATTCAAATTGCTGGCCTTAGCCTAAAAATCCCTAAACGGTTCCAGCCCAGCTTACCTATCAGAACTTATCTCTCCCTGTGAACCATCTCGGAGATTGAAATCATCTGGGGAGGCCCTGCTCTCAGTCCCACCCCCTTCGCAGGTGCAACTGGTGAGATTGAGAGACAGGGCCTTCTCAGTGGTGGCTCCTCAGCTGTTGAACTCTCTCCCCAGTGATATTAGGTCAGCCCCTCCCTCCTGACTTTCAGAAAGAGAGTGAAAATGTGGCTTTGGGATCACACATTTTGGAGACCAATTGTAGTGCAATAGATTAACTTGGATTTATGTGAAATGACTATTGGAATGGCCTGGTTATGATAGCTGATAGCATGACTTTAATAGTGGTTGTAATTTTAAATGTTTTAACATATTCAGTTTTGAGCTTAGTTTTAATCTAAATGTTTGTTTTAATTATACATTGCATTGCATTGTTGTCTATCTGTAAGCCACCTTGAGTCCCCTTCAGGGTTGAGAAAGGCGGGATATAAATATAGTAAATAAATAACACAAATAACTTTATTTCCAAGAACCCCAGGCCTATATTTAAGGGTATAGGAATGTCCAACATTTAGGTGAGAAATTATAAAGTATACTTTTTGGATTGCAATGCTCTGTTTTTTTAAAAAAATTATGCTAATGCAACAGGGAAACAAATAACCTTTCAAGTGATTCGTACAGGTCCTGGGAGTTTTATTTCATTAGATTAGTTTGAATTTTTGCAAGCTGTAATTCTAATTTATTTACAATATGTCACTAAGAATAGTTTAAACAAACTTTTTAAAACAGGTCAATGAAGTGCTGGAAGTCAGGTAATGTGGGAGGTAATCTATGACTTAGAGAAATTATTCTGTAATCACAATATATATTAACTTCACCTAACCGTATGCTTAAAGATTAAGGATATTAATTATAGGTCTAACTTGTTTTATGGAATGAAACATGAATCCATTTCATTAAACATGCATGCGCTGGGCATTTACTTTGTACGGTTACACTTTTTATACAGCTATAAACTGTAGAAATAAGAACTGAATGAGTTCGGCACCTTTGTAAAGCTGAACAAAGTAGCATTACAGTAATCAATTTGACATTAATTATTGTAATAAAAATGTTCTTTAATTGTAAATGAAAGGTGTTTTCTGGTCCCTGGAAGATTTTGCTAACAGAAGGGCTTGCTCACAAAGTGAAGTGAGATTTTCCATGATAGCCTTTGCAAAAGTAGTCTAGGAAGTCTCATGATGAATCTAAGTGGATGGATGTCATCTTATGCTAAAGTGTGATGAACTTTCTAACATTTAAAATTACCTAATAAACAAAGTCTGTGTTCATAGGTAAAGTTAAAGGTTTCCACTGATATAATAACAAAAATAATAATACTTTATTTATATACCGCTCTATCTCCCTGGGGGGGACTCAGGGCAGTTTCCAAGCAACAACATCAAAACATACAGAGTCACAACAGGAAGAGAAAATAACATAAGCACAGACTTACCCAACAACACATAAATATTTAAAGAGAAAATCCTGCCTTCTGTCTAGTTGTGTCTGACTCTGGGGGGAGGGGTGCTCATCATAGAATAATAGAGTTGGAAGATACCACATGAACCACCTAGTCCAACTCCCTACCATGCAAGAAAAGCATAATCAAAGCACCCAATACAGATGGCCAAAGGGAGAAGAGAACTTTTCCCCCTTACACCTTCCAAGCTTATTTGCTATGACATGGAATCATAAAAAGCTACAAATGAGCAGTGGGTAGGTCCTGTTGTGCCCACTGTAGATGACAGTAGGGGTGGGAGAGTGGGGTAGAAGTAATCATGGAGGATACAGAGCCTACAAACAGAATGGAGACAGGCTGTGGAAATTTTTTAAGTATATACCAAAGAGAGTCTGAAGAGAATGTTTGACTAGACTGTTTGCTAAGGATTTCACTACAAAGGTGTTGCTTGAATCCGAATATGGAGGATCTCAAAGTGTGCATGAGATAAATAGGAAGCTTTCCCCTTGTGTTCTTGTGCACAGTGACAGAAATGTTGATGGTCATAACTAACAACATTTTCTGTTTAAAAGCGTGTCTTCTCTGTTTTGTTATTAAAATAAGACAGAGAAGAGAAAGGCTATATTTCATGTAGACCAATTACATTGAAAATGAAAATATAAGACTCCAGAAGAACACAAAGAGGCAGGACGGGACTGTCCAATGGATGAAGCGATCAGTATGATGATACAGAAGTGTCAACAAGAAAATAGTGACAGACTTTCTGGTTTGAGATTGCTCCAGAATAGTCAGTCTTATCAATCCATCAAGCGTTGTCATGGTCTTCTGGAGGGGCAGGGGAGAGGTCTAACTCTTACTTTTAGCAGAAGATAAAACCAATTTTTCATAAACTCTGGTTGTTCAGAATAAGGATGGAATGTTCAAAAACATTTGGAAAATGGCACACACAAAAATCCATCACAAGTCTTTGGGATGTTGCAAAACTGTGATGAGATAAATCCTGGATGGGTGAGAATTTTCACAATCCAGGATTTATACTGTGTAAAATTCAAATGTGATTGTTTGGTACAGACACCAAGATTTTCTATGCAGGAAATAGCATTTCTGCATGGAAAATAATACTTCAATGCAGAAAACACTATGCAAATTTTATGCAGCTGCAAAAGGAGTCATATGATTTTCTAGTTTGTATTTTATTTATTGGCTGCAAAAGTATATTTTAAACCTTTTTCAGAATATTCAAACAATTAGTCTTTCTAAATTTCTACACTGTTATAATAAAAGTCATTCTGTGAATTAAAATTTCTGAATCAAGTGTTAAGTGTTGGAGGTCCTACACAGACCGGCAATGTGGGACAATCCAGCACCCTGATTGTGACTTGCTCAGCTGATTCGGAGGCAACAGGGACTCCAGGCTGCCCATCTATGCTGAAAATGGATTAGAATAGCTTGGCAGCCACTCTATGGCATCCCCTTGCCCCGTATTGCAGCTATCACCTTCCATCAGCCAAAGTGCCCACTTGTTAAGTTGCCTGGAAAAGGGATGCAAAAACCCCCCTCTCTGTCCCAAGCTTACCATTCAGTGAGTGGGTGGTCTGGCTAATGGCAGCTAGACTGCCCACAAGAATGTTGATGGGAGATGTAATGACTGGCAGCAGCCATGACACAGTGGGAGTGAACAACAGGGGACTGACATGTCCCTGGGTTGCCTGAGCCTGGGGAACATGGGATGGCAGTCAAGACATCTGCCACTGCTCCTGGTTAATAATGGGCCCAGCTGTCTTAACAGACCCTAACACAGGGAAGAACTTAAATCAGGATTCAGGTTTTTCCCCAGTTAGTTTAATTAGCAAGGCTACATTAAGCCCCCAACTGGGTTAAGCTAGATCAGTTCTATACAGTATTTAGCAGTTGTAGAGCTGACACCCTCCCCCACACACATACACATACTAACCCAAGTGGTCAGTAAAGATGTGCTCCCAGTCTCATCCATTTTCTTTTTCATCATCATCATCATAATCATCACCATAATATCAAGGACCATGTTCAGGGTTATTGTCACAGATAAGGCAGTCAAGACAACTTCTGAAACCAGCTGTCCCGTTATAAGAACTTATGTTTGTTAATATAAATGATGGAGTTTGTTTCTGTACACTAAACCTTGCCACATATGTTAAAGAACTTTTACTTATGTGTACTTTATGTTTTTGTAATGTTGAAAGTCTTATTGAACACTGGTGTTTCCAATTAAATTTTATCCATCATGACCATTACTGAATAGGTTGGATAGAAAACATCTGTGGGTCTGATGGACCCTTTGACAAAATAATACCTGTATAATTGTCTCCTTCCTAATTTGATTCAAGGCCCCAGAAACAGTTCTGTGTTCTCACTTGGGAGAAAGCGGTTGGGTTGATATTTTAGCCCAACCCAAACGATTGCTGTTTTATGATGCCATATATTTAATGTATTTATATTACTGTTAGTTATTTTCGGCACAATCTAGTGAATATGCAAAGTACAAATTTTGTGTTTAATGTCCTTAAAGTACTTTGAGTATAAAGAGAAACATGATACCATGCTCTTTCTCTTTTCAGTATAAGTTGTAGTCACACCTCCTCGAAACTACCATGACACACAGGATAGTTGCAATCAAGGCAGGACAAAGAAGGAATGACCCTTGGTTGACTGAGACATTTTCTTCCTCTCCTCTCTCTTTCACTAATGGCCACTCATTTGTCACATCCCAACTCCTCTGTAACTCAAAGGGCAATCTCTTTCTCAGGAACATATCTTTAACAGTTTATTTCCTACTAAATGAGGACCTAAGAAGTTCAATACATTTTCAGATCTCCCATGACTACTGCTGTAAAATATATGCCCTTACCAATTGATCTCAGCTGTGCCTAACTTCCACAAGGCTGCCTTGCTAAATGCAGTGATTGTGAGGGATGCTTTCTCATACATAGAAAGACAAATGTAACAGATTTAATTCACTGTGACATTGCCCAGAAATTTACAGCTAAACAATAGACACCTGTATTGCTTTCTGATTCAGACTTTTTTGGCTTGGAACATCATTCAGAAACATAAAGAGACTTAAAAGATTTTGTGACTAGCAGAAGGTGAACGTGTTGGCATTTATATCCCATATAAGTAGATTAGAAAAATACTTGTTACTATAGGCAACAATGAATTTTTTTTCATGTAAACAAGTATGCTGTCCTCAAAGATGTCATCATGCTTGAACAGCGAGAGATTTGTCCTTTGTCTTCGTAAATAGGGGAGTGTTTATGATTTCATGCCTGTAGTGTCACTGTCAGGCATAGAAGTTTACTTACTCATGAAAAAAAGTCATCCTGTCAAGTCATTTTTGGTACATAAGTAGTAGCAGAATGCTTTCATTTAACACTTTAAAAAGAATTAAGAGCATGATCAATTTTATTTAAACCAGTACGTTTTCACAGAATTAAGATGAATGATATCATGTGAATAGTTTTTCACATCACAAGTTAAATTGGGGCCCTGTCTGTCCTTTGGGGAGGGGGGAAATCTCTTATTTATACCATATTTTTCCAATCACATATACACAGCACATATATCATGGTGAGTTCATCTTGTGGGTCCCAACTCATGAGCTACGGCCCACTGGTGGGCCGCGAGACCTAAAATAAGGTCCCCGAGACATGCGAGGAAAATTGACACCAGGGTGAGTGCTGCCACTGGAGGGGATCAAGAGAGAGAAGATGAGGGAGAGAAGGAAGGAAGGAGATGCCAGCACATTGCCCTCACCAGCGCTTTCTTGACCTTGGAAGGCTTCCCAGCCCAGGATGGAAAAGACTCACCAGCGGCATGTGCAATGGAGTAAGAGAGAGGAGAATCCCTGAAAGTTGTTGTTTGATATTATTATTATCATCATCATCATTATGTATCATCATCATCTCCCACTGCCACACATCAGTTGTAATGGGAAAGCAGCCCTTTGTAAGACCCTGTTTAGTCCCTCAATGTTGTTGTTATTTGAAGCACAACAATATTAGTGCACAGCAAACAAAATTACTATGTTGGTTGTTGTGCTGTATCACATGTCGGACAAATCCCAAGGGTCTAGGACTATGTGATGTACGTATCAACAAATAATGCATGCAGATCTTAGTAGGGTGGCTTTTTGCAGCTAACAGATGGTAATTTGATCAGTGCTGATTGTCTTCCAGTGCAGGCCAAGGTCTTTAGGCACTGTTTCCAATGTGCCAATCACTACTGAGATCATCTTTACTGGCTTGTGCCAGGGTCTTTGCAGTTTAATCTTTAAATCATCCTCCTCCTCCTCATTATTATTATTAGAAACACAACAAGATTAGTACACAGCAAACAAGATCACTATGCTGGTTGTTGTATTGGATCACACATTGGACACTTCCAAGTGTCTAGGACTGTGTGATGTATCGGCAAATAAGGCGTGCAGATCCTAGTAGGGTGGCATTTTGCAGTTGAGAGATGGTAATATTGTCAGCACTGATTGTGTTTAAGTGCAGGCCAAGGTTTTTAGGCACTGCACTTACACACTTATTAATATCATTATCATTATTTGATACATAACAAGCTTAGTACACAGCAAACAAGATCACTATACTGTCTTTCGTATTTGATTACACGTCGGACACTTTCCAAGTGTCTAGAACTGTGTGATGTATCAGCGAATAATGTGTGCCGATCCAAGTGAGCTCCCATCTGTCAGCTCCAGCTTCTCATGAGAGAAACCTCCCCTAGGATGGTAAAACATCTAGACATCCCCTGGGCAATGTCCTTGCAGACAGCCAATTTTCTCAAGCCAGAAGCGACTTGAAGTTTCTCAAGCCACTCCTGACACACACACACAAACATGTACCATAGATTTTAATATTATGTTGTGCTTGAGAATTGGGACTACCGCCACTAACATTCTTGGAGTCATCTATCTGGAGTTTGTCTGGTTTAATCTGCACTTTAGGGTTTATTTTTATCTCTATTTTATGGGTTGATGATGCAAAGCATCAGCGCCACCTAGTTTTCACCAACAAAACTTTAGTTTTGTAAGTACTTTAGAACCATTTAGAACCATGATTGACCAGGCCTGCTATCCACTGTAAGACTGGACCTTATTTCTCCTTTAAACTCCAAACGCCAAGCGGGGAAGGATTTTTTCAAGAAGGACTTACAACGCCTAAATAAAGTAAAGATCGGCTGTAGGAAGGTGGAATGTGGAAAAACAGAGGCTCTCCATCATGAGGATGAAGCCACATCACCCCCTTGCATCACCCATAATGATGCAATCACACCCTGTGACGCACCCTGTGATGCAGCCTGAAGAAAAATTCTTCTAAAATTGTACTTGTTATATGTTGTATGTTGTATGTAATTGTATGTGGAACCGGCAGGGACTGTCTGCCGTATGTGTGATGTAATCCCCTTTGGGGTGAGAAGAGCGGAATATAAATAAAGTGTATTATTATTATTATTATCAACTCCCAAATCTCCTTATAGCCACAAATCCATATCTACATGTTCACATGCAGATATAGTTGCATGTGCTTTCCACTGTTAAACCAAATAACTCATACATTTCATCTTTTTCATTACCTTCCAATATATACCTGTAAAAACAGACTTACCACATTCAATGCCTGACAAGATGTGTTTGCAATACCGTACCAAAAAAAATTTCACCATTACATCTTACAGAGAATAGTTAGTGACAGGAATGTTTGCACAGGCTTCAGGGTTTTTTCTTTCCCTCACCACTTCTTTTTGATCCATGTCATAAGGTGCCATCAGTAGAAAGGGCTGATTTGGAATGATTTTCTCTTAGTAAATCCACAAAAGTGTCATTTTAACTGCCACCCTTCCCAATAGGGCTGCAAAATTGGATTGCTTGATGATTTGCTCTAGATAAATTATTCAATATCAAATAGACTCAGATTACTCCCATATCTGAAAATAACACTTCTCTAAGTATAGCATACTGACGAGATTTCAATATTGCTTTCCAGGAAATATTTTAATCAGAAACATAATGCATAAAGCTATAATTCTGCCTTGGATGATTCTTCAATTTCACTCTTCGCCTTGTGCTCTATTCTCCCTCCTTCCCCAAAACACACCAAAAAAATAGAGGTTCCCAAAGCTCTATTTTAAGGCAAATCTTTGAAAATACTTGAGATGTGGTAATCCACTTTTGCTGTATTGTACTTTCTAAGATGATGTAGCAGGGCAACAGACTATGGTTGAGGCTCCTTTTCCAAGAGAAAGCATATTTAGTATCTAGATCCCTCTGCTAGCTCTTATTTACATTTATGTACATTTATAGCAAGAGAAAAAATAGATAGTGTCAAAACGGAACTGGAAAAGGTACAAAGAAGGGCAACAAAAATGATCCAAGGGATGGAGCAGCTCCCTTATGAAATCAGGTTGCAACGCCTTGGTCTTTTCAGCCTTGAAAGACGGCATTTAAGAGGTGACTTGATCGAAGTGTATAAAATCATGCATGGGATAGAAAAGGTGAATAAAGAAAAAATATTTTCTCTGTCACACAACACTAGGACTAGGGGGCACTCCCTAAAGCTCCAAGGTAGGAAAGTCAGGACTAATAAAGGGAAATATTTCTTCACCCAGAGGGTCATTGGGTTATGGAACTCACTTCCAGAGGAGGTTGTGACAGCTGTCAGCCTGGACAGCTTCAAGGCAGGATTGGACAGATTCATGGATACCAAGGGAATCAGTAGCTACTGAAATGGACATCCAAGTGCCACCTCTGTGTTGATGGAGGCAGGCAGGATTTTCCCCGGGTACTGGTTGTGGGGGGTCGGGAGCAGGTGAGGGTTTTGCCCTCCTTTCTGCTAGAGATCCCTATGTACAACTAGTGGGCCACTGTGGGACACAGAATGCTGGACTAGATGGGCTGAGGCCCGATTCAGCATGGCTCTTCTTATGTTCTTATGTTCTTAAGAGTTCATTCTTTTGGAACTTGCATGCATTTGTGTATATTTTATCCCTGTGGAGAGCAATCTCTGTTTCCATGACAAGAATTCAATAGTATTTGGTGAACTGACAATTTGCTTTATAAATGAGTGAAGACATTGCATTCCCCCACCTATCATGAATTTCAGTGATAGCACAATCTCCTGGTCTACATAGAAGAAACCACCACTTCAACACGTTTTATTCGGGGGGGGGGGGGTTAAAAAGATGTGGACAAAATGTATTGCAAATGATGAGTATGTATGTGAGGTGACTTCAAGAGTTGTTGAGCACATCTAAAAGAAAAGGCATTCCCAATAAACCCCATGAAGCATTTTTTAACTTCTATATTTCCGGCAAGTGACATTTCTTAACATGAGGATGTCAAGTTAGTAAGGAAGAGCATTAGCCAACTACTTCGATCACCTCACATTGAGAGAGGAAAGCATGGGTGGCCTTCATTTTAGCATAAACACCCATCTATATCGTCAGCAGTCCTGCTTTGAGTTCTGCCTCCCCATCACACTCACACATGGAAACTTGAGAGCTGGCAATACATTCATCTTAAATTCATCACAAGGTTAGTATTACTTTTTTGTTTTTAATCAAAGGAAACAACAATATCAAAAAAACAAAGAGATCCCTTGCCCTGTCCAAAGCCTCTTACATTAAAAGAGATGGACACCAGTTTAAAACCTCATCTTCCTATAGGAAAAAATTATGTTCCTCCCCAAACCCCAGAGAATACAAGAGGCAGTGATCCAGGTTGAAACCACTGCTTTCTATGGGGTCCTAATGAACTGCACTGAACCCAAGAGGATGTAAGAAGCAGTAATTCCATGGGACCCTATTGTTCTGCATCAAATCCCATGCAGTTGGGCAATGAAACAGGATGGGAAACTGATGGTTCGCATCACACCTGTTTTTCAGTTATAAAGACATGAGTAAAGTGTGAAAAGAGACAGAAGCTCTGAACACGATTGCTGGCCCATGTTCAGAGTTCCCACCTTTCAGGACAGTTCTGCCTCTTTTCAACCATGAAGGGCTATACATGGCTGCCAGAAGTAGTGCTCTTCTAGTATCTCCCCAACCATTTGTTCAAAGAGCAAGATTCCGTTCAGTCATTAGTAGAAAAATAGTGCTGTAATTACAAAGAGTGAAAAGACTCCAGAACTTCCTTTCAATGTCTGTTATTGAGATTTTTTAAAAGTGAACCCTGAAACTTTCTATAATGGACAACTGTCAGCCAGTGTCCAACCTTCCATTTTTGAGCAAAGTCTTGGAGCATGTGGTGGCCTCCCAGCTCTGGGGGTTTCTGGATGAAACAGATTATCAAGATTCATTTTAATCTGGTTTAAGGCCTGGTTATGGGACAGAGATCACTTTGGACACTTTGATAGATTGACAGGGGAGTATGTTCCTGTTGGTTCTGCTGGACCTTTTGATACCATTGCTCATGGTATCCTTCTAGAGGACCTCATTGAGATGGGACTTGGAGACACTGTTTTGCAGTAGCTCTGTTCCTTCTTAATCATGCCCAAATCTACCATTCTGGTATACAAAATTAAAATAAGATTTAAATCTCTTCTTTTAAATAAATTGGAATAACACCATATAACTGGCTTTGATTTAATATTTGCCCAAAACGGATATAACTCTATATGCATTCATACAAGTTCAGGAGAAGCTAAAAATAAGAGACCTATCAATCCTGTTTTATATCATCAAGGAAGCACTTGTGCTTTTCTCTCTCTCCCTAATTCTCAAAGTGAAACCAAGGTCTTTGAAATGGGTGAAATTGCAACAACAGGAAGAATATTCATCCTGCACAATTACAAGATAAAAATTTGGCTTCTTTGTACAATATCACTAGACCTTTTTAGCTTAGAGCAAAAATGTCTCCATCACTTTGGCTATACTGATTTCTATGTTTCCATCTGTAGATAAGGGGGATATAAGTAAAAGCTACCTGATAAGCAAGTGGTAATAGGCTTATTCTCTTGCACTCTTAGAGGAGAAAAATGAGCATCTTAATGTAGAAAACCTTGCACATATTTCTTTAGAGCTGATTTGAACAGTGATTATACAAAGAATGATGAAAACTGGGGCTTATGCCACAGAGTCCTGCTATGCTTTTTATCAGTAAGAAGACTCACTGTAATATCACTCTTATCTCACTGAACTGATTCCTTTTGAGTTTTTCACACACAGGGACTGCTAATCATCAAGCAAGTGTCCTCAGTGATGCCAAGTGCTGTAGGTTTTCCTGCCTGGGTAGTTTGATAATTACTTTCTTTGGTCCAATTTTCTATGTGTGTCTTTATTCCTCTAGGAATCTTGTGATCAGGAATTGAAGATGGAGCTGAAATGTGAGGAATTATCTGTTAACTTGCATAATATTATCAAGTTGTCTCATGTACAAAACCCTATGCTCCTTATTTTTAAATTAATTATACATTTCTTTGTGTTCCTAATGATGAAAATAGACTTACAGTTCTTTTGAGTTCTTCCTTTAGTCTCACTATTTCAATTGCAGGACATCTAAGACAAATAGTGAAAGTAATACATGGAAACATGTTCTGACCTGTTATTTGGCAGCATAACTCAGGTAAAAGATTTGTGGCATGATGAAAAAGCAATTAATCTTAGTTTCTTACACTGTTGGTTGTTATTGTTGTTTTCTACTGTCAGGAAAGTATAGGAAGAGGTGCTCCTGAGATTATTTTGCTTTGTGTGCTTAAATAAATTTGTCATATAAGTTTATAAACGTTTATAAGCTTATAAACGTGTTGTTTGTCTTGAGCATCCAAATGTCTTGGACCATGTTGTCTTGGGAATTTTCAACTCTCTTTCCAATGAGCCCCTATCTCTTCCCATCCCATCTCTCTCACTCACTCTCCCTTTTATTTTATTTTTCCTCCTCTACAGTTGGAAGATCTCCAGAACAGGATCCCATTAATCAATCCAGGGACTCCATGGCCCTCCAAAAGTTGTGGAACTGAAAGTCCCAGCAGACCAATCCTTATCTTGCATAATCAATGAAGAAGATTGCCAGGAGATATAATCCAAACACATCAGGACAGCCACATTATGGTAGCCCATGGCAGAAGTTATTTTTTAAAAAAGTTTTATTGAGTTTCATTAAACAAACATACATACAATGACAAAGACAGTGAAAAAAGACACATTGGTATACAGCGTCCGACCAGGTACTAGTGAGTGTTGGCCTGCACTTGCCGGCATACGATCCCTTCCATTTCCGGTGTCGGGACGGCTGACAACCAAGTTGAGTGGGGGAGTTGGGGCGCAGGGAAGGGAAGGAGATAGGGGTACCGGGTTAGGGAGGTGGGGGAGGGGGGAAAACATTGGGAAAAGGTTAAAAAGCATGGGTAGGGCAGAACTTTCTCTAGACCTTATAGGTCCTAGCTAATCTTTCTGTACATTATCTTTACATAATTTTTACAAGGGACTCGATGCGAAAGAAGATAGGGGAAAAGGGAATACATTATTTGTTAAATTTCTGACCTCCGTTGCCTGCCCAAATTCAAACCGGTCTTGAACATTTAAATCAAAACTCAATTCATGTTCATTTTTACAGTATTGAATAAACAAATCATAGCTTTTCGATTGAGAAATATCTTTTTTTGAATTTCCTTTTAGGCAGGCAGTCATTCTTTCCATTTGGATGGTGTCCAATACTTTGAATATCCAATCCTCTTTTGTTGGGATTTCTGCGGATTTCCAATGTTTCGCGAGGATCATCTTCGCGGCTGTCGTAATTAAAATAAAAATATTTTGTTCTATTTTGTCCAACTTAACATCCAGTATTCCTAAAAGGAAGCTTTCCGGGTTTTTCCTTATTGGTTTTTTCAAGACTTTAATGATCTCTCTATGAATTATAGACCAAAATTTACGAGCTCTCCTACACGTCCACCACATATGGAAGTATGTTCCATTATTTCCCGAGCAGTGCCAGCATTTTGGGCTAGCTGACTTATAGATTCTAGCTATCTTGTCTGGAACTAAGTGCCAGCGATATAATATCTTGACCCAATTTTCTTTATAGTTCTGACTATAAGAGATATTTACATTCCTTTTCCATATGGTCTTCCATACCTCTGGTTTTATTTTGTAACCAATGTTTCTCGACCATTTTATTATATGATCCTTCTCTTGGTTTTGTTTTCCTCTCCAATTTTGGAGCGTTTTATAAATTTTACTTACCTTTTTTTTTATTTAGTAAAATCTCTTCTAATTCATTATTTTGATGCCGAAAACCCATTTTTTTATCCTCTTTATACATATTTTGAATCTGGAGGTATGGAAACCAACTTAAACATATGTTCTCCTCTTCTAATTTTTCCCTAGCTTTTAACCTAAATTCCGTTCCGTCCCAGTACAGCAGTTTACTATATATCAGCCACTGTTTATAGTCCAATTGTCTTATCTGGGAGGCCTCTACTGGGGATGTCCAAGTGGGGATTTCTGCCCTGTCCTTTTTATGGTATTTTTCCCATACTTTTATGAGGGCACTTCTGATATAATGGTCCCGGAAACCAGAGTCAAATTTTATTTTACTATAACACAAATAGGCATGAATACCAAACTTTATAACTGTTGGACCTGTAGCAGAAGTTATGAGGTCAGTTATAAAAAACTACACTTAGTGACTTATCTGCAAAGAACATTTGATGACTTATCTGCTAACTTACGTAAGTTACCTTATGTACAAAACCTTTGCTACTTATTTTAAAATTCTTCTATATAGACAAGTGGTTCTCAACCTGTGGGTCCCCAGATGTTTTGGCCTACAACTCCCAGAAATCCCAGCCAGCCAGATTTCTGGGAGTTGAAGACCAAAACATCTGGGGACCCACAGGTTGAGAACCACTGGTGTAGAGGAAAATCGACTTTAAGGATTCAGTTCTTCCGTAAGAATGTTATCCCTCTTTGGCTGGGGGGGGGATTATATTCTTGGCATTATATAATAATAATAATAATGATATAACTTTATTATTATATCCCACCAAATGGGACAAGATTATACCCTGTTGCATTAGAAAGCAAACAATGTCATTTCTCAGATCCCATCACACATTGTTCTTTCTCCCCCTCCCAAAAAAAATCATCAATTTTCAGATTTATCAAAGAAGCAAATTGAATTCCTGGCCACTCAATTTTTTTAAAAAAAAACTTTGGAAAAAACCTTTGGGGTTTCTAGTCTTTCCCTTCCAATTCTCCCGAGGAGAGAGGAGGCACTGATCTGGGAAGAGAGACACCACTTTGAGGATTTATGTTCCCTTCCAATTCTGTGACTCCTGAGGAGAAAGGAGGCATTGATCTGCATCACCCTTCTCTGGGTTCCTCCTTCCTCTGAATCTCACAAGCTAGCAGTAGCACAACTTCAAAAAGTCTAACAAGAGAAAATGACAGGGAAAAAATTGAAATTTTGGTATTTCTCATGATTAATTTTTTTTAAAAAAAATTACCATGTCATGCACATGAAGAGGGAATTTTTGGGAGAGAAATGTCAATGTTTGATAGGAGACAGCCTATAGAAACACCCGTTACTCCATAAAACTGAAGTGATTCAACACAGACAAATTTGACAGATGCCACCCCAGATTTTCTATACATTTTCCATAGTTGTATAGTGATTCCTGAACTCAGAAGATGATCTCTACCCGACTTCTCTCTCAGAAATAATTCCCTGGTAAGACATGATTGACACAGAGAGGAAGCCCTCCTGCGTCATCTGATAGACTCCATTATAATAATTTCCTATATTACAAGTGTTTAGAAACTGGGGAGCTGCATCTTTAGTCATGAGAGATTTAAGGCAAATAGTGAAGAAAAGTAGTAATTAGCCTATACATCTTAAGCAGTTAGAATAGTCCAACATAACATAGCAGAATAGCAATAGTAGCAACACAAAATAGTAGAAACCAAATACATTCTGCAGTGAACACCAGATTATGGAATTAAGGCAGTCTTACATGAAAAGTGGATCTATTTTGTTCCTTAGCTTCTTCTAAGTTTAAAACTGCTACGAAAAAGTAGCAAAAAAAGCCTTATACTGTCTGAAGGTAGTAAGGAACATTTTTAGCAGTAATAAATACATCTTTAAAAAGTGTAGGTGTCTTTATTCCACATTTTTCCTAACCCTGTTTCTACAAAGAAACTACGGTAATATATTCACCAATGTTCACACACAATTTTAGATATAGATATAGATACAAAAGAAGTCATAACTATTTGCTCAACAATAGAACCTCACCCTGCCACTTCAGGGCCAATGGAGATGCTGGTGACTCAAACCCCACACCATCTAGCCCAGAACTGCAAACCTAATATATTCACCAATGTGCACACTGGTCATATGTACAGTGTCAGCTCTTTGACTTATATAAATACCAGTCATTCATTCATTCTTCTATGAGTTATTTTATCCCAAGTTCCACTGTAATAATTCTATAGATCAGTCTTCCTTTCTCTAAAACAATACATCCACAGTGAATCAGAAACACAGCTAGCAAAAACAACTCATAAATTATAAACTAAAAAGCCACTGTTTTTAAACAGTGAAAAACATCTTTATGCCTTTTTATTGCATCTCTTAGGTTTTGTGACTTTTTGGTTTTCTAAACTCACTGTACATTTAGCATCCCTCAGAGATTCAGTATCCGAAAGGGTGCAGCAGCAAAATAATATTGCCTAGGTTCTTGTTACTCTCATAGTCTGAAAAAAAATCCTTCTTTTTGGACTAATAATCAGAATCCCTTAGTTCAAAAATTACTTCTCCATGCTCTGTTCACTCTTTTGCTCTTTCATAGGCCTCTTATCTCAGTATGCAATATAAAGAAAAGCACAGTGGCAATTTGGTCCAGCCTTTCTGGTAATCTGTTGGAGCATACAAACACTCTTAAGTCTGTGGTCTGTCCTCTTTTTTTCACCACCATTCCTCATAGGAAAGTGAAGGATTTCCTGCCACCATTGCATTAGAAACAAATCTCATGGTTAGCAACATAGCAGCACACCAGACAGCCGGGCTGCATTGCTCCACCTTGTAGCAATTTGTAACTGTTTCTAAAACACGTTTCACACCCTTGAGTAATGGACTTCCCCTTATTACACTGTATGTTGAATGCTCTGAGGCCTGTGCTGTAGCTTTGCCAACACTGCTTACCTATCTGAAACTTTTCTAATTTTTGTCCTTCGTTTCCAGACAATTAAATTTCTAGTTCAAAATGGGCATTGTAAATTATAAACCTGCATGCTTTAATTGATTAATTAGTGTGATTAATCAATTTACATTTTCCTGAGTGATTACAAATAACCTCCCATTAACTGATTAATAGATAGCGAGTACTCTTACTTCATTTTTATCTGTTTGAATGAGCTATGGGCCATTTACGTACTCTGCAAAACCATTCTAGAGGTTTTTTTCCACTGTGCTCTTTAGACAAATGCTTCAAACCTACTAAATATTACCCTAAAGGATTTTTTTCCTGAATGTACTGTTAGGGATGTGTCCAAGATCACAGTCACTGCTATTTAAAATTCTGAATATTTGAACAAGATTGATTTCCCCCCCACTTCAAATATTTTGTACAATTCCCAGAAAGGTTCATTCATTCCAAATGACTTGGAATGAATTTATATGACTTCCAGTTATCTATAGGTCCAACAGTTATAAGTTATTTGTTTCAAGAGACAGGAAGTAATCATAGGTGGGACTTATGAAAGAGTTGGAACTGGCCTTAATGCTCATACCTTATATCTCATATCATTTTTGAGACATAGTATGACACCCTTACCCATGGAGATGCATTGTGTGGATATTGGATAAGCAAAACTGCAGATAGTAAGAAAACCCTACTGAAATGAATGTCTGTCTTGCAATGCCACAGAAATATGCTGAAGAATAAATAAAATGTGTAGGAGGATATATTTTGTCAGATAACAATAAATGAATCCCCAGATACTGATCCTATGGACACAGAAGTTGTATTGCAAATACATATCTTAGGTGTGTCATAAAATACATTACATTCCTACAGTATTCAAGTTGGAAAATTTTCTAAGGCTCTGTCTACACCAGACAATTAGCCCAAATGTAAATCTGTTCTGGAACAGACCAAGTTCTAGTACATTTGTGCCAAATCTGGGGCCATCTAGACTCTATTTTTATAGAAATACATTTTATTATGTGCATCTATAGAATTTTTACAATGTTTATACATTTTTATTATGCTGAGGCAAGTAAGAAATAAAATTATTATTGCAGTTTTTTAAAATGTAAAAACTTTTTTTAAAATCTTAAAATCAAATGACCAAAATGTTCTGAAACTTGACTGGTTTAAGTCATGAATGTTGCCTAAAAGTGTGCCATGTTTCATCCTAATATCCATAAAAATGACAGAGAAGTAAGACTCAACATTTTCCCCATTGCTGCTAATGGGACAAATATTAACTAAACTATTACAAAGCTTCAAAGATTCAGATTATGAAATGGAACTCCTCCGAATCTTTACAAAATGAAACAGGGGCCATCCAAATCTCTGAACTGAATTATTAATTGATTTCAGCAGCTTTGCACACCTTTACTGTGTAGAACCTACTTAGAAAGTCTCTGCATGGTACTCCGTGGTAGTCTTTGGTATTATATAGCACCATTCTGAGTAGGTTCACTCAGAAATAAATTTCACTATGATCAGTGGAACTTACTTCCAAATAAATGTCAATAGGATTGCAGCATTAGCATATCGCTGAAGGACTTGCTATCAACTAGAGATGCCTACAAAGAATCCTATAGAAATCAGTGTGTCTACCAGCATGACTCTATGGGCAATGTCCTATGGAAATTAATCTTAGAATTACACTCATGGAACTAGAGGTTCCCAGAGAGAACATTTTGAACAATTCTGAGAAATAAGCAAATATGTAAAGATCAAAACAGAAACATTGTTGGCTGAAAGTATATGTTTTTAGTAATGATTTTATGACAAATCAATAATAGGAATAGTTTCAGTGTTGTTAGTGTTGCTCATGGGACAATCTCATCAGTGAAAAACAAATGTCACCATTTTCTTTTCTATCTTCTGGAAATCCTCCAATATTTTGTGGGATGGAGCATAGAAGACAGCAGAGGAAATAAAACATTCATGAAAATTTATTCCCCCATCCCTTTTTCAATAGATTTCAGTCTTTGTTCATGTAAGTAGTTTTCTAGATGTAAAGATACACAGAGTTTTTAAAAATTTCCAGTGTATAACAAATAGCAATTTTGGGGCAAAGTTGGGATAGTATAATGTCATTGTGTCTTAAACACAGAGTAGTAGTAATAATAATCATATAAATAAAAATGTAATGTTCATTTATGGGATTAACATAACTCAAAAACCACTGGACGAATTGACATCAAATATGGCAGCAAAACGCATACTAATCCAATCTATGTCTTTCAAACAAAAATCCTTTAAAAATGAAGGGGAAATAACTTAAAACTCCCCCAAAAAAAAAACCACTTTACAGAGCATGCACAAAAGTCTCCAGTGCGCAAGAAGAATGATGCACCAACCGTTGTGAGGGAAGAGAAGCCTAGCCATGGAGTCCCTTTCCATGCATGAAGGCAGAGTCCTCTTTCCTTTGGGAAGGGGAGGGATTGAGGAAAGTAAAGAGGGAAGGAAGGAGAAGGCCTGGCCTGATGGAGGGCATTTGTGGGGTACCCTAAGCTAGTGATCTATATTAAAAAGTTACAAACTGCATGGAATGCAAAATAGCATACACTTCTTTGGATTGCATGTTGAGAAAATGTGGGATATAAATTAATGGAATGAATGAAAGAATGAATATATAAAAACATTAGGAATTCTGCAGAGTACAAAATCATCATTCCTCTACTTTCCTTCTATTTTGGCATTCAGTGCTACTTACAGCAGATTAAAATAAATAGTTAACTTACAGCAACATAACAATATAATCAGATAAATAGTTTTATTGTATACATTATGTAATTCGTGTTCTTAAAGTAGTGGAATATTTTTTATCTAAAGTGGTAAATAAATACTACATATTATACAAAGTCTCTCATTGTACTATTCTCTAATTCACTCATTCAGCATGCTGGTTTTGATGTTTCATATTGTTAGTTCTAACTGAATTAGTTAAATTATTATATTTTATTATGTTTTACAGTTGTAGTTCTACTGAGACTGTGCAGTAAAAAGCATGGTAGAAATTTTACAAGCACTGAAACAAACAAATAGCATTTCTAATTTGTGTCTAGGACGGGATGGGGAAGAATTGAGACAACTGTTCATTTCATAATCTCACAAAATTATATTTCTGTAAGTCTGTAAGTGCAGTTCCCTGGGGAAAAGTCATATGTACATTAGGACTTATATATAAGGAGTAGGTGTTGACAAAGGCCAAAAAATCCATTTGTGATCCACAGACAGGATAAAAATGTAAGCTTCCAGGTCAGTCAATGATCCAATAATAAAGAGTCTCTCTGTGTGTGTGTAGATGCACATACATATGCACACATGCATACACACACACACACACACACACACTATATTTCAGCACTGTTGGACAGTTGCTATTATTCTATAATTGCCACATGTCATACAGTCCAAAGCGGATTCCAGCTTTTTAAAAGACACACAAGTTGCTTCCTAACTGGTATAATGCAAGAGGGGGTGTTGATCACAAATTCCTTTTACTGTTTGAAAATAATTGCTACAGAACCACTTATGCCATCTTTAAAAATGCCTGTAATTACCTCCTTTCCTCTGCAGGGGACAAGGAGCAAGCACAAAAGAATATAATTAAGGAATTGCTTGTTTTACAGTTCAAGGAAAATCTGAGTGATTTAGCTTCTTTATGAAGCTTGGGGAAAAAAGATATGAAAAAGAAAAAAAATCTTTGAGAGGGGGGCATCTTGTTTGCTTTTCCCACCCATGCAAGCCAGCACCAAAACAAGAGAAAGCCTGGCTTTTCTTCAAAGGATAGTACATGTTTGCTTACCTACTATATACATATGTTCCCATTTGATAAATGCTGCTTAAACTAAGAAAAAATGCAGGCTGCAGAAATCCCCTCTCTGTGTGGCGCAGGAGAAAGAGATTGCAAAGGCAGTTTTCAAGTCCTTATCTCTGAAGCAAAAGAGATGATTGCCTTAACCTTTGTTATCAGTATGAGACTCACTTTAATGCTCATAAAAGCTCAAAAGGACTTAAGAAGGCAGGGGTAGAGGAGCAGAATTTCTCTGGCAAGTGACTTGCTCTTGAACAAAGAAATCTCTGTGAAAACATGGGGAGCATATAATTCAAAATACAGTGAAACAGTGCCTCTTGGAGGTGAACTCTCACAGTAGGTTACTTCCACAAAGGATAAATGCAGAGAATGGGACAAGAAAGGTTGACATAGCACAATCAGGCTAAATGGGGTGTTTAAAGCTTCTGCTAAATCATATCTGATCCAGTGAACAACAATTTGATTTCATCATATATCTAATGTCCTAAATGTGATGCATTTGCAATGTCAATACTTGGCAAGTTACCTTAAAGTAATTAATTACACATAACAGCTATCTTTCTAAAGTAGTAAGTTATTACAGATGGAGAGAAAGATACACATACACAATTTTTAAGTATCATATAAATATATACTCATGTATAAGTCAACCACACACATAAAACCAACACTTTGTACTTTGCCTGGAACCTAATTGGCTACTAGTGGAATGACTTTAGTATGGGCATAATATGCAAATGTTTCTCTAACTAATCTGGGTGCCATGTTTTGAACTAACTGGAGTTTCTAAACTTGGTACAGAGGTAACCCAATGCACAGCACATTGCAGAAGTCTGTCCTTGAGGTTAGCACATGCTTCGAGTCGCCGTCTCGAGTCGCCTTCGGGCTGAGAGAGGCAGTATAGAAGCATAGCAAATAAATGCTTTATTATCTTTTAAATTCTCCAACTCTAGGAAGGGGTGCAGCTGACATATCAGCCAAAGCTGGTAGTAATCACCTACCTGGGCTAACATTTGGAGAGATGGATCCAGCAGCACTCCAAGCTGTGAACAGTCTTTCAGAGGGAATGTCATCCCATCCAGAACTGGTTGACACATCTCCAACTTCAGGTTAAGACCCTTAATGTTAAGCATCTCTGTTGTATTTGGATTCGGTTTCAACTGGTTTTTCTTCATCCAGCCCATTACCTCCTCCAGGCATTTGTTCAGAGGAGACATACTATCCTTAGCTAAATCTGTGGTTGAAGGATTCCAACAAAGAACAGCAAACAGTCAATGCCAAGCTCACTCATAAATAAAAATATAAAAACAAACTAATCAAATATCAAAAGGAAACAACAGCTATGACAAAATTGAACCAAAATTAAATGATAACATATCCTATCAATTACCTTACATTTTGCATTAAAAACATTACACATAAACTATATAAACACACATAACAATAATTGAAATAGTTATTAAAATATTAAATGGCCAATAAAGCCAGTGAGCCAACCATACCAAGACCAACTAAGATTAGAGTATAATAGCAGTATCCAGGAGATGGTGTATTGCTTGCATGTAAACTTTTAATCCTCCTCCTCTTCATATGCCATTGAACAGAGGTGGGGGAGTGATCATGGAGAAGGCCCTCTATCTTGTTCCCACCAATCGCACTTGAAAAGGAACTGGGAACAAGAGTAGGGCCTCCTTCGCTGATCCCAGTGGTTGAGATGGTTTATACGAGGAGATGCAATTTGATAAATAACCTGAACCCAGCCATTTCATATAAATGTTAAAAAGCATTGGGGGTGCCATATAACAGCTCCTTTTTGACCTTGGGTTTTGGACTCAAACAATGTTGGATAAGGACCAAACTTGGCATGAATACTCAATATGCCCAAGTGTGAACACAGATGGAGTTTGAGGAAAATAGACCTTGACATTTGGGAGTTACAGTTTCTGGGATTTATAGTTAACACAAAATCAAAGAACTCTTGCAACAATGGAATTGAACCAAACTTGGTATATTGAACTCTCATTACCAACAGAAAGTATTGAAAGGGTTTGCTTGAGAATTGACTTTGAGTTTGGAAGTTGTAGTTCACCTACACCAAGAGCACTGTGAACTCAAAAACTGTTATGTTGTTGTTTGTTTTCTATCCAGAATCACAATGTTGGAAGGAGGCTCACCACTTTAAGGTCCCTAAAACAGGCATGGGAAAACTTCGGCCCTCTGGGTGCTTTGGACTTCAACTCCCACCATTCCAAACAGCTTGAGGCCCTTTCCTGCTTAAGTGGCTGAGGGGGGAAAAGGAAAAGAGCCCGAGACTGCTAGGAATGGTGGGAGTTGGAGTCCAAAGCACCTGGAAGGTCCAAGTTTGCCCATGCCAGCTTTCAACAGAGACCTCTTCCTCCCCCTTTGCGCCCTTTCTTCCCCCTCCTGCCGAACACTTACTTTTTCTTCTACACTGCCGCTTCTGCTGCCATTTTGATCTGAGGGGGCAGCATGAGTGTGTTCAGGAGGGGAGGGAGGAAGACGTGACCCGTGTGGGCGCTACTTCGCATGCTCGCCCCAGAGCAAAGCGAGGCAAAGCGAGCAGAGCGAGGCTGGGAAGAAGGGAGCCCAAGTGGAGAAGAAAATGTATTCGGCAGGAGGGGGAAGAAAGGGTATTGGAGGTTCCAATTTCCCACGGCACACCTGATGATCGCCCATAGCACACTAGTGTGCCACAGCACACTGGTTGGGAAACACTGGGCTAGCGGGATGAAAGGGAGGCTGGTGAAAAGAGTGGAAACCTTCACAAGACAAAGGAGCACAATTTGGTTGAACACTTTTGCTTCGAAACTGATTGTTGCCTGGATCTTTTCAGAATGGACTACAGGCACTGTTTGAATGGGTTCAGATGGGATGCCTATAGAAAGGAAGAAACATTGTGGAAATATTACCATCTGACCCTATTTGAAAGAGCCAACATTAGCACTAGTTTACCCCAAGGGATAATGACACAAGAGTTATGTATTTGAAATAGATTCATATCCCCATATACATGTTTTATATGGCACTATGTTATGTTCTAGATTGGTATGAGTGGGGAGGAAGTATATATGCATATCCATGTGAGTACTTTTCTCAAGTCCGAGGAAGTATATATGTGTATCCATGTGAGTACTTTTTTCAAGACCGATTAAATAAATGCAGAGTGATGGGGAAGAGGGTTGGGAAAAAATAGAGGGAGATAATTTAACTCAGCCTCCAAATGCAATATCATATAATGCAGTTTCAAACTGAATTATATGGCAGTGTAGATGGGGCCTCAGTGGCCAGATAATGAAATGAACAGGATGCTCTTTTGATCTTACCAGGCTGTCTAAGGAATCTCTCCCTTCCCTTTCCCTTTCTATCGACATATATAAAATTATCAAAGCACCCTCATATGTTGCAGTTGCATGCACATAGCTTTCTACAACCTTGATACTGACCTGCCATTTTATTTTTCTGCTTGTGGATTCTAACATGCGACTAATCTAGAATTCTATTTTCTTGGAACAAATGGATACTAGGATTTCTGCAGCCCAGCATCCTTAGGTGCAGTACCTTTCATTTTCCACTTCTAAGCTTTGCTTATTTTATTGTACCCTCAGTTTATCTCCTGGTTTTTTTTGTCTGAGACTGAGACTGAGTCTGAGCCAGTATGCTTATAGGCTTAGTAGGGCAATCAATGGTCTGTTTTGCTTCTCAGACATGTCCTTTCTAACTTGGCTTTCTTGTTTGTTTGTTTGCCTGAAGACATTTAGTCTCAAAGATATTTTCCTCTAACCTCATCACTCACAAAAAGTAGGCAGAAAGCCTGTCAGTAGTCTTGAGGACTAGGGAGCAAAATGCCCAGCCAGGAAGACAAAGTATCTAAAATGACTGTAGTCATTTATTAAATTGGACAATAAATACACATTTGCCTCCACACTCCATCCTCTTCAGGGCCGGGACAGTAAACCTAAGGCAAGTGTTTGACAAAGAGCCACTCAATACCTTTGATACCCACAATGCTTTGTTTAGAAGAGCATAAAATTATGCTCTTTTCCTCTAACTGAAATATTTGAGGTAAGGTGAAGCAAGGCTGTTGTGTTTTTTCATAGTATTGTCAGGGAGAAATTATGAATTAAAATAATGTTTAAAGACTTACATTTCTCTCTGATGTTGCTAGAGTTCAACCTCCCTCACTAATATGTTGTTTGATTTTAGAAAGAACTTAGCTGATGTGCTGTGTGCGTGTGTTTAAATGAAACAGATGTTTTCTAGATTGAGACATTTTCAAAATCTGTGGCTTGGATCCCAAGATAAGCTAATTCAAAAAAAACAACACCATATTTAACATAAGCCCTTTCCTCCTTTCAGAAATCATCTCTCTTCCCCCCAAATATTCTCTCTGGAAGACCAAATGGCTCTTCAACAATGTGGGGAAATGATGATGTGTGAAGCTTTTCCTCCATTTCCTATTCTCCATGTGATGGCCTTGCATATCAATATTGTGAGAATCAGGCCCATGTGTCCACTTTCATATACCATGGTAGTGTGATGGCAATACATATTTCTGCTATGTGTACCCATAGAAAACATGTGTACATAACACTTGCAGTGATGGTCACATCACTTGACTGTGATATGTGTTAAATGATACCTTGAACATGAGTTTTAGTTCTCCCTCATTTTTCCACTGTAAAGTGGCTTGAAGAAGCCACTATAAGCATCCTAAAGGAAATCTTTTCCAAAGTGATAAATGATGCCAAGAAAGATACATCATTTTAAAAGGCCAGCAGTGATCCATCCATTCCTGTAAAATACATTTTGGTGTATTACAAGTACTCCAGAGAGCAACAACTTGGATTCATCAGAATTCATGATGTGGCATCAGAATATATGACCTACTTAGCAACTGATGTATCTAGGAACATTTTGTGACATCATTCATAATTTGCTTCACTGTCTCAGAATGCTTCATTTACTACTTTCTGGATATTCAAGAATACTCATTCATTCATCTTTCAGTCCTCAGTCAAGCAGAAGGACACAAGAATGTTCCCAGGAGCAAAGATCTGGACTCTCCTTGCTACCAGCTGTTGCTCACTTCAATTAGGTTTCAGCCACTCTCCTTGCTATGAAGGAGACTTGCTGAAACCTAATTGAAATTAATGACAGCTGTAGAGCATACTTCAATTGGGATGCAATAGAATCTTCCAATGAATTATCCTGTTAGTTACTTCTTCACTCACTTCTTTTAGAGCAGTTGCCATCCAGTGGCAACCAATCCTTCAGCCAAGCAGAAGGAAAGAGAATATTCCCTAAGGTGCTTTTGCACGACACAATTATAACAATATGGTTCCACTTTAACTATAATGGCTGCATCCTATAGAATCCTGTAATTTGTAATCATGTGAAGCACTAAAGCTCTCGGATTTAGAATTCTGAACATTCTGTCAACCTCTGGAGAGAGAGAGAGAGAGAGATGTATGTTTCACAATTTAGTGTTTCCAATCTTTATATTAACAACCTTGTCACATGGATGCTGAGAATGTTGCATGTTGTTGGTGGTGTAGGGAACCCGGTGCCCCATGTCCTGCATTGCCCAGCTCAAGCTGAGGGTGATTCCATGGGGGAAGCATGAAGTGCACAGCTTCCCCCCCCCCCCCAATTGATTTTATGGTGACACATGAAGCTTCCCATATTGACACAGTGGCAACATGTGCCGGCTCCACCCAACTTCACCCATGGAGCCCAGCCGGCATAATTTAATATATAGTTTCTAGAATGTGTAGTATCTGAGATACGGGACAAAATACAATTTCATTGAAATGTACTTTTTAAAAAACCAAACAAAGTCCACTACTGCCTTTCAGGCAAAGGAACGCAAACAGATCAAGGAGACATTAGGAGAGATGGCAGAATGAATAAGCTTCATACATGCAAAGAGTAAACAGAAGTCACTCTGAGAGGCCCGATCATGGATCTGTTAAATTGTCAAAACTGGCAGGAAAATAAAAGAATAACATAAAATTTGAAATTTGAAAAAAAATCATGATCTGATTAGAATACGACTGGAAGTATCTATACATGGCAAAATGCAAATATTATTGTTCTTCTTTTTTATTGTGATGCAATAGGAACATGCATGTCGTCCACATTATATAGTTTCTTGCTTCTTATTAATCACCACAACAATTGTGTAAGGTAGGTTTTCTGGGAGATGTTGGCAATCTAATTACACATGGCAATAATTTCTACATGGGTATCCCCGTTCCACATTAGGCACTTTAAGCATTAGTCTGTGCTGATGCTTTCAAAACAGTTATAACTGTGAAAAATGGTATGAAGTTGAGACATACTACTAGAAGGGGAAATGCAATATTTATTTATTTATGTATTATTTCCTATAATTATACCCTGCCCTTCTCCCCCCGTGGGGGGTTCAGGGCAGCCTCACAAATACACCATACAGTGTCATCATAATAAAACAACCAACAATACATTAAAATATAAAAATATATTAACAATAATTAAAACAATTGATTAACACACGCCTTTTTAAATCAGAGTCTAAAATCCAGTCCGCGACAAATCATTGCCATATGTATTAAAATCCTCTTTCACTTAGTGCTCACTAATCAAATGTTTGGTCACAAAGCCAGGTCTTAATTTTTCATCCAAAAGACAGGAGGGAGGTGGCCATTCTGTTGTCTCTAGGGAGAGAGTTCCACAGGCCACTGATGAGAAGGCCCTGTCCCTTGTTTCCACCAAATGCATTTGCGATGTTGGTAGAGTCAAGAGCAGGGCCTCTCCAGATGATCTTAAGTTTCATGACATTTCATACCAGGAGATACGTTCGGACAGGTAGCCTGGGCCAGAAACATTTAGGGCTTTAAAGGTTAAGACCAGCACTTTGAATTGTGCTCAGAAACTAATCGTCAATCAGTGAAGCTGGTGCAACAGCGGAGTGGTATGCTCCCTGTACGCTGCTCCGATGAGCAGCCTGGCTGCCGACCATAGGACTAATTGAAGTTTCTGGGCAGTCTACAAAGGCAGCACCATGTAGAGTGTGTTGCAGTAGTCTATTTGGGATGTAACAAGAGCGTGGACCACCATTGCCAGATCAGACTTTCCAAGGTACGGGCACAGCTGGAGCACAAGCTTTAATTGTGCAAAAGCTGCCGATGGTTGGGTGATCACAGCCGGCACACGACACCGCCAGGTTGGCATCAGTGCAAGGCACAAAACAAACGGCACAGATGAAGTAGCAAAGAGAATGGTGTGAGTGAGGTGGCAAAGGAGACAGGACGACAGAAAGGAAAAGGAACATTAGGAAGAACTTCCTGACTGTGAGAGCTGTTCAGCAGTGGAACTCTCTGCCCCAGAGTGTGGTGGAGGTGCCTTCTTTGGAATCTTTTAAACAGAGGCTGGATGGCCATCTGTCGGGGGTGCTTTGAATGGAATTTTCCTGCTTCTTGGCAGGGGTTGGACTGGATGTCCCATGAGATCTCTTCCAACTGTATGATCCTATGATTCTATGAGGGAGAAGGAAAATGCTGGCAACAGCAGCAACAGCAGCAGAATGGATCTCTGAGAGCTGCTGGAGTGTGGCTTCCCATGCTGGCTTATGGGAGGAGAAGGTAACTCACCCATTCACCCAGCCAGCAACAAAACAGGTAGGTACTTTAGTCCCGTAATGATTACCAATTCTCGATCCAGGTCCTTTATGGAAGAATATGATCTTTCATCCTACTGTTTCCTCCTTATTTCCTTTGAGCCTCTTTGAACCTCTCCAAATTTCCAGCTAATTTTTCAGCTGGTCTAGAAGGGAGCATTTTGGTCACATTTTAATGGCGTCACTTTACCTCCTACTCCTAGTCCTCCTGGGCTTCTTTCTTTCAAACCTCATCGAGACTCTAACCAGCCAACCCCTAAACCTCTTCCAAGGTACCAGGGCAGATCTCAAGCTTGGGGAAGGGACCACGGAGGGCGGATTGGCTCGAATGTAAAATATCTCCTCAGAGCTCAGCAGGACTGCTACTACATTTGCATGCATAATTGGAATAATTTGCATAAGACAAAAGTTAGATGGAAAATAGATTCGAGGAAATGGAATATGCTAACTAATAAGATGAAACCATGAAAGAAAGTGGAATCATAGTGCATATTTATACAATGTGAAAGTGTCCTTCTTAAAGTGTCCTTCTGTTTGTATCAGACCAATAGTAATGGCAAAAGAGACTATAATATAGAAAATAAAAGATGGATAGAAACGAGAATGCAGTAAAAGTGGGGAGACATGGCAGCAAACAAAGATACTGTAGAATCAATTGTCAAAGTAAAAACAACCGAAGGGACTTTTTTGTATACCAATATTGGAGATATTTTGAGATATTTGGACAGATAAGAAAAAAATGAACAGTTGACTATGTTCCTATGGCTTATGAAAAATTTAGGGCCTATGAAAACCGGATGACCAAAAAAAATACAAGAACTGGGAAGAAATAAAATTCAAAATACAGGTATTTTCAACTACCAGATTTTAATGCATGTGTACATTTGAGACTTGTACAAATTGATTCAGCAGTTTTTGGAATGATGTCTTTTTGTCCCTAGTGGGTGAGGCAAAGAGTCAACTACAGATACAAGGCCTACAAATGTAGACAAATGTAATTCTGGTTTGGTTGCTGTTGAGTTGGTACAGAGTTAAGTGAGACAATTTCAGTAGAAGTGCAAAGAACCACATTTCTTGCTCTTAAGCTTTATTTCAACTTTTGGTTGAAAAATGGTTTTGCCTGGCCCTAAAAAGAAGCAACAGCCCCAAAACAGTGAAATTGCCAAACACTAAGCAAATGGTTTTTTTAAAAAAAAAATAGTGGAGGGCAAGACAGGATTGGGATTACTTGGGAGGTCCATATATGGCCCTGACATACACAACATGAAGGAGACTATGGTCAACTCTTGTTGAAGTACAGCCAATAGTGTTTTGCAAACTAGCCATCGGGTGGATGGGATTTGGGCTCTAGAAACACGGTGCACCTTAGGTCCCAACCCTCCTGCTGCAGACAGCCATGAGGAGGGTTGATTGTAAAATAACCAGATCCAAATAAAACATTTTGTTAATCTTATTGGATTTCATTTCAGTTGTTTATTCAGTGGATTAACTTTGAAAGACAAAGCAAAGACTGATATATATATGTGTGGGGGGGGCAGTGAGGGGTGAGAGGAGCAGAAATAATCTCTTGTTCTGTCTTAACCTTCTTTTCTCTCTTTCTACTTTCTAAGCAGACATAACAAAAAAGCATAGATATGTGTGTATTTTAATAGTGCTGCTATTACAGAAAAATATTAGGGTGACATATCCTTCTTTGACAATCATTGTCAAGGGCTCTGTAGTGTCATCTGAGTTGACAGTGTCCCATAGCCGCCTGGAACTTGTGAGTCATCCTGCCATCTCCTGCTTAATTAACAGCAAGCTGTCCTTGTAGTCAAGTGTCCTGTTCCTCTTCTTTTACTACCAGTGAGAAACTAGCGACTCTCCTCCCAGCATGTCCTCCAAAAAGTCATAGTCTGCTTTCTATATGTGTTTGTTACAGGAGAAAGTTTTTCCCTGTCAACTAGGTTAATGATCCAGTGATTTGACAGCCTAATCAGATCTCATCCAAGTTGCATTTTATGACTTCCATATGCCGGGCTGTTCATGAAAACTGCAGGTGTAATATAGTACTAACTGCTTTGCATCTGAAGAATAATAGTACCTTCCTTGAAAGGGTGGTGGGGGATAAGGGTTGGATGGAAACAACTGTTCTGATATTGGGGTTGAGTTATATTTAGCAGATTCTGAATTCTGGTTACAGAAAGTGCCAATCTTAAGGGACATTTGGACTTTTTAAAATGGAGATAGGGAAAGACAACAGAGAGATACAAATATAGATAGGATGTCTTTCTGTTGTTCTGAACTAATCATCAGGATGATTTTGAGAAAGGTGAACTAGTACAAGCCCAGATGGCTCATGTTAAATATGCATTCAAAAGATTTACTCAACATCCTGGACTGTATTAGAACAAGGTGCTTTCACAGCATCATCAGCTCTTTTATGAATGCCATGGGGACTTTCCTATAAATTTTTCATAAATTAAAACTCTGATACTCAAAACATTTTCTCCAGCAGATGTTCTAATGACTTTCTTGAAGTTTTTTCTAGGCATTATGCTCTGAGCAATCAGATGGCTGTCATAAAAAGAGTTTTGTTCAGTCTTGGAATTTTTTTTCTGATCTCTATCCAGAAAGTTTGCTGCAATGACAGGTGATTGCTAGTTGCATTCCACATTCCTCTCTACTTTACTGCCTTTTCTCTATGAAGTTGAAATGATTTGGGTACTTAGCAAGTTTTTTATTAGTTGATTGGCTTATTTTAAAAAACTCTTCAATTTCTCAAATATAATTTTCTTTTTTATTTACATAATTTCAAGAAAGTTAGAAGACAAGGTTTTTAATCATTGTTTTTGTGTTCTTTTTATGCTTTTGCCATCACAGAGTAAGATATAACTATGAAACTAGGGTATACAGAATTGGGTCATTTGAGTTTCAGTGAGAGGTATAGCTATGGGGTTGGGAAAATGAATACATTACATTTTACTTCCATCCCCACATAATGTGCTTACAATAACTCGAACTTCAGCTGAGCATGTAGAAATACAGTTTCTCATCTAAAGAAAAGAAACTAGTAAAGTTTCCAAGGGAATGGGAGCACCAAAGCAAATGCAAACATCTTGCAAATAAACCCCCATGATAGATATCTTAGGTTTGGTTTAAGGTCATCATAAGTCAGAAATAACTTGAAGATACATAATAATAAGAGGTGAATTGTTTTCTATATCTCACTTTCTGGAATAAGAAGAGAATTTAATGGAAGAAATGGGGTTCATATTTGGGGGGGACAATAACCTGTTTATTTCATTGTAGTTACACTCTTTCTTTAATCCCATGTAGCTACACAACTCACAACCTGGGTTAAACCATTGTTTGAACCAAAGAAAATTAACAAAACTATCAGTGGGTGTATCAATTTTAATAAATTTGCATCATAAACAAAATTATCTAGAGATTCCTTCATACATATTGCAGAGGGCACATCCAGACAGCCTCTTTATTGCGGTAACCCCCGCAATAAAAGAAGGGGCTGTCCAGATGACATCCTGGACAATTCTGAATTAATTCATTACAAACCAGGAAAACCCTTGTTTGTAGTGAATTAATTAGATAGTAGATTTATTCTGTGCCTTCTTGGAAGGTGCAGTATAAACACACTATTTCAGGACTAAACACACTATTTAAGGCGGGGGGGGGGGAGGAAGCAATTTTCCTCCCCACGCTCTCCTGGTGCATCATTTCTACATAGCGGGAGAGATGCTGCAAGAGTGCACTGGCGGCCGGGTAAGCTTTCTTTACTTTTCAAAGAGGTTTGGGGGTTTTGGGGAGGGAGGAGGGTCCCCAGATGTTCTGTTGGGCTAGTCCCAGCAGAACATCTAGGGACCCACCCCAGAAAGTGCACCCCAGAAAGTGCACAGATGTTCCCAGGAACATCTGTGTTTTTAAAACGCGAATGATCCTGGGATAAAAGGCTGTCTGGAAATGCCCAGAGACTTCTTTTATCTCCCTCTATATTAAAAGGAAGTGGCACAAATATCAAAATTAGAGAACTACCAAGTTTGAAATCTTATTTTTAGGGCTTACACAGTTCTGACTTATTGTTCCAAACATGTCTAATGAATGATCATGTGCTAGCCTGAGGATGTTGTCCCAACGATATTTTTTTAATGAACACTGTTAAGGTCAAAGAAGGAGTACAATGATTCAAAAGCAAACATGGTGACTCAAAAGAAAACATGATTTGAAGCCCTTTTTGAAATTAAACACAATGAAGATGATTAAATATGAATTCTATTGAATAGGCCATGGTATATTCTTAACTGTAGTAAAAAAAATCATTTAAGTTTCTTGTACACTTCCTTTCTTCTTTTTTTGAAATTCATGAAGTGTGCATATTCATGCATTCAATAGAAAGAGTTTTGCTTAGCTTCAGAAAGGTTTTTGAACCCCCTGCCTGGACCTGAGCCATACTGAATACTTTAGGTTAATGAACCGGTTTTCTCAGGAGAATCAGGGCTATCCAAGTTAATACATTTTTCCTCCAGGAACCAAGAATGTTATTTATTTTACTGGTGTTAGCAATGTGATATTTTCTCATGGCTAGACACGGACAGCTTTGAATTCAACATTTTAAAAGAAAAGAAAATCCTTTGCCAATTGTATGATATCTAGCAGGACTTATTCCCTTCAGAGACCACTGACCATACACATTTCTGCCAAGAAATAAACAGTATGGACAATTCCTTTTGTATAAATGAACAGTGGAAGTTTCATAGCTGTTTAATGTTTATTATACATGATCCCTTCAAAAGAGGATATTTTGTCTTCCAGTTCTATTCAGTACTAACAAACTTGAAACACACATACATACATCACCAGAACCACCCTGAATATTTCCAATAGTAGTGAGTGAAAGTCAAAAATTATTAGGACTTTCATCCTGCTAGTGAGTTACAATAGTACAAGTTCACCTTAAAACCTTGAAGTTGTCTGTTGCATAGGATGAACATAGGATGGGGTCGTCACATGGTCATCTGTTCTGACCGTGTGGCAACCTCATTCTCCCAGCACCCCTTTATGTGTGGCAGTCATCTTCCACAAGATGATAATCTCCAGAGACATGTATTCTGCTAGCTAGACTTGCAGCAATGATAAAATTCTGGAAAGTCCCCGATGATACCGAGAATATGTATGTCTCTGTTCTCCTGCTGCTCTCTGCTGGCATGTGAATGGCAATTTTTGTGGAGGGTAAGAGGGGAGTCACACATTGAAAAGTTGGATGGAAAGGTTCGCTGTGAGGCAGAACATAACTTATGTGCCAGAGCTTTATCTGTCTGACCAGGTACCAAACCCAGCTTTCCAAACTGCAATTTGGATTCTAACCAAAGCAAAATTGGATGCCTTCCTAATTGCTTCAAGCCAAATTAGGCTATTTTCCAAGCCATCAATTTGGATCTGACTAAAATCTGTGTCTGGTAGATGCTTGTGGTTGCAATGCACACTTGCAAATCTTCAAAAACATATACAATCAATGAAAATCAATCAAGCTTTGGATGTTTTAAATCTGAGTAAATAGTATACTTATGAAGGCTGAGTACATAATCTGTGTCCTTCTGCCTCTTCACTTTCACTGTTCCATACATATGGAAGAAGTACCAGTGTGGCTACAGGGAGAACAAAATGAGAGCATCACTACCCCAAATAAGAATTTTGATTTCTTCCACAATGAAATGTGCCTCCACTTTCCTAGTTTATAGCATTGCAGTAAATTAAAATTGTATTTAAGCATTTAGAAAAACAGTGTAGGCATTCAAAATGGAGACATGCAAGATTATTAAGATCAATACAAACACAATGTGTCAGTTTTATGTCTCAATCTCTGCAATGCTGGAAATTTGGAAGCAGAAAGATAATATCATGGGGATAATTTTTATATGGGGCAATGCCCTCATTTTGTAATCCCCCCACATAGCTCCATGTTTGGGAGATCAGCTTTCTAAGGAGAGATATCTTGTAATTTCATGAACACATCTCAGAGTTTCATTTATTTTCTTTTAGCCACTCTAATTTGGATTGGGCTCTGGTATGGGAACAGGCATGCTATTGTCCTTACTTTTCAGCATCTCCAGTCAAAACAGCTCCCTACTATAAGCTGTACTGCCAATTAAGTGAGAATGAAAATGTGGTTTTAAATGGAAGACCATAAATCCCAGGATCTGAGAGCAGGTCCCCACACAGACCTCTTAGTCCCAGGATTGGGTCCCCCACTGTCCTCACAGGTTTTCTCTGTATTGGAACAAGATGGAGGGCAGAAAGTGGACATCTGGCAGAAGGTGCTTTTTCTTTTTAAAAATCACTCTGTTATGCACTGAACCATATATGCACACATGCAAATATGTTAATATCAATATAAACAAATTTGCATGTGTACATATGAAGTCCAGCACATACCAAAGTTAACTTCAGGTGAATTTCCCTTTCCCCCCAATTGTTAATTGAACTCAGTTTAATGTTATAAAGTTTAAAAGAGTTTCAGAGAGCTCTAATTGCTCTCTGTTTGTGCTTCCTTTAAATCACATGTGTGTCCATTCCACAGTCCAATCAGCTGATCAGCTGTTTTGGGCTTTTAAAAAGTGGACATCTGCTGGAGCAGTCTCCACAGGGAAAACGAAAGGAACTCACAAACTATTGGTTTGACTCAAGGACTCCAGTTTGACTACTCTAACAGACTGCAATTCCAACTTGTGTTCTGGGACCTTTGTTTATCCTACTAAGGTCAGTATGCCATTTTCTTCAACTTTGAAATGTATGGCCAGAAAGATATGAGTAAGCACAGCACCGATGCAGCACATAAGATGTTTGCTGCCGCAACGGCCATCTGCCACCATGCTTGGCTGAGATCCTCTACCCTCTCCAAAGAAGGCAGAGCAATGGCAGAGGAACTGCCCGTGACAGAACATAGTCTGTTTCATGCTGATACAGACCCTACAAGATTTGACAGGCTGCCTCCAAGTTTGGCTTTTCAACACAATCTTTTTCCAGTCTAGATTTTGGTGGCCAGCCCCACAACTTAATTATCATCAACTGTCATGACCTGTTTCCTTCAGGCCTCAGCAGGGCCAGAACTCTAGGGCCTCTGTACCTGGGAGACTTAATTTTCTCACCAGGGGCGACAACAAACTAAAGGTAAAGAACAAGATTGGGGCCAACAGCATTTTTAGCATGCATTTTTCTCTTCTTTAATAGCCTCCAATCCTTCAGCTCCTATTTTTGGAGCTCCACTATGTCATTTTTAGATGCATGGCATCAGATCACTTCTGACTCATGGGTGTTGGAGATTACGGAGCATGTTTATGCTATTGAATTCCTTGAACCGCCCCAGTAGGGACTGTATTGGCCACTCCTCCTTCCCCTGTGTTATGGCAGGAGGTGCTTCCTTTGCTTCAGAAAGAAGTAGTAACTTCTTTACATCCTTCTATGTTTCCTTCTTTTCCCCAAAGACCTTTGGTTTCCAAAAAAGGCAGTGGGCTTCTGCTAATTTTGGACATTAGAAGACTTAATGCATATATTGTATATCACAAATCTCTGATCTTGTTGTTATCAACCATCCTCCCTCTGTTATCCAATGACACATGGTTTAGTAGCATTGACTTGAAGGATGCCTATTTTCATGTGGTGATTAAACCACATGACAGTAGATTTTTGTCTACCTTGAGGTAACTGTGGTGTTGATAACGATTGCAAGGGCCTCTGTTGGAAGGTAAGAAGCCAGCTGCCAGCTGAGGTGTAAAAAGGTTTGCTTACTGATGGTGGAAATCTGAGCTTCCATCATCAACTGGGAATCCAGCAAGATACCAAGGCTCTTCACTGTAGCAGACGGGGCTAAAGATTCATAATCAAAGGTGGGCAGAGGGCAGGCCAGTTCCGGGGCTGACTGGGCCATAAGATTTCAGTTTTGATTGGGTTCACCTTAAGTCTACTCACGCGCAGCCAGCCTGTCACAGCTCCCAAGCACAAGGAGAAGTTATCAGGAATTGTTGTTCTCCCAGGTTCTAGATGCAAAAGGAGCTGGGTGTTGTCGGCGTACTGGTGACATTCTAAGCCAAAACTCCTCACCAACTCAGCCAGTGGTTGGACATAGATGTTAAATAATACTGGGGAGAGGATAGCTCCTTGTGGTACTCTGCACTGGAGAGGGGAGGTCTTGGAAATTACAAGCCACAAATACAGAAGAACATGGAGGTTGTTCTTTCTGCCCTTACAAAACTGCCATTCAAGCCAATGGCCACTTCCAACATGTCCCATCTATCATGGAAAACAGCATTTTAATGGCTATTACTTCTGCTCATTGTGCTAGCGACCTTATGGCTCTTTGAGTCGATTTCATAAGCATAAGATTGTCCTCCACACAGACATTTCCTTCTTACCTAAGGCAGCATCACTGTTTCATATGTCTCAGGATATTGTCCTTCCAACCTTATTTCCAAACCCCTCGACTCCTCTGGAGCAGTCTTTACACCTTCTTGATGTGCAGAGAGCCCTTGCCTTCTGTGTCCAATGCACAGCTCCATTACATAGGTCATTAAGATTTTTTTGTCATGTACCATAAGGACTCTGTAGGCCTTCCGGTTTCTACCCAGAGATTGGCAGCCTGGATAGTCACAGCTATCTGGCTAGCATATTAGATGGCAGAACTGGACTTACCTGTTCAGATTCATGCTCATTCCACTCGAGCAATGGCAGCCTCAAAGGCATTTTTGCATGGTGTGCCACTGGATGACATTTGTTGGGTGGCCATTTGGTCGACACCGCACACATTTGTCTCCCATTACAAACTGGACTTGGCCACCAAAAAAAATGAGGCTTTTGGGAGCGCAATTCTTTTTTCTGCACTAGCATGATACCCACCATCCATGGGACTGCTCGCTAGTCTACAACAGGTGTGGATTTCACCGTGACCACGCTGAAGAAAGTAAGGTTGCTTACCTGTAACCATGTTTCTTTGAGTGGTCAACTGTGAAATTCACACAACCCACCCATCTTCCCCACACTCTATCATGCCTTCTATCTCTGACTGTCTTTCGCAGTATGGACTGAAGCCACAAGTCCCACTGCCTGGCTTTATTACTGAATTAGATTAGATGGGCGGGACCGGAGTCCCTGATTTGGCAAAAGCTTTTCAATGAGGATCCGAATCAGCTGCATGGACACAGGAAGTACCACAGGTGTGAATTTCACAGTGATCACTTGAAGAAACATGGTTACAGGTAAGCAACCTTATTTTCTCTAGTATCTTGTTTGTTTTTGAACTCTCTCTTGGGTTTTTTTATTTCAAAGTACTGAAGTATTGTGGCTCACCCTGGTAGGATATTTTGGGGAACAATATATGCATAAACTGGGGTAGGAATCCTTTGGACAATGGACTGCATGGGATGCTTACCAGGGAGTATAAATGATTGCATAAATGTCTATAAGCTCCCAAACACCTGAAATGAAATGTTGAAAATTTTCAGCCAAACAAATTATTCCAAAATGCAATATTTATTTCCCTTCATATCAAAACACTAAACAGCCAAAACAGCCAAGACTTCCATTTTCTGGGATGTAACTTCCAGTTTCCTTCCTCACAAAAAAGGCACTAGTACAGTACATTGAGACTTCTGAGTAGAAAAAAATGGCTCTTAAGACCTTAAGACATGCCCACTTCTGATATAAGTAGTAACTATACCTCTCTCTCTCTCTCTCTCTCTCTCTCTCTCTCTCTCTCTCTCTCTCTCTCTGTGTGTGTGTGTGTGATATTGTGATAGGTCATATGGTGGAACTAGGTTTTGTTGAGTTTGGGTGGGTCAGGAGTTTCCAGTATTTGTTCTTGTTTGTAATGAAAATCAAAGTTATTGTCTAGCCCCTCAATGCTATGTCCTCTAAATACATTGACTACACCTGGAGTGAAAGCATATCATAGAAAGCACTAGAGAGGATCTAGAAAGATCTGTAAACATGGCTTTCGAAATGTGGGTTAGTGAAACCTAGATATAAAAAAGTGGATAAAGGTGGCATATTGTTTATTACACAGCCCAACAAAAAATCTTGGTGGATTTGGTTTTTAGGTCTGCTCCACGGACTATGCCCGTTCTTTGGTACTAGTTGTTGAGTTGGGTTGATATTGTTTTTAACACTGTTTTTATACTTTGTTGTTTTTAATGGTGTCATAATTGGGCCATTATACATTATTATGTCTCTAACTGTGTTTTATTTGGTAATTTTGCTGTTTGTCCTTGGCTTGGTCCCACATGTAAGCCTCCCTGAGTCCCTTCGGTGAGATGGTGGTGGGGGTGCTGATTCACAAAATTGCATTGGATAGACTGCATCAGCTCTAGTTTCTTAGATATGGTTATCATGATTTTCTATGGTTAAGCAGATGACAATAGGTACATGGCATGTGTTCTGTACCTAAAAAACTAGAGTTGATAGTGGAAAACCGGTGTCGTTTTTGGAATCAGCAGGTCAAATATATCCAGTAGGCATGAGAAAAAAGTTATGAAAATTAAAAGAAATCAGAAGGGATTCGTATGTATGGGACTTTCAAGTTTATACGCATCGCAGGGCCAATCCCGGAAGTGGACTTTCTTTTCCACACTCTCTGGGCCCAAATTATTGTTAGATTAGTAAATATTTCGGATGCCCACCCAACAGGAAAATTTCCCCCTCCAAAATAGCTTTGCAGACATAACTCAGTCAAATCGAGGCCTTTCCATGCTTGGAGCCTAATTAGAGTGAAAGGCCTCCTCCAGGAAGTGAAAAAGGAGCCGGAAATGATAGAGAGATCCAGATCAAGACTCCTAGAGGGGCTGGAGGACTGACGAAAAAAGCGATTTAAACACCCAGGAAGAGGGTTTAGATAGAAGGACAGAGCAGAAGTACATAAGAACTGCTGAGAGAAGGGCAGCAGGAGTGAAAAGAGCACAGAGAGGAGAAGAAAGAGTTCAGAATCAAGAAAAGCCAGAGAGTTCAAACGGAGATCCTAGAGTGCTATGGTAAAACTGAATGGGGAAAAGCTGGAGTGAGGAGAACTCTACAGATTAGCAAGGCCTGCACCAGAGGTGGGCAACTATTTTATTTAATAATATTAATAATAATATATTAATGCATTATATGTCCCTGCAAACAAACCCTGTCCTTTTATAATATTATTAATAATAATAATATATTAATGCATTATATGTCCCTGCAAAGAAACCCTGTCCTTAATAATATTAATAATAATATTAATAATAATATACTAATGCATTATATCTTCCTGCAAGGAATCCAAGGGAAATGTTGCCCCTTGATTTGCCTGTGCTTAAAACAGTGTCAGTCCTGTTTCCCTGCTTTGCCTACTTTAGAACTACTAACGAATTTTGTTAGTAATTACGTTACATTTTAGAATTTTTTGGATTTTTTTTGTAAGTCTTTCTATTACTAATCAAAAAAAATCCCCCCCCCCCCATTAGATTTTCGATTCTCTATTATTGGGTTCTAAACCATCCCTAATATCCAGGTCAAATACACCTAGATCAAATATTCCTAGAAACAGAGCTAACAAGATGTGTATTGGCTATGATTCTACACCATTACTCAAATATTGATTGATCACTGAGTATTTTTCCTCTTTCAGCAGGGGTAGATAGTTGTGAAGATGTCAAGGGCCAGTGCCTTCTATGACAGTAAATTCACTGCTTTTTGTTATGAATTGTCCTATAATGATATCATGTTGTGGATTTATAGTAAAAACTGTTGTCCAGCCAAGGGGATAATCTCACCTTGCTGGGATATACGATGCTCCTGTATTAGACTCATATAATTTCTCACCAAGACTGAATAAGTGTGCAGGGCCGGACCTTGCATTACGCAAGGTACACGGTTGCGGGGGGCGCCACGCCCCCAGGGGCGCCAGCAGGGCGGAAGGAAGTAGGGTTGCCCGTTTTTCAGCTCTCATCCCATAATTGGAGTGGGAAGCCCTGCCCCGCCTTTCCTTAGCAACCTGATATTTGTGTTTTCCCCTGCCTTTGGCTATGGACCTTTCTCTGCTCGGGGCCACCGGGAGTCCCGGAGCTGCTTGAGCTGCGCTGTGCAGGGATCTTCCAGCAGGGAGCACACCTCTTGGGGTGCCTGTCCACACCTGCATCGCAGGCGGAGCAGTGGCAAACCCAAAGCGCGGTCGCCGCCTCCCTCCCTCCCTCCCTCCCTGTCCTTGAGCTGAGCTTGGCACCAAGTAGGAGGGAAGGGGAGCCAGAGAGAGAGAGAGAGTGTGTGTGTGTGTGTGTGTGTGTGTGTGTGTGAGAGAGAGAGAGAGAGAGAGAGAGAGAGAGAGAGAGAGAGAGAGAGAGATGCCCCGCTGAGAAGAGACTCCCTTGAGCCCAGGAAACTTTGCAAAAGGAGAGGAGGCGGGCGAGTGGGCGAGGCAGAGCTTTGCTTCCAGGGCGCCTGGGCCTCCCTTTGGGACAGGCAAGAGCTCCGTGTTGCTCTGGGGGACTGAGCGGCAGGGGAGCAAAGCCTTTAAAGCCTCAACAACATCAACAAGTTAGAATATGCTGTCTCAGAAGGTGGTGGAGCCTCCTTCTCTGGAGGTCTTTAAGCAGAGGCTGGGTGGTCATCTGTCAGGAGGGCTTTGATGGGTAACAGAATGGGGTTGGACTGGATGGCCCTTGGGGTCTCTTCAAACTCTGGGATTCTTTTGAGTCTCACAACAACTCTTCACCAAAGTTGGGGCTCGATTTTACTTTAGTGAACACTAGAATATTATTATTATTTGAAATGTAAATAACAATAAAAATATGGCAGTGTGCCTTTAAGTTGTCTCTGACTTATGGGGCCCCTCAGGTAGAGACCTAGGGCCCTTCCACACAGCCCTATGTCCCAGAATATAAAGGCAGAAAATTCCACATTATCTGAGTGAGGATTCAGGTAACCCAGTTCAAAGCAGATATTGTGGGATTTCCTGCCTTGATATTCTGGGATATAGGGCTGCGTGGAAAGGACCCCACAATATCTGCTTTGAACTGGAATATATGGCAGTGTGGACTCAGGTAATCCAGTTCAAAGCAGATACTGTGGGATTTCCTGCCTTGATATTCTGGGATATAGGGCTGTATGAAAGGGACCCCACAATATCTGTTTTGAACTGGAATATATGGCAGTGTGGACTCAGGTAAACCAGATGGTGGTTGTTGTTGTTGTTATTATTATTATTATTATTATTATTATTATTATGGATGGCCATCTGCTAGGGGTGCTTTGACTGTGCTTTCCCTGCATTAAGGCAGAATGAAGAGGGTTGAACTAGATGGTCTTTAGAGGCCCCTTCCAACTCAACAATTCTAAGAAAGGAGTCTTAGTCAACCAGGAGCTGAACATGAGCCAACAGTGTGATGCTGTAGCTGAAAAGGCCAATGCAATTCTAGTCTGCATCAATAGGAGAAGCTTTAGAGAAGGCTAAAGGGAACTGATATGACACTTTACCTCAGATGATTTTTAATTGCTTTTAATGATAATTATTTAATGCAACTGTTTATTTTAACTTATTGTACAATGTTTACTATTGCATTTTGTTTATTTTTTAATGTCTTTTTGTTTCTATAGGCATAGAATGTTTGCCTGTTACTATGTTGGGAGTCACCCTGAGTCCCCATTATTATAAAGTTATTGTTGATACCATACTGCTTTTGTTGACCCTCCTTTTCCATTTACAGAGCTAGTTTACTGTTTTACTTTGAAATATGATAAATATTCACAAACATTTAACCTACTGGTGCCTCAATTAATGTTATTTTAATAATAAATTCATAATAATGTATATATTTTTATTTTTGAAATTTACCCATAGCTGCTTCATTTCCCACCCTTGCCTTATACTCGAGTTAATACGTTTTCCCTTTTTTGTGGTAAAATTAGGTGCCTCGGCTTATATTCATGTCAGCTTATACTCGAGTATATATGATACACACACACACATACAGGCCTGGGCCAAATTTGGCCCTCCTTCCAGGTGTTTTGGACTTCAACTCCCACAAGTCTGGCTGTTAGGAATTGTGGGAGTTGAAGTCCAAAACACCTGGAAAGAGGGCCGAAATTAACTTGGACCTGATACACACATACACATATATACATACATATACACAAAAAGAGAATAGGAAGAGGGGAGGGAAAAGGGTGAGAAGGGAGGAAGGGGAAGGTAAGAAGGGGAAAGAGAACAGGAAGTGGGCAAGAATAAGGATGAGAAGGAAGGAAGGAAGGAAGGAAGGAAGGAAGGAAGGAAGGAAGGAAGGAAGGAAGGAAGAAATTTTTGGCCCTCCATGTGTTTTGGAATTCAACTCCCACAATTCCAAACAGCCAGTAGGAAGTCCAAAATACCTGGAGGGCCAAAAATTTGTCTATGCACCCCATAAATATATATATAAATATATATTTTTTCAATGATTGATTTGGGGTAGGGGGCAAAAAACGGTTTGCTTACCATTTAAAATTACCTAGGTCCGGCCCTGTAAGTGTGTCTACTGTTGTCATCTCTCTTACTAGATGAATGTTTCTGAAAACTGGCAAATATGGAGTTAAAACTATGTCATAAATCTATCAATTTTGTTTCTATCAGACTCCTTTGCTGAACCAGTTTAACTTGCTGTACAAATGTCATTTAGACCTCAGGGAGCTTTAGACCTTTGAATGCCAAGGAACACTCTATTATTTAGTACTGGCTGTAAAATAATCTTTTCAATTGCTGTTTTCTAGGGAGAATCATCAAAAAAGAACCCTGGAAGAGAAGATGGCATCTTTTTGTCACTCCAAAATATTATTAGCTAAGTGACTTTTCCCTTACTCCAATGGGACTTTGATTTTGGGACACAGATATCAAACTGACATAATATGCCATCAGTGATAGGTTTCGAAAGGCTTGCATCTTCCTTCCATAGACTACTTTTTCTACAATACAAGTCAATCTTATCTAACCAAGGTTTTTAGAAAGATACATTGTTGCTTCTGAGTATTTTTTTGATCCATTCATATATAGAAGTCGGTGATGTTTTATAAATGAATGAATTAGTGATTTGGGAGGTATAAGAGTTTGTGGCTTTATTTAGAAAAGAATAGCTCATTTGTCTTTGTATAATGGATTCAGTATCAAAAGGCCAGTATCCAACAGCGACATCTGCTGATAGAAAATTTAAAACCAACAGAATATAGAAGGAATGCATTATCAACCATATAGGCCCTCATTCACCCTGAAATTACTGTGGGAAGGAAGGGAAATCCTCCATAAGTCTGGTCACTGCCCAGGACTATAGTGAGAAGAGGAAGACCTTTTGATGTACATGCAAGTGCAATGTTAACTTATAAGTTGATAATAATAGAACGTAACAAAGTGTTCAGTTTTGTTAAAAATAAAAATTAACATAATAAATCCAGTTTTAGTATATGCATCCTAGTGATATAGACAGTATATTTTCATTGACGAGGACAATTCTACTGTATATTATCTTGACCTTTGTCCATCTTGATATAGTAAAACAAGCTATGGCCCATTAGAAGGGTATATCGGATGGTAGAAGTTTGATGGGAACCATTTTAGGATCATAGAATCACTGAAGTGGAATAGACCATATGGGTCATCTAGTCCAAATCGTTGCCATACAGGAAAGGCACAATCAAATTATCCCTAACAGATGGCCAATCCAGTCTTTGTTTGACAGTTTCCAAAAGAAGCATCCACAACACTCTGAGGCAGAGAGTTCCATTGTTGAACAGCTCGTGTGGTCAGGAAGTTCTTCCTAATGTTCAAGTGGAATCTCCTTTCCTGTAATTTGAACCCATTGCTCCAAATCCTAGTCTCTAGGGCAGCAGAGAAACAAACCTGCTCCCTCTTCCTTATGACACCCTTTCACATATTTATACATGGCTATTATGGCTCTTCTCAACTTTCTCTTCTACAGGCTAAACATACGCAGTTCTTTAAGATGCTCCTCATAGGGCATGGTCTCCAGACCTTTGATAACTTTAGTTGCCATCCTCTTGATATCTTCCAGCTTGTCAATATCTATTTCGAACTGTGATGTCCAGAATTGGACACAGTATTCCAGGTGAGCTCTAACCAAAGCAGAATATAAGGGCACCATTACTTCCCTTGATCTATATACTCTTTTGATGCTAACCAAAATCCCATTGGCTTTTTTAGCTGCTGCATCACACTGTTAGCTCATGTTCAACTTGTTGTCCATGCAGACTCCAAGATCTTTTTCACATATACTGTTCTCCCTGATGACGTGGAGGGGATCCTTGGGACGGTGAGAGTGACCACTTGCGCTCTGGATCCTTGCCCTTCCTGGCTAGTTAAACTGGCCAGAGAGGGGTTGTTGGAATTGTTTGTTGTCACAATAAATGCTTCACTGGGCCAGGGGAAATTCCCATCCTGCCTTAAACAGGTGGTGGTGAAACCTTTATTGAAGACCTCCCTTGACCCAACAAATTGTAACAACTACAGACCTATTTCCAACCTCCCCTTTCTGGGCAAGGTTTTGGAGTGGGTGGTTGCCTCACAGCTTCAGGGATTCCTCGATGACACCGATTTTCTGGATCGTTCTTAGTCTGGCTTCAGACCTGGGCACAGTACCGAGATGGCTTTGGTCGCATTGGTGGATGACCTCCGCAGGGAACTGGACTGGGGGAGTGTGACTCTGCACATTCTCTTGGACATCTCAGCGGCTTTCGATGCCATCGATCATGGTATCCTTCTTGGGAGATGACCTGGGATGGGACTTGGGGGCACGGTTCTTCTGTGGCTCTGGTCCTTCCTGGAGGGGCGTTCCCAATTGGTGAAGCTGGGGGACTCCTGCTCGGACCCTTGGACTTTGACCTGTGGGGTCCTGCAAGGATCTATTCTGTCCCCATGCTATTTAACATCTACATGAAACCACTGGGCGAGGTCATCCGGAGTTTTGGAGTGTGATGCCATCTCTATGTAGATGGCACCCAACTCCACTACTCTTTCCACCAGATTCCAAGGAAGCCCCTCGGATACTGGACCAGTGCCTGGCAGCTATGATGGTCTGGATGAGGAGGAACAAGCTGAGGATCAATCCTGATAAGACAGAGGTCCTCCAGGTCAGTCATTCATCTGACCGAGGTATTGGGTGGCAACCTGCGCTGGATGGGGTTACACTCCCCCTGAAGTCACAGGACCACAGTTTGGGGGTCCTCCTGGATTCAGCGCTGACACTTGATGCTCAGGTGTCGGCGGTGGCTGGGAGGGCCTTTGCACAGATAAAACCCATGCGCCAACTGCGACCATACCTCGTGAAGTCTGACTTGACCATGGTGGTCCACACCTTGGTTATCTCTAGACTGGATTACTGCAATGCACTCTACGTGGGGCTACCCTTGAAGATGGCCCCAAAACTTCAACTTGTCCAGCAATCAGCAGCCAGATTAATAACTGGGGCAAGTTACAGGGAGTGGTCAACCCTCCTGTTTAAAGAACTGCACTGGCTGCCATTTATTTTCCAATCTTAATTCAAGGTACAGGTGATCACCTATAAAGTCCTAAATGGTTCGGGACCCGCCTACCTTCGTGACCAGATCTCCCTCCATGAACCAACTCGAACCCTCTGCTCCTCGGTGAAGGCCCTCCTATCGCCTCTGCCAGTCTCACAGAATCGTCTGTTGGCCACAAGGGAGAGGGCCTTCTCCTCTGTGGCCCCCCAAATCTGGAATTCCTTGCCTGGAGAGATTAGGAAAGCCCCCACTTTGGAGACCTTTAAAAAACACCTGAAAACCTGGCTCTTCCGCTGTGCCTTTGGAGAGTAGTTATTTAATTCCTGCCATTTCTCTCCTCAATGCCCTCGTTCTTGGAGTCTGTCCCCCCTCCCTCATAAAATGATGTTTTTTCCTGTAAGGATGCTATTCTGCTTATCTCACTCTGAGTTTTTAACACTTTATATGTGTGCCTGCGGCTCGCCCTGCCTTTGTGATTTTAGATATTTAGTTGTATATTTTTATATTTATGTATTTCTTATTGTGTTTATTGCTGATGTTTTGATTTTATTTTATTGTAATTGTTGTCTGGGCTTGGCCTCATGTGAGCTGCCCCAAGTCCCCACTGGGGAGATGGGGGCAGGGTACAAAGAAAAATTATTATTCATTATTATTACTGTTGTTGAGCCACGCATCACCCATCCTGTATCTTTGCATTTCTTTTCGTCTGCCTAAGTGTAGTATCTTATACTTGTTCATGTTGAAATTCATTTTATTAGTTTTGGTCCAGCTCTCTAATCTGTTAAGGTTATTTTGAATTCTGATCCTGTCCTCTGGAGTATTAGCTACCCCTCCTAATTTGGTGCTTTTTTGCTAATTTGCAAACTTTTTAAGCACACCCTCAAAACCTTCATTCAATTCATTAATAAAGCTGTAGAACAGTACTGGGACCAGGACCAAACCCTGCAGCACTCCACTAGTGCTGTTGTTCTTGGATTATTGTATTTTTCTGTTTTAAATGTGTTTTTAATTGTTTGTTTTAACCCTGTGGCGCTGTGCCAGGATGAAGAGGAAGAAGCCCCAATAAATAAATAAATAAATAGTCACTTCTTTCCAGGATGAAGAGGAAGCATTGGTGAGTACTCTTCGGGTTCGGTCACTTAACCAATTGTAGATCCACTTAATAGTAGCATTGCCTAGCCCATATTTGACTAATCTGCTTGTCGACGGCCTTACTGAAAACAAGATATGCTACATCCACAGCATTATCTGCATCTACAAAGCTTGTAACTCTGTCAAAAAAAGAAGAAATAAAATTAGTCTGGCATGACTTGTTTTTTTAGGTATGATACATTAAATAAATCTTGGTTACAAAGCTATGATTTTGATATTCTTTTCAGATTCTAAAAAGATAACTAAATATGATCTATCACAGTTAGGAAAAAAGTGGTTGCTTGCTTTTTAGCAAATAGCATACAGTGAACACAGAATCTGGCAAGGGACTTAAAAAGAAAGTTACAGTTGATAGTAATGGCTAGGAACATCCAATCCACATAGATTTGCAATTTGAGCTCATAAACTGACAGATGTGAATGAGAGCCATTCCTGATCATGTTTTTGTCCTTAAGAAGCTATGTTGCATCTGCTGGATTTTAGAATAGATTCATATGAGCCAGGCATGTAGCCATGGGGGGGGGGGGCTTAGGGGGCTTCATCCCCCAATTCTCAGGGTGGTCCACGAGAAGACCTTACTGGTACATTATTTAAACTGTTATGTTTATTGATATCATGATCTGACCACCATGCTCATTATATCCCACATTCATGGGGTTATTGGGATAACAATACAAAAGGTTTGCTAGGGTAGACCCTCTTCCACCCAGTCTCAGCCCCCGAACCAAACTCACCCCCCCCCCAATCAAAATCCTGGCTATGGCCCTGATATGAGCCCATACTTCAATTTTATTTTCATTGATTCTGCCTCCTGCAGAATTCTGGGGTTTGTAGTTTGGTGAGGCTCTTAAAAGCCTCCTTCCTAAACTACAAACCCCAGAATTCTGCAGGAGGCAGCAACCAGATTTAAAGTGGATTCATTCTCTAGTGCAGCAGTTCTCAACCTGGGGGTCGCATGGCCATTTAGGAGGGGTCACGAGGCCACCTCCTTAGGCCCCACCCAAAGCCTCCCTCAGCTGGGATGTGGTTTCAATGGCCGGCAAGGCTGCGACCCAGCTGAGGGCCATGCACAAAGCCCCCCTTGGCTGGGATGTGGTCTCGCCAGCCGGCAAGGCTGCAACCCAGCTGAGGGCCTCACACGAAGCCTCCCTAGGCTGTCTTGTGCTCTCGCCAGCCAGCAAGGCTGTGAGCCAGCCGAGGGCTCTTAAATGCAAGGCCTGGCCCTTGCCTGGCTCTCACTACTTACCAGCCGGCAGGGATGTAAGCCAGGAAAGAGGCTCAATGTAAGGCCAGGTGGCATGGTGGATCCTCCTGTGCCCGGCTCTCACCGCTTTCTGGACTTGCTGGAGGCACGAGCCTTCCTGTTGGATGTGGGCCCAGACTCCTCCAGAAAGCACCAAGCAACAGCAACTCCCTAATGTCAAGGTATGTATATGTTCCCCAAACCTCTTCAGTATTTTATGTTGGTCATGGGAGTTCTATATGCCAGGTTTGGATCAATTCCATGATTGTTGGAGTTCAGAATGCTCTTTAATGACAGGAGAATTATATCTCCAAGCAACTGCAACTCCCAAATGTCAGGGTCTATTTTCCCCAAACCTCTGCAGTATTTTCTTTGGTCATGGGAATTCTGTATGCCAAGTTTGGTTCAATTCCATGGTGGTTGAAGTTCAGAATGCTCTTTAATGGCATGGGAACTATACATCCAAGGAACTAACAACTCCCAAGTGTCAAGGTCTATTTTCCCCAAACTCCACCAGTGTTCAAATTTGGGCATATTGATTATTCGTGCCACGTTTGGTCCACATCCATAGTTTGGGTTCACAATGCTCTCCAGGTGTAGGTGAACTACCGTATTTTTCGCACCATAAGACGCAGTTTTTTTCCTCCCAAAGTGGGATGAAAAATCAGCTGCGTCTTATGGAGCGAAGATGCAGGGAGGGAGGGAGCAGAGGGGCGATATATTGTACTTACCGGCGGCGCGGAGGAACCCGAGGTGGAGCAGGAGGAGGGGGAGGCCACGAGGGCGGCCGCCCTCGAGGCCCAAAGACAGAGGCGCTTCTTCCTGACTGACGTCAGGAAGAAGCGCCTCTGTCTTGGTCTCCGTGGGGCCGCCCTCGAGGCCGAAGACAAAGCGCTTCTTCCTGGCGTCAGGAAGAAGCGCCTCTGTCTTCGGTCTCCGTGGGGGCCGCCCTCGAGGCCAGACAGACAGGCGCTTCTTCCTGACGTCAGGAAGATGCGCCTCTTCCAAGGAGGAAGGGAGGAAGGCCTCGCCGGCTGTAAGACACGCACGGAAGGAGAGAGGCCGGAGGGAGGGGAAGGAAGGAAGGAGGAAGAGGCCGCAGCGCCTCCACAGGGCTCCCTTTTTTCCTATTTTCCTCCTCCAAAAACAGGGTGCGTCTTATCAGCAGGTGCGCCTTATGGTGCGAAAAATACGGTACATCTCCCCTAAATCCTGTCAATTTCTCCCAAACCCCTCCATTATTTTTTGTTTGACATGGTAGTTCTGTGTTGAGGTCTCAGTGGTCTGTGAAAGTCAGAGTTGAATCAGTTGAAGGTATTGCAAATCCCATCGTTTTCCATACTCTCCCCAAAAAAATTTCTGATTAATCATGATGCTTTAATTATGTTGAATTTGTAACAATAAAAACACATCCTGCATATCAGATATTTACATTACGTAACAGTAGCAAAATTACAGTTATAAAGGAGCAACGAAAATAATTTTATTGTTGAGGGTCACCACAACATGAGGAACCATATTTAGGGGTCGCGGTGTTAGAAAGGTTGAGAACAACTGTTCTAGTGTGATGAAGTGCAGGTCTCTTTCAGATCTTCTTTCCATCCCTTCTTCTCTCTTCCTTTTCTTTCTTCCTTCCCTTACTGCATTCTTTCTTTCTTATCCTTTATCTTTTCCTCTTTCATCCTTTTTCATCCTCTTTTCTTTTCTTCTTTTCCTTCCTTCCCTCTTCCTTCCTCTTCTTCTCTTTTTTCCTTCTTTCTTCCCTCCCCCCTTCCTTTCCTTTTCTTCTTTCCTCTTTTCTTACCTCCTTTCTATCCTCCATCCAACTTTTCCTTTCTTCCTTCTCATCCTCCTTTTCCCCCCTTTCATCATCCCTCCTGCCCATTTCCCCTTCTCTTCCTTCTCATCCTCCCATCAAGGATTATCTAATTCTTTGGTGTTACTTTCAATTACTGGAAGATCTAACACTTTTTTATTTTAAAAGAAGGATTTGTAAGTGCACAGTAACTGTAATGCACACCTTTTTTGAGCAAATTACAAAGAGTGCACTTTTTGCAGCTGTACATTGCATTCACCAGCAAAATACCTTTTTGGTTTCAGGGTTTTGAAAATGGAGGTGTGCATTAGATTAAATGGTGCACACTAGATTTGAGTAAATATGGTATAGCCTTTCTGTTGTCTCACCCTCAGACATCTAGCATGCTGCTATGATTGTGAGCCCTTACCAGAAGTACTGGGAAATGTAGTTTCCTCATTGCAACTGAATAATGTGGAGGTGACAGGAGACCAGGGGAGAGTGAGGGGGGAAGACTTGCCAGAAAAACTAACAGAGGCTGCAATATCCACCATGTATTTTAAGGTGAATTGCATGAGTCATTGAGATGAATATTTCCAAGGAAAGAAATATGAAACTCCATGCCATCATTACTTTGTAGATCAATAATGTTAGCCCAGTTTACTGGAAAGACAGAGTGCTTTGTATTGTGGCTCTTCTGCTCTTCTCAGGGGAGTTTTGGATGTGTTCTAGGTTTGGTGAGTGTTTTATATAAGATGATATGGCATCCAAGAACCTCTGCAATGTTCAGTGGATGTTCAGTAAACAAATCAATGAGAAAGTTCCTTAAGGACATGGCGTTTAAACATTTGTGGATAAAATTATAAGGTACATAAAGTTGCTTGCATTTGCTATAGCCTGCAGTTTGTTCACCCTCTAAAGAACTGTGACATTTAGCCAAGCCTACAAAAATGGCCTTAAATCAAGCAAGTCCTTTTGGTGCAATCCCACTGATATCAAGAAATTGGACCCCTAAATGATGAAATGTACAAAAATATATAAAATAGAAACTATGGCTCTGCTAGGACATAGCGAGAGTGCATGACCTTTGTTTCACAGTAACCTTTTGTATGAATTATATCTGGAATGCTACCTGATTTAAAGTGGATTAATTCTCTAGTGCAGCGGTTCTCAACCTGGGGGTCATGTGGCCATTTCAGAGCCTCATCCCTGAATCTCCATAACCCCCTCACAATGAACTGGGAGACATGAAGGGAGCAAATCATGTATTGTGTCAAGACTTTCTGGATTCGTTTCCTGATTCCCTGATTTCCTTGATATTATCTGAAATATTGGTGAGAATGGTTCAGTTCCTAGTTCCTCGAGCCAGCCTTATCTATTGAAATAGTCATCATCCTCAAGCACCCATTGTGTACTTTGAAATAACCCCATTGCCCCCACCAGAGTCAGCCCATTAAGCTAATCAAGGACTCATTACCTAATATAATGCCACATTCCTTTTGGGTCACATCCTCTAGGAGGCAGATCATTAAATGGACTGACACTTCAAATGCTCCAAATCTCAGCTTATCTTCTTATCACAGATTATCTGGCAGTGTAGACTCATATAATTCCATTCAAAACAGACAATCTGGGATCAGATCCTGGGATATAGGGCAGTGTAGATTCAGCCTAGGTAAACTTGCTTCAAATATGGATTTAATGAAATTCCCAAACATCCTGAAAAGCAGCTGTGGTCTCTGATTTAACAGTGCAACACTTTCACATTTAACTCTTAAGATTTATTGGTGGTTTTAGGTTTGTTTTTCCCTCCTGGGTAAACTAGTGAACTCTCCTTGGCTCAAATCAAAATGGTGCTCTTATTTATGGTCTTTCCCAACAACAAGCATAAGGAGGGAAAGTGTGCTTCTTGACTCCCAATACTAGCAGAAGTATATTACTCTTTCATCCCCCTTGTTGTTGCGTCTTTAAATCATTTCATAAGGCAAATATATCACATAGTTTTCTTGGGTGGCTGTTGCTATCCTCTTGGGCTGTGAAAGTATGACTGAGTGGAAATTTGAACACTAGGCTCCTGGAGCCCTAGTCCAACACTCACTTCACCACACTGACTTTTCCCTACCTGGTACCCATGTGACCATATCAGTTATGACAGCAAGACATCTCACATCACAACTTCCTATCCTAAATATACACTCAGGACAGCTGCTTAAACAGTTCTCAATTGTGACAGGCCACTGCATTTCGGTGTGACTCAAAGTTTCCCCATAAATTATCTGAAAAATAGGCACTGAATTTAGGTTTTGTTCTTACATAATTATCTGGTTTTCTGAAATAAAGTTAACAGTTTTTAAAGAGGTGGTTTAGCATTTTCATAATTTTCTAGTTGTCTTCAGAAATAACAATCATCACATTAATTGTATATGACCATTTATTGATACCCAGAGAGGCCTTTTCCTGACTTACTTTCTCCTCCTGTCTTCCCAAGAGCATCTAATCAGAAAGCTAGTCACTTTCTGTCCCATCACTACCTCTGCAAAGAACTTTGCAACCCATCAGAGATTTCAAACAACACTTGATTTTGGCTTATTGGAGATGTAAACTTCCTCAAAAAAAAATAGAAGTTGTTGTCTAATGCAGTGTTTTTCAACCTTTTTTGAGCTGCGGCACATTTTTTACATTTACAAAATCCTGGGGCACACCACCAACCAAAATGACACTCTAGCACAGTAATACATATAGTTAATATGTTTTTAAATGTATTTATACACTCTGTGTGAAACCTGGACCTGTTTCGATGAACACAACATAGATATCCTGGCAGGAATGGCAGAAAGACAAAAACTTCCCACACAGAACTCCCATAACCAAGAGAAAATACTAGAAGAGTTTGGTGGGCATTGACCTTGGGTTTTGGAGTTGTAGTTCACCTATATCCAGAGAGCACTGTGGACTGAAGCAATGTTGGATCAGGACCAAACTTTGTATGAATACTCAATATGCCCAAATGTGAGCACAGATGGAGTTTGGGGAAAATAGACCTTGACATTTGGGAGTTACATTTTCTGGGATTTATAGTTAACACACAATCAAAGAGCATCCTGAACTCTTGCAACAATGGAATTGAACCAAACTTGGTATATTGAACTCTCATTACCAACAGAAAGTACTAAAAGGGTTTGCTTGGGAATTGACCTTGAGTTTGGAAGTTGTAGTTCACCTACACTCAGAGGGCACTGTGGACTCAAACAATGTTATGTTGTTGTTTGTTTTCTATCCAGAATCACAATGTTGGAAGGAGGCTCACTACTTTAAGGTCCCTAAAACAGGCATGGGAAAACTTCGGCCCTCTGGGTGCTTTGGACTTTAATTCCCACCATTCCTAACAGCCTGAGGCCCTTTCCTTTTTAAATGGCTGAACGGGGGGGGAGAAGGAAAGGAGCCTGAGGCTGGCTGCTAGGAATGGTGGGAGTTGGAGTCCAAAACACCTGGAAGGTCCAAGTTTGCCCATGCCAGCTTTCAACAGAGACCTCTTCCTCCCCCTTCCCCTTCGCGCCCTTTCTTCCCCCTCCTGCCGAACACTTACTTTTCCTTCTACACTGCCGCTTCTGCCGCCATTTTGATCCGAGGGGGCAGCATGAGCATGTTCAGGAGGGGGGGAGGAAGGCATGACCCGTGCGGGTGCTACTGCACAGACTTGCCCCAGAGCAAAGTGAGGCAAAGCGAGCAGAGCGAGGCTGAGAAGAAGGGAGCCCGAGTGGAGAAGAAAAAGAGTTCGGCAGGAGGGGGAAGAAAGGGCATTGGAGGGTCCAATTTCCCACGGCACACCTGATGATCGCTCACGGCACACTAGTGTGCCACAGCACACTGGTTGGGAAACACTGGTATAACTACTAAAATAATGTATAAATATTAAAATAAATAGAGCATCCCTACATCGCAGTTTTTCACTTATTGTGGGAGGTCCTGGAACCTAACCCCAGCAATAAGTGAGAGAAGGCTGTATCTTGAAGCCAAATGTATGTTTATCAGTTGCATGAATAAGCACAGATTACTGATATGTGTTCTTGATGAGTTTTAGTACATTGTCAATGATATCCCAGATGTGTGCACCAGAGAGACAGCACACTTCTCAATTCATCTGGTCAGACTGGCACACTAGTTCCCCTCTATCCATGAGAAATGAGCCCTCTACCACCAACTCCTTTCTTTTATTCTTGCTGAAGGTAGTGGTTAAGCTAACTTCTACTTTGACCTGCAGTGCCTCTTGTTGCCAGTGTCCTGTTAGAGTGTCTTTACTGTTATCTTCAGAAAGATGATCAGAATCCCTTGCAGAAGGTCTGCTCCTGATAGTGAATGTCCATTAAGATGCTTTTTCAATCATTTAGTCTTCTTGATTTTCTTTGGCAGTTTATCCCTGTTGATTCTGAAAAATAAATTCTTCTATCCTTCAGTCGGCAAACAATGCATTATATACAATAAATACCCTTGTGTGTAAATGTCATCTTTGGGACATGGGTGATCAGTTTAAGGTTTCTATGATGTCTTTCTGAGCTAGATGTTTGCTTGAGACATTTTGTTAAACCAATAAGTCCAAATTGATATCTTTGTTTGAGAACTTTTGTTAAACCAATAAATCCGAATTGACTTTTTGTTTGAGATCTTTTGTTAAATCAAGAAGTCCAAATTGACTTTTTTGTTATGCTGCAATCACACAATTTCAGAGTTTTCATAATTGCAACCTACAATAGCAGTGCAATTACAGCAAAAAGAATTGAGAAAAATAAAAACAAGGAAACCGAATAAAAGCAGCATTGTTCCTATATACAATGAAGTCCTCTTAGTCTGGAAGTGGAGTGACTTTCCCCTATTTGGGTATAGGTAGAGGAGAACCATACCTACTCCACACCTCATGATTGCTGGAAAATTGAAAGAGCAGCAGAATGAAATAATTGTACCAGAAATAAATTTTCCAGCAATATTGGAAAATACAACAATGCGAAAATCACTATGGCATGTGATAAGGAAAGGTCAAAAACAGAACTAAGCAAGTACAATAATGGAACAAACCTAACATGTGATAAACTCCTAAGTTGATGGGTTTTACCAAGTATGCTAATACATTTTCAGCCTTCTTCTAAGAATATGCTATGTTTCCATTGTGCTTTCACCAAAAATGGGGCACAGCTGAGAAAAGATTGCTTTCAAATATACTTATTTAAAATATACACAAGTTTTAAGGTGTGTGAGAGAGCGTTCTCTTATTTCCATCCCCATAACAGGTATATCTGGTGAGGAAATGGGAAAAAGCTTTCTCAGTAGCCTCTCCCAGTGTGTGGAATGCTGTGGAATCCTAGGATTTGTAGTTCCGTAATGCACCAACAGTCTTTGGCGGAAAAGACCATAACATTGAGCAGTTAAAGTGGTGTCAAATTTAATTCATTCTACATTGCAGAGATGCACTCTTTTGCCTCCTTGGATCTAGAAGTACTTATGCCCATATTTTGCACCCCAAGTTCTACAGTTGTGAAACATGATACCAATCCAACAAAGGCTAATTATGATTCCTTCAGCAGTTGACACCGTGAAAAAAAATCACTATTAAAACCAAACAATTCTAAAAATAATCTAATCCTAGCCTACTAAAAATGACATATTTGAAAAGTATAATCGACTGCATTTTTTTAAAAAAAACTACCAGTCAATATGCAATGAAGCTGCTTTTTGGAAATCTAGAGTCTAAATTGAGAAGTGTTTATTTATGGCATTTTGCCCCGCTCTTCTCAACCCCCGAGGGGGGAATCAGAGCGGCTAGTGTTAGTCCTAACTAGGACCCAAGGCCAACAAACTTATGAGCTGATATACAAATGAATAGTATTGCTCCTGCTCTACTATAACTAGACTGCTGCAGCTGCAGTTTTAAGCAATTCTGCATCACTGCATGATACACTCCCTAAAGAAATAATATAAGTTACATTTAAACTGTTAATATGAATAGCTGAGAGTATACTGTTCTGTACCCCAAATTCTACTGTGATGATTTAATGTTAAAATTGTTCAACCCTGGTGGGTTTTATTGGAGAAAGTGTGTGGGATTCCTTTTTTCTCAAGGCCAACATTTCACGCTTCATAGAATAAATGGCACAAAAATAATTTGCATACACTCTTGTAAACATGATACAATGGAGTGCAAAACCTCAGCCACCACTGATGCAGTTTCAGTGCTCTGCTTGAATTTAATTAATTCCTCTGGAAGGAAGGACAGTGTTATAGTAAACAAACATAAGACATTTTCTTTAAGACTAGCGCCTTTAAAGGAAGATAAGACATCATAGTGAGGATCATTGTTTGCTCAGTATTTACTGACAACAAAGACTGCTTAGTTTAATAAATAAAGGCATAACATAAAACTGGAATTATAAAGAGTAGTTGCAGTTAGCAGCAAAACAAAGTACACCAAAACCGTCTGCAGATAATGTATGTGGAGGACAGTCACTGGAGTCTGAAGACTGAAATTAATACAATTTCTAATTGGGTCCTCCTGAATCAGCAAGCCTTCTACAACTCATTTTCCCTGAGAATGTTTGCTTTTTGTATTATTTCTTTATATTGCATACCTGTAAATGTATCTATGAGGAGAAGTCAAACACAGTGGTCCTTGGTATCCTCTAGGTTTTGTTTCCAGGGCACACATGCATACACACCATGGATACCAAATTCTGTGGATGCTCAAGCTGCATTATATACAATGGGATAGTCAAATGATTTCTCATATATAACACTAGCTGTACCCAGCACGCGTTGCTGTGCCCTTTTTAGGAGATGCGAGAAAGTCCAATCATCCACGTTGTGCCCTCCTCTAAACTGCAGTTGGATGGAGTGTGAGTCATGGGGGGCATGGTGTGCCAAGTTGGGTCTTTATCGGTCTTGGTTCTTGGACACAGTGGTCTGTGGGGAATGATGGGTTTTGAAGTACTGCAAATCCCATTTTCCATGGTGGTACTTCAAGTCCCATCATGCATGGTCGGGGTTCTGTGTGCCAAGGTAGTTTACTGTAAATTCAGGCCATACACAATGTCCCATGAGCTGAGGCCTAGTTAGGAACAGCAAGTTAATGAAGCCTTACTGTCAATTCAGGCCATACACAATGTCCAATGAGCTGAGGCCTAGTCGGGAGAATCAAGTTAATGAAGTCTTACTGTCAATTCAGAGTGTAAACAGCTTCCCAGTAAGTGAGGGCTAGTTAGGGAAATCAAGTTAATGAAGCCTTACTGTCATTTTTGGGCGTGGTCTGTGATTTTTTGGTGTGTAAATTTTCGGTTGCAAGTGATTTTGGTGTTTGTGTTGGGGATTGGCTCAGGCCTTTTCCTTATTCTGTTTTGGCAGTTTAATATGGATCGGAATTTTCATGTTGGCTGGCCAGTGCAGCAGTTATGCAAATCCGCCCTTATTGGCAGCCAATCATGTTGTTCAGAATGTAGAGGCTGGGTGAGTCTTTGGCTGCCCCGGAGGATGCTGGTAAATGTAGTTTTATTTTTACTCGTTGTTTTGGGGGCCTTTTAGGTTTTTGGGGGGGGAGTTTCTTTGCTACAAACGTACCTTGCTTGAGGCCTATTTCTGTTGGCAAGTATTGTGTTTCTGCATTGTAAGGTTTCTTTGTTTGAGGTATACATCACATGACGTGAACCCATTTATATAATAGATGATGAATAATTCAAATTAGTGCTGGAGAGAGCCTGAAGAAATGGCAGGAGACTACCGTAGGTTACGTCTACACATCAGTGGAATGCTAGGCTTCCTGCAAAATCAAGGTTTGCTTTTGGGAATGTTTAAAACAATATTTTTGAGCCGTGATTGAATTTGTGAATAAGGAGAGTTGATAGCATTATGATATGTCTTTGATATGTATCCACTTATTTGCACAGGGAAAGCAAAAGTCTCCAATTCAGAATCAGTTGGCATATGCTGGAATGTTGTTGGTGGTCATTCCCTAACCAAGAGCCCATTTCATTGATACAGGTTTTTTTCCTCACTCCTACGCTACCATAATCCAATGAAATCCTGCTTGTAATGATTTGTATAGGAATAGGAAAAAGTTTGCAGGTTCAAATCAGTTGAGTGGGTGGATATGAATGCCTACCAACAGATTCAGAGAGGGAGAGAAATAACACTGAGATCAACAACATGGTGGGTGGGTTTGAATTTGTTTGTTGTTATTTTGAATATATCCAGTATTATAACTTCTCTGGAAGTCTACAGATTGTAAAGACAACAATTCTTTGCAAGGTAAAAATCAGAGAGGGCGAAGAAATACCATACAAATGCAAATAATAAATAAATAATAAATAAATAAATAAATATTTCAGATGGATAGACTCAATCAGGGAAGCAGCAGCTCCAAGTATGCAGGTTCTGGGCGGGGCTATTGAAGATATGGTCAAAATCAATTTGAAGGCCGTTAACAACAATAATTGCAGGAGGTGCTTACAATAAAAAAAGCCCTCTTTCCCATGAAGGCCCAAATATCACTTTTGGAACCATTCACATTTCCTAGATATGTATATATTCCCACTCCAGGACTAAGTCAAACATGTGGTCAATGACATGGATTTAGATAGAGAATATAAAAAGGGAAACAAATAAGAAAGTCAGTTTTTCAGAAGAAAGTCCCCTAGTCCTTTCAATTTGTCATAGAAAACTTATAGTGTTGTGTCTTTTTGTAAAATGGAATTGACATGTGGGAAGAGATAGTATAATATAGCCTCTCTGTAGGGCTGTCTTTTTTTTAAAAAAATCCTTTCATGGCTGTGTTTTGGTTTCTGTCATAATGTTCTGTGCACAGTACAAGGACTTTCCTGATAACAGCCACACTCCTCACAGTCACAGATATAGCTTCTTATCTGATCAGTGTTGTCCATGCAGGGAGGGAGGGAAGCTGGAATGAGTACAGTATGAAGAAAATGATGCCTCTGCCACTTCACTTTGTGCTTTCTGGCCACAATTTTGTGCTTCTACCATTTTCACATCAAATGTTCTTTTTTATTTTTCCACTAGCTTGGGTACCCAGTGGTGCTAGGGTTATTTGAAAAAGCCATTGGTTGTTTTGGGGTGTTGGGCAATATCATGTAGTTAATTAGTAACACTATTTATTAGGAAAAAGCCAGTCTTTGACTTCGTTTTTTATGAATGTTCCCATTAGAAAATACATAAGTGTGGGTGAACTACAATTCCCAGAATCATGGGTCAATCCTCCCTAAACCAGGCCTATATGTACAGCTGGCCATGTTGGGCCTGTTTGCCAAGTTTGGTCCAGATCCATCATCAGTTTGGTCCAGATCCATCGTTGGTTGTGTTCACAGTGCTCTCTGGATGTAGGTGAACTACTGCTCCTATAAATCAAGGTCAATTTTCCCCAAACCTGGTCATGGGAGTTCTGCATGCCAAATGTGGTCCTGGTCCATTATCGAAGGGGGTCACAGTGCTCTGCTGTGATCAGGCATGCAACAATGGTAAGGGTAGCTTTTAAATCTTTCATTCAACAATGTTCAATAAGGCATTTACTGGTACATTATTTAAACTGTTATGTGCATTTAAATCATGATCTGATCACCAGATGCTCATTATATCCCACATTAATGGGGTTATTGGGATAACAATACAAAAGGGTTTGCTAGGATAGTAGACCCTCTTCCACCCAGCCTCAGCCCCCCCGAACCAAACTAAGCCCCCCCCCCCCATCAAAATCCTGGCTACGGCCCTGGCTGTGATGCAGGGTAAACTGCAACTTAGATCCTGTTTAGTCAGTCCCCCAAACCCCTCCAGTCTTTCAGTTGCTGATCAATTCCTCTCTGTTTGCTGTGTGCCATAGGAGAGGGTTAAGGGAGAGGCAGTGGGTGGGGTCATGCACATTCCACACAAGGAACTCTGGGATGCTTACCTGTGGTGGAAGAATTTCAATCTAGAGTGAAATTCCTCCCTGAACAAAAGAATGCCTTGGGTGGTGGGCCATAGTATTTGAGGAGGACATGGCAGTGTTTGGGCTAAATGTTCATGGTGTTTGCTATAACTTGCAATGTCAGTGGAGGGAATGCCTTTGGAGGCTTCTCAGCACTTGGAACTATAGCCTGTTTGTGGAGGTGGGAGGCTTTCTATGTAAGTGAATAGCTCCACTACATACACACATACACATTTTTTACTTTTATTATGTATATAGATGTGAATGTGCATTTATACATTATATGATATTTCTAAAGTACATATTCTTATTTTAAAATATGTAACAAAAATATTGGAGAGGAGGGGAGGTTTGAAGGGCCAGAACAAATTAATAGCATTTCAGTGTATTTCAAGGGGGGGGGGGATCACTTTGAGATAAGAGTGATTTGAGTTAAGAGCTTGGTCACAGAACAAACTAAGCTCTTAACTCAAGGTATCACTGGGTGTCTCTTGGATCACAGAAGCAAACATTGGAAAGGTAAAAACCATGGTCTCCCAATATATTTGGCCATTCTGGATAAACTCTCCTTTCTGACTGAGATTTATTAAGATAGTTATGGAAAGATTTCAGGTTTGTTTAGACGGCAATTGACACCATATTTACATTCTTTTGAGGTTTGAGTACTCAATCTTGAGACAGTCTGGAAGCTAACAATTTTTATCAACAATAAAACAGATGATGGTGAGAAGTATTGTAATAGAACATTAATAATTTAATTATGCTCTAAACCTGATGCTTGGAGTTTCTGATTGCCTTCATACCTCCTCAGCTTAATAATAGATCTAGCACTACCTCCAGCAACTACAAAATCTGCTTATGCAACCAGAAAACAGCAACAACCAAACTTTGCTAATGTACTCTTTTCCTAGATTTGTATTTTGTGGAATGTGGGCTATTCATTGTTTCCTGAGTCATTAAGAACATTTTCTCTTTTTGTTTTTAAATTTCTCCAAATGCACCATTATCTTACTCTGGGGCTTTTCTACCATCTTCCACATAATGTCCTGTCTGAAGAACAATCTTGAAATGCTTACTGTTTTGTAACTTTGTGTCAAGTTCTAATAAAGTTAATTTATTGATTTGTGTTTTATAGTGTAACAGATACAACCAGTTGTTCATTACTAACATTGCTTCTGATCATTTCCAGTAAAATTCAAATTGTTTAGCACAGAGCTATCCAACAGGCGGCCCGGGGGCTGTACACGGCCCCCGAGCCCCTTCCCTCCGGCCCCCTAACTTGTTTTAATAAAATACTTTTTAAAAAAAATTAAAAAACCCCCTACTTCCGGGTTTAGGCAAGCATCGCGAGACTACGCCAGCCACAGACGGGATTTCGAGGGAGGTCGAAATCCCATCTGTGGCTGCATAGTCTCGCGATAGCTGCCAAAATCTCGGGTCCCGCGGGATTTGCGGCCAGCCTGGGCGCGCACCTCCTCCGCCCTCGCGGCTGCTTCCAGGCCAGCCCCCATTCCCTCAGAGAGAGGGAGGAGAGGAGTGAGGCAGGGAAAGCCCCTCCTGGCTCCGTCCTCTTCCTGTGGAGGGCCCTGAGCTTGGCGTCGGCTCCAGCGGGGCTCTTCGGGGACGGCGGCGGCATTGGCGCTTCGGCCCTGTGGTGGGGCTCCCGCAGTATGGGTAAGGAAGGGCCTGGCTCGAATCAATCAATCTAAAAACAGTGGGACGTTGGGTGAGGGGGGAGGGGTCCCTCAGCGGCGGTTTCCTTGGCGATGCTTCCTTCCCCTCCTCCGCGCCCCTCCCCCTTGTTGTGCTGCCTTCCCCTGCGTGCAGGGTGCAACATGGCTTCCTTTGCGCCTGCCCCCGTGGCTTGTTTTCCCTTCAGGGAGGGAGGGAGCTCTTTGGGCCTCCACCACCCGCCTCTGGGAAAGGAGGCCCCATCAAGCCCTGCGACGGCATTGAGGTGTTTGGTTTTTTTTTGGTGTGTCCCAATTTGAGTGTAGCCCAAATAACTCAAAGGTATTAGGAAACATTCCCCCAAATCCACCAGTGTTCTCATTTGGGTATATTGAGTATTCATGCCAAGTTTGGTCCAGATCCATCATTATTTGAGTCCACAGTGCTCTCTGGATGGAGGTGAACTACAACTCCACAACTCAAGGTCAATTGTAAGTAAATTGGAGCCGGGAAGGGGCGGAGCTGGGGAGGGGCGGAGCTGGGGAGGGGCGGAGCTGGGGAGGGTGGGGGCGGATCTGGGGAGGGGTGGGGCGGACCCTTCGGCCCCCAGGTGATCAGTGACCGGAATTCCGGCCCTTGGGCCCGTAGAAGTTGGACAGCCCTGATTTAGCATATAGGCACAAGGAAAATAAGTTCCATAAATATTTTCAAGCATGATGAGGAGTTTAACTGTGATCCTAAGGCAGTCTTCATTGCCAGACTGATCATGTACTCTAGATAAAGACGGAATACTACCATGATTATTTTCCTAGAACTTTCTTCAACTTTCATGACTCTTGATCACACATAGCATTGCCAAATAGGAGTGAGAAGCACAGAGTTAAGGTGGTTCTATTCCACCTACAGGGCTGGTTTCAAATAGTGGACCTGTGGAACTAAGATATGAGATATCCACCAGGTTCCATCTTACCTCCTATGGACCATACACTGTGTGAGGAAAGAGCCTTCAATGTTGTAGCACCTTGGTTGTAGAATGCATTTCTCTCAAATTGGCAATTAATCTGGCTACATTTCAGCACTGTTTAAGACATTACTTTTCATGAAAGCTTGTGAAGGATGTCCATGCAATTTTTTTTCAGTCTTACATATAAAATATTTTAATTGTTCTAAGTCATTTAATTGTTCTGCTATTTGAACTGCCAAAAAGACAGTGGACTCAAGACCAAATCAAGCCTCAACTACTCCCTAGAAGTTAAGATGATTAATCTGAAAATATAGCACTTTGGCTAGTTCATGAGAAAACATGACTCACTAGAACAGATAATGATGTTCAGTAACATAGAAGGAAGTCAGAAGGAAAAGAGGAAGCCCGTAATACAGGTACTACATTTCTTAAATTCTAAGACACACCTTTTTTCTTATATAAACAACTCTAAAATGGGGTGTTTCTAAGATCCAAACGTGTATTTTATGTACAGGCACTCGGGTTACAAATATCCAACTTACAAATTACTCATAGTTAAGAAAAAAGGTGAGGCAACAGAAAGTGAGAGAATTTTACCTGGATGAGCTATCATGGGGGAAAGTGTTTCAACTGAAGCTTTCTCACTAATCCTTGTTTCCACAACAAGCCAAATTTTACATAATCCAGTGATCACAGGGAGGGAAAGTGAGGAGAAATCTTCTGAACAGGGGCACAGACAGCAAAACAAACACCACAGGGATATTAATCCTTCCCCATGCTAGCCAAAGTGTGTGTGTGTGTGTGTGTGTGCACGTGTATGTGAATACACACACACACACATATCTGCAGTTACACTTTAAAATGTACCTGTTCCAACTAACATACAAATTCAGTTTAAGAACAAACCTATAGAACTTAATTTGTTTGAAACTTGGAGACTGCCTGTATTTTTGTTGGAGGTAGTCATACTGAAATTAGGGTGCATCTTATAATCAATGGCATCTTACAATTGATGAAATATGGTAGATAGATTTGATTGAGGAATCCACAGCTTGGAATCTGCAAGACCTAATAATAGGGTGATTTGAATATCTCTCATTCAAAGAGATGTCATAAATTGGTGTGAATTTGATGAGAAATAATAATAGCAATACTTCAAAATATTCTTAGTTTATAAATTATATCTTCTTGTTTAAAAAATGTAATTTATTTTAAATTGTTCACATTAATCTTATTGTACAATACCCAAAGATCTTTAGATACAGGATGGGATAAAAAATATTTACATTTTTCCTTTGCGGTAATAGAGTTATATTCTTTTTTGCTCCATAGATCCTAACAAAAGATGCGTACCGCTCCTCCCTCTTCCCATGCTCAAGAACCTTTTGTAAGTACTAGAAGGCACTGCAGAACTATCAGTTCAACATCAGCAATGGAGGAAGGTGGTGGCAATTTTCTCCTTATTTCAATGCCAAGACTTTTTTTCTTTTTTTCTTTTTTGGTGATGGTCTCCATGCAGCAGCTTGTCTGATCAGTCTGTTATAAATTATTGTAATCACTTCACCTATTTGGAACTATTAAAATGTAAATTATTGCATTCTTGCAAAATGATGTGTATAAATTATCATTTGAGCCTTGGATTATTCACACACTTTTGAGACACATAACCAGCAAGGAGTGAACACTGAGTCTATGAAACTTATCCATATGTTCCAAGAATTATTGAAAATTCTGTCTTATTAATAACAGGTCAAAAACACTTCTATCTAAAGTATTTTATTCTGCAAACACCTGTTTAAATGTGTTCCAACTAAACACAATTCTGGCTTTTGCCTCATCAGATCTGTTTTTCCTGTGTTTTCCTTTCCATCAGACTGTGGCAGGAACAAACCAAGGGCCTTCCTGAGAAGCCAGTTCCAATCACAGTTTGGCTTTTTTTTCAGCTGCTATTGAAATGCCAAATAATCCATCAAGTCAGGCAGAGAGCTAGATTGCATCTGCATAATAACTGATAGTTACACAGTCCAGGATTTTGATCCTACCTATTCCCAGTGACAAGTATCATGTGTTTAACTTCTTTTTCCTAATAATGTATGGATAACAACATTACATCATGATTGTCACCGAACAAGGGATAACATCTTTTGTGGTGGAATTCTGTCTTTTTTTATAGTCAGGCTACATAGTGGAAGAGGAAATCATCTACGAAATGCTGCCTCATTCTATGCCACAGGCTTCTGCCTCATGGTTGGTTGTGGATAATTAATTGAAAATACAGTGTCCAAGGAGTCATATATATCATGGAGCCCAGGATAACAGCTTGTAGCATTCACTTTTTAACATGAAGTATCTAAAGTAACCATTAGAGCTGTTTGATTAAAAAAATTCAAAACTCATTTCTGATCTAATCATAGATAGCGTTTCGGATTATTTAGACTTCTGAAAAAATTCCAATAAATTTCGAAATTGATTCTGAAATCTTAAAAAATGGCTTCCATTTTTTTAAAAAATGGGCAAAAAAATCAGCAGAAGGGAGAGTCAGCCATCAGCCATCAGCCAATGAGCAATCAGCAAAAAAATTCAGAAATGACATCAGAAATTCAGAATTTGGGATTCCTTTTGGAAGGGCTGCTCTCGAAATTGCAACAAAAGTCAGAAGTATCCGAAAAACTTCCAAAATTCGGGAGTATCCGAAATTCTAAAACAGCCCTAGTAACCATGTTGCTAACATTTGAGAAATGTGAATAACTGCTTTTTAAAAAATGGCAATCACTGTAGCAAACTTTGAAAGGAACTTTCCAAGCTATGGCACAATCCATGGGACATTGAGACAGTTTTAGTTTCATTTTTTCCACCTATTGCTTTTGCTGTCATATCTTTGAACATTATAGTTCTGGGAGATTGTTTTGGGATTACAATATCTTGTTTTCAGTGATTTCTATGCCTGAGAGCTTTTCAGTTTGAAGAGCAGAACATAAAGGCTTAGAATAAATTGGAGTACGTAACTGCAAGTTGGCGCAGTTTTTTCCTCTTGATCTCACTCCCAATGGACTGCACACATTTTTATGTAGCTTTATTTTCAACACTTTGCATTTTAATTTAGCTTTGTAAATTATATATTGATAGATTGATAGATAGAGAGATAGAAAAATAGAAAGTGTCATTATTAGAGTTCAGATATTAATTTCTAAGAAGATGCAATATAAGATCTGATAAAGCATGTCTAATCTATAGACTAACAAGTACAAAAAAGATGCCCCAAACAGGGTATGGGGTGTTAAAATTAACCAGCCTGGGGTCATTAGGATTCCTGTTTCTTCATTCCATTTAGATGTCAAATAACCATATCTATCTACCACAGAAACTCTGCTAGAATTATGTTTGCTTTCCATGATTGGATTTGGAATGAAACGTTTTCTCTCTCCATGGACTGATTCCTTTCACTGTCTAATCAACAACATGGCCAGAATCCCAATTATAGGTTAGGGACTTGATGAATCTACTTTGAGAATATTAATTTAATGGTTGAAATACCAGCCAATAGACTGAATCCATTATATCAGTTTGGCTTCAGGGAATAACATGCTGGTATCTTTTTTCTTTTTCATAACAAAATAAAAATGTTTAAACTAACACTTTAACGTGAAACTACAAAGGATGTAACTGTGTATTTTATTATTTACTGTATTTATATTCTGCCCTTCTCACCCCGCAGGGGACTCAGGGCGGATTACAATGTACATATACATGGCAAACATTCAATGACATAAACACACAATACATATAGACAGTCAGAGGCTATTTAACTTTTTTCTGGCCACCAGGGGAGCTGTTGCTTCACCATCCATCTGTGACACTGATGAAGTACTTTCCGCATTCCTCCGCATGCTTTTTGCAAGAAATTTGTTATGGCCTCGTAAATTGTGTAGCCTACCTACACATAGGTGGTACCCAGGGCCGTAGCCAGGATTTTGATTCGGGGCTGAGTTTGGTTCAGGGTGGGGGGCTGAGACTGGGTGGAAGAGGGTCTACCCTAGCAAACCTTTTGTATTGTTATCCCAATAACCCCATGAATGTGGGATATAATGAGCATGGTGATCAGATCATGATATGAATAAACATAAGAGTTTAAATAATGTACCAGTAAGGCCTTCTCGCGGACCACCCTGAGAATTTCGGGGGGGGGGGCTGAAGCCCCCTAAGTATTTAGGAAAATTAAGTATTTAGGAATTTGGCTTACTGCAAAGAATGCACAACTTTACAAAAATAACTATGAAGAAATCTGGAAAACCATCAAAAAGGACCTCAATAATTGGCAAAACCTATATCTATCTCTCTTGGGGAGAACTGCAATAACAAAAATGAATATACTTCCACAAATATTATATCTCTTCCAAAACTTACCAATAATATGCAATTTAATTTTTTTTAAAAATCTTGGAATAAAGATTTAACAAAATTTATTTGGAATGGGAAGAATTAAGTTCAAAATTATGATAGATAAAAAGAACAGAGGCAGTTTCGGCCTACCCAATTTCCAAAGCTATTTTGAAGCCTGTGCATTAATGTGGGCAAATTAATTGTTAATTTATATGGTTTTATATGATTGTTTTTATCTTATTATGATGTGTTGTATGTGGGCACTTGCTGCCGCTTGTTCAAAGCAGCCCAAATAACATATGCAAAGCACTGGAAATCAGAACAAATCCCACAAATAGAACAATGGATAGATAAATTGTTTGAGATAAAAGATAGGGGCAAACTAACTTTCTTTTTTGAGAAAAAATACAGGGAGACCGATCAGAGAGACAAACTGGAAATTGTTCAAAGATTACATTGATAATAAAACAAATTATAAGTATAGCATAAACTCAAGACAAGAAACTAAAGAGATAAACTGTTTTTGTAGCAGAGGGGTCTTAGAGAAATTATAAATACAAGACAATACTCCACCAAGAAGAGGACTGGAAGTCAATCTGCATTTTTGTTTGCTGTTTTACTTTACTTGTTATTATGTATACCTGATACTTTTCTTCTTCTTCTTTCCCTCTTACGGCTCTCCTTTCATGACTGGGGTAGTCACCCTATTCACCCCCTTCCCCCCTGACCCCGCAGACCTCCCCTTTATTCCACTTTCACTTTTTATTGTTTTTTCTCTCTTTTCTGTTTTTCAAAATATTTCCCCCCCTTTTTTTCCCCTTCCTCAACATTGTATTTGAAAATTTCAATTAAAACTTTTTTGAAAAAAAACTCACCATTTTGGGGTTTTTTAAGATTTTCTTTTTGACCTTATTTTGGAATTTCATATGCTTAGGATTATTAAAATTCATTTCATTTGCCTTTTGTTTTGATCAAAAAGCTTGTTTTCTGTTGCTGTTGCCATTTGGCTTGTTTTGACCGTTCAGTACTAGAGATTCCCAGCTTTGCTTTGCTTTCACAAGATCTGCTGTAGAGTCGCAAAAGTATAGAATTGTTCCAGAGACAATTTCTAGCAGTAGGTTTTTGCTTACATTTCAGGAGGCTGAACTAAGCTAACCTGAGCTTCAGAAGCAGAGTTAACCCATTGTAAACCAGAAGTTGGGAGGGGGGAGTGCCAAATCACATGACAAATTATGAAAGTGACTTTAACACCAACAGAAGAGCCCATGACTCATCTATACAATTAATGACTTTTTGGCATATGAATCTTGATTTATTGACATATCAGACTACAACTGAAATTAATCAATTGTTGAAAGAAAACAAATGTGGGAATAACTTTCATAAAGTTAGAATGAAGAGAAAATGTAAAGAGAGAAAGGAGAAAGGAATGTTGGTAAGATAAGATGTAAGTAAAGCATCTGTAATGACGCTCCAATTTCGGTAAGGATCACGCGTAGGTAGAAGCACGGTCCAACACGATTTTATTGCAGGTACAACACTTGTAAAGCTAAAGCACCGTCCCGCCACCCAAACACACCTTTTATACCCGAACCCCCTCCCCTTGCCCATGCAATGTCCAGGCAGGGTTGCACCATATCCAGGTGAATCAGCAAATCCCATAGTCCAAAGGGATGTGACCTCATTAGTCTCTGAGTCAGCACTAATAGTCCATTGTCCAATGTCCGAGTCCAGAAGAGGTTACCTCACTTCCCCTGGAGACACCTGGAAGTTACATCACTCCCAGACTGACTCAGCATAGTCCTTCAGTAACTAGAGCAAAGGTCACTTTACTTCCCGGAGAACTGGGACAAAGGTCAGCACCACCTCATGGCAGGCTGGAAACCTGAACTTCTTCCAAGCTCAGATTTCCCAGATCTGACAGCATCTCTAAGGCCAAAAAGACAGAAGAGTGTAAAAGTTCAAGAAAGAGATCAAGTTGACCCAATAGAAGAGAGGGGAGGGACAAGAAGAGGATGAGCAGGATGAGCAAGAACTTGTTTACATAAAAAGAGAAAATAAACGGATGGTTACAGAACAGAAAAAGGTGCTGGAGCAGGTGAGAGAAGACTGGATGGCCATCTAGCAGGGATACATTGATTGTGCTTTTCCCATATGGCAAGGGGCTGGACTAAATGGCTGATGTGGTCTCTTCCAACTCTGTGATTCTATAATTCTTTAAAAAGTTGGTAGTATAGCTTGGTAAGCTGAACAAAGGATGCCAACACAATGAGGGGAGTTTAGAGGGGGCGGTACTAGCGAAGACACTATTACAGTGCGATCAGCAGAGTTTTTTAAGTTTGCAGTCAAATCTAATGCGCTATCAAATCTAATGTGCACCCCAATTTTCACAATGTAATTTAGCCCAAATAGGTAAGTGTTACATTCAAGTATATATGATAAATAGACATTAAGCACTGGATTCGGATTCAGCATAACAAGATATGCATGTAGATCCCTTTATCAAGATTTCATACAAATAAATTGCTTCTAAAAACAAACCAAAGTGAAGCAGGAATTTTCAACCAAGGGAATTATTTAATGATAGGCACAAGACAGGCAAAATTCTTCTTATAATTATTTTATCATTCAAATGCAAACTTAGATTTGGTTCCTTTCTGATACCAACCACATCTTCGAATGACATTACATAAAATGTTGGCATATAGATACTACCGCTCACTGCAGGCAGGCCATTTACTGGAGTGCTAAATTAGATGTTATGATGAGACTGCCACACAAATTCTGCTCATCTTGCAGCAATGTAGCACCAATCCCACACAGTGATTTGATTGGTTTGTCTGAGTCTCAAACTGAAATATTTGGGATTATTTTCCCCCTGAGAAACTAATGAAATCTGTAGAACATAATTTGCCCCATCTCCGAGTCTGTATGAAATTGTAAATGGATAATTTTGGACATTTTATTGGACTTAGCAAGGCACTCAGCATCACTAATTCTTTCAGTTCAAGTGGTACCAAAGGCCCCAGCCACTCTTCTCAAGAAAACAACAGAAGCCATTCTAGAGGAAAGCGATTGTGTGCATCTCTATACAATAGTTTTTGGAAAAACAATAGTTTATGGAAAAAAGATATCTGTCAGTCACTACATCATGCCTTCTTTATCTTTGTCCTTCTGTTCTTTTTGTAGTTTTTCATCAGTGTGGAAAGAAATGTGGTGTTTCCCTACAGCTCCTTTGATTACAAGACAAAATGAGCGTGAAAAAGATTTCCAATTTAATAAAATCCTTATTAAATTGAGGGGTTATTCATATCATAAATCATTTTATCTCACTCCACTTGCAATTTCTCATCATATATCCACTCTTGGCTGAGTTTTCATTAAGAGTATCAAGCCTCCAAATAAATACTATTTTGTTCCCTGATCTTGGTTTAGTACGAGTGAATGAGCAGGAACTAAGCTTAATATTCTGCTGGCTGAGAAATGACATGTCTGTTTGTCAGTAGACCCTTAATATCTACTTTCCAGGACCCCCTCATGGATAATAACATCAATGGATGCTCAAGCCCCGTCATATTAATGACGTAATAAACTGGCATTTCTTATATAAAATTGTGAACAACTCAAATGAGTGCCAGAGAGACCCTGAAGATCTGTGAATTGACTGAAGGCTACAGGAGCATATGCTTACACATGGCCAAAATGTTTGTTTTTGGGGTTTAAAAATATTTTTGAGACTTGGTTTGTTGAATCCATTGATGAAACAACTCTGTGTCATAGAATATTCAGAGTCACTGTAGAAAGTGCCTTTAAGTCAATTTTAACTTTGTAAACCCTATCATAAAGTTTTCTAGTAAATAGTTATTCAGAAAGAGAATTGTTCAAGTTCATCCAGTGGCTTTACAAGCTGACCAGGAATTTGAAACCCTCTCTCCCAGATTGTTAGCTATTGTTAGTTCATTACCGTCACCCAGAATACTTTTTCATCGTCTGCCTCACCACTGTGGAATGACCTGCTGGAAGAGATTCAACAACTAAATGAACTGTTAGAAGACCCATCTCTTCCAGCACACCTACCCAGTCATGTTTCAATCATGAGTTTTGATTTACATTCTGTTGCTAATTCTGTGTTTAGTGCAAGGCTTTAAAATATATACCAATTCTGTGTTTAGTGCAGAGTTTATTATTTATTTATTATTTATTTCAGGATTTTACCCCGCTCTTCTCAACCCCCAAGGGGGGACTCAGAGTGGCTTATAGTACGGCACAATTCGATGCCCACATAATAACAATATAAACCCCAAAACACTTCAACAATTAAAATACATTAAAAATACATTAAAATACAACTACATTAGCACCATACACATTCACTCTGGATTAAAACAATGTTCAGTCCATAAAAACATTGGCCATAATCACCCACTTTCATTAAATTTAATGAAATTTAAGTTTTAAATATATATTTTGTGATTTTATCTATGTAATTTATTGTATATATTTTATGTTCAAATGTTTTTGCCTTTGTTATTGTAGTAAACAAAAAATAAAATGTATTATTAATATTATTATTGACTAGATATACTGTAGTACCTATAGATAAGTGGGATCTGCAACAAAATGGTTGAGTATGGATTACTTTGTCACTTTCCACCCATTCTATTCCAATCCTTCACCCACCCACATGCTAATTTGCCATTTCAGGTCAGTTACAACCTCCTCCCCCCAGTGCTTACTTTATTTTTAGGATCCTTTACCTCTCTTCTTGTTGCCAGGTCGTGAGTGGCTGCAGGAGAAACCTTTAATATTTTGGATAGTATAGTTTTCTGGGAGGCTTGTGGGACAGTATTTTAGCGTATTTTCATGCTTTAGAGATTCTATATGATTTAGGACACAAACTACCTGAAAATTGCTCCAAATATTAATTGTGGATAAAGGGTTTTGGGGGACTGGTGGGAGCTCCAGGCCCCACAATAATTGGATCTAAGTCTCAGGCAACACAGAGCCAAGACTTTACTAACTCCTGTTATAGTCCCCCCCCCCTCAAATTGTTTCTACATTTTACAACTAATGGTGATGTTATAGGTTTTTTTTCCTTTTTTCCTGTCATGCAAACTTGTCTTCTTTATTGTGAAAGAATCTACTAGATGATAGCAAAGTTCAGTATTAATTGGCATTAATTAAATAAGATAGATCTTTGGCATGAGGCCCTTTAAAATATTTCATCTACATGGAAAGCACAACTATAAAAACTTGGCATGCTTAGGTCCAGTCAGAATCTTCATAATTTGGATTAAATTCTGGTCAAATTCCTTTTTGAAGCGATTTCGGCTCGATTTGGGAACTCTGAATTATCCTTGCCATTTCGACGCCACTGTCGCCATCTTTGTTCTGACTCAGGAAGTGAATCGGAAAAGACGCAGCATTTGGAGGCAAGCAGCAGCATGCATACTGGGATGCTTGCCTCCAGCCAATGAGGGGAAACCATGTGGGGAGGGTCAGGGTTTCGGCACGACAGCCATTACCCTTTAAAAAGGCCTGCACTTGCTTTGTGGGCTCATTGCGAGTCGGGGACACGAACGGGAAGGGACTAGGGACTAGGGTGGGAAAGGTGCCATGCCCAAAGCACTAAGGACATATAAACACAACAGAGAGGAATCAGCTCATGTCCCATGTATTAATTCAGTAATCAATAGAACATTTAGTCAGTGACGGATTATACATATAATATTACATTCAATACGTTGCTTAATATAAGGTAACTCAGAAAAGAACGATCTTGGTTAAACAAACACGCTACCTTGCAACATATCTACCTGGCTACATAAAGAGACATACACCTCTGACCTGTGAATAACCCGGTTAGCAATTGTAGTCCTTACGTGTATTCACAGTATGAAAGGTTCTGAAAAATCTATGCTTTCTAGCAGTGTTTCTGCAGAAAATCCAAGTAGTAAAATGATGACGGGGGTCAGTTGTAGGTGTGTCTTGTCTTTAAACCCCAAACTCTGCTAGAAAACATTGATTTTTCGGAACCTTTCATACTGTGACTACTAGGCTTGCTTTAGAACCCAAAAATCACGATTCTAAAATCTAATGGGGGGGGGGTTGATTAGTAATAGAAAGACTTACAAAATATTTTCCAAAACGTTCTAAAATGTAACGTAATTACTAATGAAATTCTTAATTAGTTCTAAAGTAGGCAAAGCAGGGAAACAGGACTGACACTGTTTTAAGCACAGGCAAATCAAGGGGCAACATTTCCCTTGGTTTCCTTGCAGGGACATATAATGCACTAATATATTATTATTAATATTCTTATAATAATAAAAGGCCAGGGTTTCTTTGCAGGGACATATAATGCACTAATATATTATTATTATTAATATAATTAAAGGCCTGTATGTCCTTGCAGGGACATATCATGCACTAATATATTATTATTATTAATATAATTAAAGGCCTGGGTGTCCTTGCAGGGACATATCATGCACTAATATATTATTATTATTAATATAATTAAAGGCCTGGGTGTCCTTGCAGGGACATATCATGCACTAATATATTATTATTATTATTAATATAATCAAAGGCCTGAGTGTCCTTGCAGGGACATATCATGCACTAATATATTATTATTATTATTAGAATTAAATGGCCAGGGCCCTCCTTCCAGGAAATTAGAAAGAGAGTAAATATTATTAATATATTATTATAAAATAGTTGCTTACCTTCTCCAGAGCTCTTCTCACTGCAGCTTTCCCCCATTCAGTTTTCCATACCGCTCTAGGATAGGAGCTCCGTTTGAACTCTATGGCTTTTCCTTGATTCTGCATTTTTCCTGCTCCTCTCCGTGCTCTTTTCACCCCCTGCTCCCATTGTTTCAGCCTTCCTCATGTCCTTCTCGCCTGTCCTCCTATCTAGGCTTCTTTCCCTGCGGTTTAAACTGCTTTTTCCTGAGTCCTCCAGCCGCTCTAGGACTCCCGCTCTGGATCTCTCTATGGTTCCGGCTGGTTTTTCACATCCTGGAGGAAGGCCTTTCAGTTAAAGTAGGCTCCGAGCATGGAAAGGCCCGATCTGACTGTGAGTAATGTCTGGGAAGCTATTTTGGAGGGGGCCTTCCGAAATACTAGAAAACTAATGAAAATTTGGGCCCAGGAAGTGCGGAAAAGAAAGTCCACTTCCGGGATCGTGGCAGCGGTGCGTATAAACTAGAAAGTTCCATTACATACGAATCACTTCCGATTTCATTTAATTTTCATAACTTTTTTCTCATGCCTAGTGACTACACATAAGGACTACAATCGCTAACCGGGTATTCACAAGTCAGAGGTGTATGTCTTTTTATGTAGCCAGGTAGATATGTTGCAAGGTAGCGTGTTCGTTTAACCAAGATCGTTCTTTTCTGAGTTACCTTTTCTCTCCTTCCTTCCTTCCTTCTCTTCCTCTTTCCTGCCTTCCCTACCCTTTTTGTTTCCTTCCTTCCTTCTCTCTCTCTTCCTTTCCTTCATTCTCTCCTTCCTTCCTTCCTTCCTTCCTTCCTCTTTTCCCACTTTCCCACTTTCCCTCCTTCCCTCCCTCCCTCCTTCCTTCTCTCTTGTACCTAGCCAGTCTTGCTGGATTCTGATTAATGTAATTTGGCCAGCCTCAGCTTAATAATAATGTATATCAGAAAGACAGACAGACAGACAAACCTTTAAGACCAATAGGAAGGAAAGTGTTCATGGTGGCATGCAGGGGGTTTGCCATGTGACACACTTACCACAACTTTGTGCGGCTGCTCGGGGGAAATAGGTTGAGGTATCCCACGCTGCACTGTTATCACCGTAAACAGCAGCATATCAGCAGCAGCCTCTTCCTCCTCCCCCCTCCCTCAAGCACGGGGCTCAGTGATAGTATGATAGCTAGGTCCAGAAGCTCTGAGCATTATGCACTTTCCACAATGGTAGTTGTGAATAAGGGAAGGGGAGAGTGGCACACTGAGGGCGGGAATATACTTCATAGTTGCATTTGGGGAAGGATAGAAAGGATAAGGGGATTAGGTTAGGATAAGGTTTAAGGTAAGGGTTAGAACTACTATTACCCCTAACCTGAACTCTAACTCTAACCCTAAACCTTACCCTAACCCTAACTCTTCACCATAAACCTAACCCTAATTGAAACCCTAGCCCAAACCCTAAACCTTACCCTAACCCCTAATCCTGACTCTTGCATATATATATATATATATATATATATATATATATATATATATATATCACATAAGTAAGTAAGAAGTATTCAGATGTATATATTTACTTACTGAATTTTCCAATATTATTTTATTTGTCCATGCCCACTCATACAAAAAAATGCTGCTATCTACCAATGTTCTTCCTTCTTCTAAATTCATATCCTGAATAAGGGCGATTCTGTTCTACAAATGGAAACTAAAAGTATCCAAGTATCTACTGTGATACATTGCTAAGTTGTATAATTATAGGTTTTTAATCTGTTATGTTTTTACTCAGTGTAAACCTATGTCCATGTTTACTCCAAAGAACTGGCTACTGTGTTTAAGCAGGTTTGTTCTCTGTTGCCATTTCTGTACTCCTAGTAGGTGTAATGGCAGGTGATAAAACATGGTTATCATTAGCCCACTTCTGCTCTTTTGTTGAGTTGACCCCTTGGATTCAAGACATTGTTATATGAGTTTTCTATGTCTCCACATGAAACCTCACATTTGGTGACTGCTATGAGCCAAGAAATTCATTCCTTTAAATATAAGTCAGGCACTGCAGAGAGCAATTTCATGGAATTGTGGGCATGGAATAAATGTAGCTGCTCATAGAAAGGAAAGTGCCCTAAGTCAATCTTATGTCCTATCTAGGGTCATTATGACTGGATTTCTTCTTCACTGTGGGATTCATTAGGCTAATAGTTTATTTAATTTTCCCTCATTCCTGAGACTGAAAGGAATTTTGCCAAATATTTCATGAAAACATGATAATGATGGGGAAAAGATGTACAATAAATAATAGGTGATTTGTGATTTGTGACTGCATTTGCAGAGGGAGTTTCAGTTTTGAGATGATGTGACCTAAATAGTATGCCTAATATATAAATTAAAGTGGAAAGTGGTATAAAGTGTGAAAAAGGGCTGTACTGTGAGAATTATTACATAAATTTTAGCTGAATATTTCCTTTCACCACAGTTAAAAGCCCGACTTAATGATTGCAATCAAAAAATGTGTTTTAGCACCTTTGTATTTTTCAAAGCTATTGCAGTAGGAAAAGACAAATATGTACTCCATTTGTATTACTCAGCTTTAGTAAGTGAAAAGAACTTGTAAATATCAAGGAGGGTGTGACATATTTCTATAAGTACAGTTGAATCACAAAGTTTCCTATAGAATGTAGTCTGAAAACCATTGGATTATTGATAGTGTTGAATAGGATTTGGACAATTCAAATGTGGGCTCAGTCTACATTTTGATTTTGCCAAATACTTCATGAAAACATTATTATGTTGGGAAACATATGTATAATAAATAATAATGGGAGGAAATGGTGGATACAAGCCAAAAAAACCCTGAACTTGTATCTCAATTTTCATGCTGCTAATAACAAAAGGTGTATTTATATTTACTCTACAAAAAAGAAGATATTTAGTAAGAGATCTATACTGACTGTAAGGTAGGAATGTGTGTGTGTTTTATGGATAATTTTAAAACAAAATGGGGGTGTCATAGGCCAGTATTTCTGGTCTAGAAAGTACTGATGGTGAATTAACTTGTTTCCCTTGTGAGACAGGGCTCTGTCCTGTTCAGGCTGGAAACAGGTGGCAATACAAGGGGAGGCCACTCATCTTCTTGTGTCCCCTCCCTCGCTCTACATCCTATGATGAATTGGCATGGAGTTCAATGAAGTTGGCACAGGGCTCGTTCCCCGCAAGTCCTTTGCCCAAGGAGAATATGTTAGAAGGCATTTTCCCTTCCCCTTGTTTTGAAACAACATGCATGTCTTGAGACCATGCTTTCCCATGAGTATACCTTCTCCATAATGGTCTGGGACCAAAAGTGTTTTGGGTTTAGTATTTTGGAATGCCTCTATTTGTATAGACTACTTAAATGAGATATACTGGAAGTGGGGCTCACATCTAAACACAAAATAAATTTCTGTTTCATATACTGTATTCTGAATTGAGATTATTATTATTATATATTATTATTATTTTATTATTATATGCACTGTGCATCAAATATAATATATTGTATATACATATATTATTGATAATATTATAATATAATACAATATTGTCAGCTCCGGTTGGTTCGTTTCATGCCATAACGGACCAAGCCGATTGCGCCAATTGATATGGACACTGCCGGGCGGGAAACCGCCGGGCCCATCCCCTTTGATCTGCCAGATACCTTCCTGGCCTTTGATATGTGGACTGGCCATCTGGTCAAGCCTTGGAAGGAGGGACCCAGCGGGGGGCGGGCGGGGGAGGGAGTCTTGAGAGATGTTTGCACAGGCTTTTCTTTAGTCTATCTTTGTTCAGCCTGGAGCAAGGAGCCAATAAATGATCTATCTTCCAATCTGCTTGGAGTGAGTTTGGTTTATCGGACCCCCCCTTTCCGGAGCATTACATAAAGATAGACTCACCAACTTCTACGGCCGTGAAAACCCTCCGACCGTAACCAACTTCGCAGAGATGTCTCAAGCCGAAGGGAAGCCCCTCGAAGAACAACCTCCGACAGTCCCGGACGAGGAGCTGGAGGAGGAAGATGGGGACGAGGAGGAGATCGAAGCCGGAGCGTCCGGTGGAGAGCCGCAGGTGGTGGTGACCGGGATGGAAGATGGGGAGATCCCTGACCAGACCCGACCGCCGAAGGATGTTCGCCGCAAGGTGAAAGCGGCCAGCACCGAAATGTTGCGGATGGAGGTGCAGATGTTCCAGATGTCGGAAGCGATGCAAAAGATGCAGGCGCAATTGGACATACTGATGAGTAGGCCGGAGGAGAGGCCTTGGGAGACCCCCGAGCCCGTCTTCGCGGGAAGAGGCCGGAGTCGAGGAGTGGGACAGCCAGGAAGGCCCTCGGTGAGGTTCTCGGAGGAGCTCCTCCGACCCAGAAGGGACGCCTCCACCCCCCATCTGGGCTTGGGGGACCAGAGCCAAGAGATGACGGGATCTCGCAGGGACCTAAAGGTAAAGTTCGACGGGGACCCCCGCCAACTGTCATACTTTGTCACCAACGTCCAGAATTACATGGTGGACTATGGGGACACGTTCCCCTCGGAAGCGGCCAAGGTGAGGGCTGTGGGGGCCAACCTAAAGGAGGCCGCGGCCGATTGGCTGATACAGTTAACAGACACTCGATCACCGCATCTGAGGCGGTTGGACACTCTGTTGGAGGCCCTGCGAGCCCGCTTTGGGGACCCGTTAGCCGGGGAGAAGGCCAAGGCCCAGTTGAGGAGGATTTATCAAGGCCAGAGAACCGTTTCAGAGTACGCCCTGAGTTTCCGAGCTCTGGCGGGGAAAGATCCGGGGCTGGTCTGAGTCCACTATCCTCGAGTGCTTCAAGGCAGGCCTGAGACAGGACATTCTAGAATGGGCAATGCACCGGGGAAATCCCGAGACCCTGGAGGATTGGATAACCTCAGCGGGGAGAGTGGAGTGCGACATGGAGCAGATGCCCAGGCGCCATCGAGATGGCGGGAGGCCCCGCGGGATGGGGACAGGCCCACCGGGGCGGTCGGGACCAGCCCGGCGACCCTCACCCAGGCCCGGTCGACCAGCCGGGAGAGTCAGAGAGGGAAGAGAGGAGCCTGCTTCTCGTGCGGGGCGAAGGCCACCGAGCAGCGGAATGCCGCAAAAAAGTCCCCTCGCCCAAGGCGGAGCGGGCGCCGGAGGTCAAACCGGCAACACCGGCCAAAACCCCTGGCCGAGGCAAGGCAGCAGCGGCGGCGGAGACGGCGCGGGCACCCAGGCCCCTACGGGAGGCTGAGGAGCCAGAGCCGGAGACGGAGGAGAGCGACTCGAGTGGATGGCGGGAACCGACAACGATCTGCTGTAGAGGCCCGACGGCAGATCCCGCCCCCGTCGGGCGGTGAGTTAGATCCTCCTGGGTGGGGCCCATACAAGCTGGACATTCAGGTGTGGGGCCCCGAGGCCAGCCAACCTATAGAGACTACAGCCATGATAGATAGCGGGTGCACTAGGTGCCTGATGTCCCCGAGATTAGCGAGGCAGCTGGGGATAAAGCCCCAAGCCCTGATCAAGCAGATCTTATTCTCCCAGCTAGACGGGTCCCCGGCGAATGGGAAGCCAGCCACCCACAAGACAGGAGAGATCAGAGTACAGATGGGGTCCCACCGGGAAGATCTAAAATTCGTCATTTCGGCAATGGCACACCAACCTATCATTCTGGGGGCCCCCTGGCTGCGCAACCAAAACCCACGGATCAACTGGGAGACAGGAGCAGTGCAGTTCAGGAGCGGAGAGGCCCGGGCAAGGCTAGATGACCTTGAAGACGCGGACACCCCAATCCATGAGGGAGCGGGCGTGGGGGCAGCAGAGAGCCAACCCGGCGAAGTCCCGCGAGTATGAGGACTTGGGGAGGTCTTTAGTGAGCGGGAAAGTGACCAGCTGCCCCCACCGGAAGGGGAGGCGCAAATCTTCACCAAACTGGACATCCGGGAAGCATTCTACCGGATTCGGGTGCGAGACGAGGACTGCTGGAAGACCGCATTCAACTGCCATCTGGGCCAGTACCAATTCCGGGTCACGCCATTCGGACTTAAGGGCGCCCCCCGGATTTTCCAGCAATTCATCAACGAGATCTTCAGGGACTTGCTCTACAAGGGAGTTCTAGTGTACCTGGATGACGTGTTAATTTATTCCAAATCGGAGGCGGAGCACGTCGAGATGACCCGGGAGGTGCTGCGACGGCTGCGGGGAGAATCAGCTATTTGTCAAGCTGTCCAAGTGCGAGTTCCACCGACAGGAACTGGACTATCTAGGGTATCGCATCTCCATGCGAGGCCTGGCCATGGACCCAAGTAAGGTGAGAGACGTGCTCGCGTGGGGAGGCCCGCGAACCCGGCGGCAACTACAGGGCTTTTGGGGTTCGCCAACTTTTATAGACAGTTCATCCAGAACTTTGCTAAAATAGCGCTTCCCTTAACTGAACTATTGAAAACCAAGGGCTTGGGGAGACAAAGAAAGCCAAATCACCCGGGCTTAAGCTCAACTGGACCCCGCAGTGCCAGGAGGCCTTTGACAGCCTCAAGAGGAGCTTCACCAGTCAGCCGCTGCTGAGGCATCCCCAGCCCGACAAGCCGTTCACTGTACAGTGTGACGCCTCGGAGGCGGCCTATGGGGCAATTCTCCTGCAGCGAGATGAGGACGGGACCCTGCGACCCTGCGCATACCTGTCCAAGAAATTCACCCCGTCGGAGAAGCGGTGGCATGTATGGGAGAAGGAGTCCTTTGCCGTGCGGGCAGCGCTGAGCCACTGGAGGCACTTCTTGGAAGGCACCGCCCTGCCCTTCGAAGTGTGGACGGACCACAAGAACTTGCAGGCACTCCAAACCCCCCAGAGACTCAACGCCAAGCAGCTGAGATGGGCGCAGTTTTTCAGCCGCTTCAATTTCCAGCTCAAGTACCTGCCGGGCCCGAAAAACGTGTTGGCCGACACGCTTTCCAGAATGCCTGAGGCTGACTACTCGGCGCCAGAAGAAGTGGGGACCGTGTTCTCCAAACATCAGTTGGGCTTGGTGGCCCGCACCCGGGCGGCGGATAAGGCCCCAAAACCTACGGTCCCTGGGACCCCAGAACTGTTAGCAGACTTGGCAGCAGCTTATGGAGCAGACGCCTGGCTTAAAGAACACCGCGAAGACTTAACTGAGGCTAAAGGCATATGGTACTACAAAGACAAGTTATATGTTCCCCAAAGCCAGAGGGCTCCGGTCCTAGCCCAAGCCCACGACTCCACATTGTCCGGCCACTTCGGCCTCACTAAAACTCTAAAGCTATTGGCCCGGCAATTCTGGTGGCCGGCCATGAGAAAGGACACTAGTGACTACATAGCGGAATGCGAAGTGTGCGCACGGAACAAGCCCAAGACGGGCCGGCCGACGGGGCTGCTGCAACCGGTAGCCGACCCGGCCGAACCTTGGAGCGAAATAGCAATGGACTTCGTCGTCGACCTGCCGCCCAGCAGCGGATGCACCACCATATGGACGGTGGTGGACCTGTTCTCAAAACAGGCTCACTTCGTCCCGCTCCGTCGGCTGCCCACGGCCCCGGAGCTGGCTCGCCTCTTCGCCCACCACGTCTTCCGGCTCCACGGCTGCCCCCGGCGCGTGGTGAGTGACAGAGGACCCCAATTTACTTCCAAGTTTTGGAAGGCGTTCCTGGCAGGGCTGGGGTCCCGGCGGGCCCTGAGCACGGCGTTCCATCCGGAGACGGACGGCGCCACGGAGCGGGTTCAACGTACCCTGCAGCAGTACCTCCGCTGTTACTCGACCTACCAGCAAGACAACTGGGCCGAGCTGCTAGACGTGGCAGAATACAGCTACAACAACGCCGAACACGCTCGACGGGGCCTCGCCCTTCAGCATTGTGGCAGGCCGTGATTTTCCGCCCTTCCTGCGGTGGGCCCCACTGCCGACCCGGCAACTCCGGTCACCGAATGGGGAGCCAAGGTGGCGGCAGCTTGGCCGGCCATCCAGGCGGCGCTGCGGCAGGCTCGTGACTCTTACAAGCTGTACGCTGACAAGAAGAGGGGGCCCCAGCCTACTTACGCGGTGGGAGACCGCGTGTTCCTCTCCACCAAGAACCTGAAGTCGACTCAGCCGTCCCGCAAGTTTGCAAACAAATTTGTAGGGCCCCTCAGCGTGGTGGAAATAATTAACCCCGTGGCGGTCAAGCTGGACCTGCCGCACACCTGGCGCAAGGTCCACCCTGTGTTCCATGTGAGCTTATTGAAAAAAGCTGTGTCCGACCGGAAGTGGTCCGCCGAGGAAGGCGCGCCGGTGCCTATTATGGTGGGATCCCACACCCACTTTGAGATTAAAGACATTTTGGACTCTCGGCGCCACAAGGGCCGCCTTAGTTACTTAGTTAAATGGACTGCCAAGGACGTGCACCCGGAGTGGGTGTTGGCACCCCATGTTAGCGCCCCGAGACTAGTTAAGGCTTTTCACGCCGCTTTCCCGGACAAGCCGGGGCCCTGATCCCCTTTTTTTCTTTGTTCTTTCCCTTGCAGGTCACCATCTTGCGGAGGGGGGCGCTATGTCAGCTCCGGTTGGTTCGTTTCATGCCATAACGGACCAAGCCGATCGCGCCAATTGATATGGACACTGCCGGGCGGGAAACCGCCGGGCCCATCCCCTTTGATCTGCCAGATACCTTCCTGGCCTTTGATATGTGGACTGGCCATCTGGTCAAGCCTTGGAAGGAGGGACCCAGCGGGGGGCGGGCCGGGGAGGGAGTCTTGAGAGATGTTTGCGCAGGCTTTTCTTTAGTCTATCTTTGTTCAGCCTGGAGCAAGGAGCCAATAAATGATCTATCTTCCAATCTGCTTGGAGTGAGTTTGGTTTATCGGACCCCCCCTTTCCGGAGCATTACAAATATAATATTACTAATAATAATATATTATAATTATATATGTTATATTACATGTAATATTACTAATAATATTACAGTATAATGTTATAGTACAATGTAATATATAATATTAGTATTGTGCTATGGCAATAATATAATATATTGTATTTACAAGCCTTTCTGAGTCCCCTTCGGGGTGAGAAGGGCAGCATATAAATGTCATAAGTAAGTAATTATAGTACTTACTTATGACATTTATAGTACTCTGCCATACATAACAATGCCGAAACCTTATGTTCTTTGAGAGTAATCACTCAACAAAACCGTACTTAAAATGGTGTGCAATTTATTAGTCTCAAGAAGCCCACAATAACACTAAATGCAACTTTTCCTCTAGGTTGGCATGTCTAGATTTCCACCATAACATCACCCCCAAGATAATAGTGATGCTGCAGACAGGTATAGAGTTATAAATACTAACCTCAGATTACCCCATTACAAACTTTGTTTATTAATTTATTTTTTAATTTGCTTCTTTATTCCACATTCTGACAATTTTCTCTGAATATAAGAAATAGCACCTAAATGCATGCAAATGAACAATGATTTAGAAAGAAAAGGTTGTCTTCATCTCATTAGCAAACCCAATTATGTTAGAAGATGGCTCAAGTGGAAACTGTTTCATTGTCAACTGTTAACACTTATGGGTATGAAAGGCACCTTACACAAAACAATAATTGTACAAAAGCAGGATTCTAGTCTGAACTTCTATAAATTATATCCTGGTTTCTGGAGTGTTACTGTGGAAAATTATGTGAATTATGTTTAACAGAAATCTTGAATCTTGAAATGAACTGAGTGCTTGCTTTTCTAATAGCTGCAAACTGTGGTTAGGCATAATAAAATAATTGAAATGAACTCTTGAACATATTCAGCTAAACATGAAATGCCTAAAAGAACAAGTGAAACATTTTAAAAGGAATTGAAGTATATGTGCAATCCACATGTAGAGTTATCTGCTCTTCATCTTCCTTTAAAAAACCAATAATAATACAAGATAAACATAAACTATAAATGTAAAACATAGGAATTTAACTATTTTTAATTATTTTTTTAAATGATGAACCAAGTCGACATTTCACATAATTGCTGATCAATCTTCTATTCCTTATGGAAAATTAGAACCTAATCCAATTGTTTTGATAACACAGAGAAATAAAAATTATTCAAGCAAATGCAGACTGAATAGATTTAAAGTAATGTATATCTGGTGAGATAATTATTTGAAACACTCTCATATGAAAGCATAGAATTTGAATGTATTTCAGGAAGAAATCCTACTGTGCAATCAAAACTCCCAACTTTAACAAAATCTCAAACATCACCCTAGAATTGTCATGGTCATTTCCGTAGGGTTGCCATGTGCTGGGAGTACTTAAAGGCACACAACAACAAATATTCCCTCCCTGATCTTTTTACCATTCCAAAACTTATGAATCAGGATTAGCAAGCAGATAGCAAAGCAGTAGTACATATTGGAATCAGGTGGAGAATGTGTCACTGTACACACTAGGCATGGTTTCGAACCCAAAAATAGGGAATCAAAAATCTAATGGGGGAGGGGTATTTTTTTTGATTAGTAATAGAAAGACTTACAAAAAATTCCAAAAATTTCTAAAATGCAACATAATTACTAACAAAATTCGTTAGTAGTTCTAAAGTAGGCAAAGCAGGGAAACAGGACTGATACTGTTTTAAGCACAGGCAAATCAAGGGGCAACATTTCCCTTGGTTTCCTTGCAGGGAGATATAATGCATTAATATATTATTATTAATATTATTAAATACCTCTGGTGCAGGCCTTGCTAATCTGAAGAGTTCTCCTCACTCCAGCTTTTTCCCATTCAGTTTTACCATAGCAGTCTAGGACTTCCGTTTCAACTCTATGGCTTTTCTTGATTCTGAACTCTTCCTTCTCCTCTCCGTGCTCTTTTCACTCCTGCTGCCCTTCTCTCAGCAGTTCTTATGTCCTTCTACTCTATCCTTCTATCTAAACCCCCTTCCTGGGTGTTTAAATCCCTTTTTTCGTCAGTCCTCCAGCCCCTCTAGGAGTCCCGATCTGGATCTCTCTATGGTTTCCGGCTCCTTTTTCACTTCCTGGAAGAGGCCTTTCACTCTAATTAGGCTTCAAGCATGGAAAGGCCCCGATTTGACTGTGAGTTATGTCTGCAAAGCTATTTTGGAGGGGGAAATTTTCCTGTTGGGGGGGCATCCGAAATATTTAATAATCTAACGAAATTTTGGGCCCAGGGAGTGCGAAAAAGAAAGTCCACTTCCGGGATTGGCCTTGCGATCCGTATAAACTTGAAAGTCCCATACATACGAATCCCTTCCGATTTCTTTTCATTTTCATAACTTTTTTCTCATGCCTAGTACACACCTAGGTGTCCACATGTAACAAGACTGATTGTCTTCTGCGCACACAGAGAATGTAGACACATTCTTTCACTGTAAAGCACAAGGAAATTATAAACATAATCTACATGTTTTCAAAAAATAAATACTCCAACTTGTCAGTTTGGGTATGCCATGCTTTTAATGGAAAAGGTGGGAACACCACTCCTATTTCTCACTTTGCATCAGACATTTTTCAAAACAATCGTTGTTCTTTAATTTTACTGGTGCTGAGAAGGCACTTTCCCACTCTAATTAGATGAACAAGATTGTCAGACCCGTAAGCATGAGACAAAAAAATACTACAACTAAAGTAAAATATCTGCGAATATAATTTACAGATAATAATTCTGAATTATTTAAAAATAGTTATGGAAAAATATGGAAAGAGATACAGAAAGATCTACAAAGATGGAATAACTCAAACCTGTCCCTACTTGGATAAATATCAACAATCAAAATGAAAGTAGTCCCAAAAATCATTTGCATTTATTCCAAATAATACTAATTCTGACAAAGGATGCATACTTAAAAGTGTACTACAAAGACTTGACAAAATTCATTTGGGAGATTGAAAAATCTAGAATAAAAATGAAAAACTTACAAGATGTAAAAGATAGAGGAGAATGGAACTACCAGACTTGGGACTATATTATGATGCAGCAACTTGGGCATGGATCAAATAATGATTTTTCCTAATATATATATATACATATTACTAACAATTGAAGGGACAGATTTAAGTTAAGAGTTTTTCAAATCAGCAAATTGCTGGAAATGTAATACTACTAATGCTTTTTAAATGCATATGTCTTGGAATTGTTCCATAGTAACTACATTTTGGGAGAAAATAATTCATGGGTAAATTTAGTTTGGGGAAGTTCCTTGGTATTCAGGTATATGCCTGTTCTTATGAATTATTTACCAGTTCCTTGGAAATTATCTAATGGGCACAGATGTGGATTTGTCTGCTAAAAGACTGTTACTTCATAACTGGAGAGCAAATCTTTCTATTTCAGTGGATAGAAGATCTAGCAACACTTACAACTTTTGAAGGAATGACGTATAGACAAAATTTTCAAATGTACTTATATTTAGACATTAGGCCAGCCTTTACAGAAACTTATAATTCATTCCTTTTCTCATCTTTTTCATTACTATTTCATTACAGTAATTGCACATAAATTACTACAATTTGCAAAACCTTCTCCCTCATTTTTAAATGTGACTGCGGATAGGCAACAAAAATATAACAATAATCCCCCATAGGCTCCTAGCAAGAACATGTCTGGTTTTCTCTCTATATTTTTTGAAAATATTTTGTTTAATTCTACATTTATAAATTTCCAATACTTTTGGGCTTTCGGGCACAGCCACCATAGGTGGAAGAAGGTTCCGCTCCGGGCCCCACAGTTCCAGCATTCTGTTTTGACATTCTTATATATTTTGGCTAATTTGTTAGGGGGCAAGTACCATCTGTATAGTATTTTTATCCAATTTTCCTTGTATTTGTAGCAAACGGAATAGTTTGCATTTTTTTCCAAATGGCTTGCCAGGTGTTCCAACTTATCTTGTAGCCGATATTTCATGACCATTTTTTCATGTGGTCTTCTAGTTTTGGGACCTTTTGGGTTAGCTGGCTGTATCAGCTACCTCTCTTAACATACGTCTAATCCTCTCAGATATCAAATTCCGACTGTCACTTTCAACTGAAATCTCCCCAGGTTCCTTTACACAAACTTATAATTCATTCCTTTTCTCATCTTTTTCATTACTATTTCATTACAGTAATTGCACATAAATTACTACAATTTGCAAAACCTTCTCCCTCATTTTTAAAGCTATTGGGATGAAACAGACTATTTGAAAAACCGTATCTCCATGTACAAACCAGCATGAGCACCACAGTCTGTGAAGGAGGACCTGCTCTCAGTCCCACCCCTGTCTCAAGCACAGTTGTAGGAACAAGAGAGTGAGCCTTCTCTGTGGCCACTTCCTGCCTCTGGAACTCCCTCGCCAAAGTAGTAAAAATGACCCCCCTCTCTCCTCTCCTTTAAAAAGCTTTTAAAGACCCATTTGTGTAATCTAGTTTATGTAGAGGAGGAGGATTAGCATATCTTACACACATTCTCACCTTGAGCTCATATACTCACCTCAGTCTGCTGATGTGATATATTATATTGGGCTTCCAATGTATTGTGTTTTAAGTGGTTTGACTCCTTATGCTTATTATGTTTATTTAGTTGAACTCTTGGTTTCATTTATTTATAAGTTATATTGAGATTATTTTATTTCATGTCTTGCCTTGATTGCTATTTATCAGTTTTTGGGCATTGAATGTTTGCCATTTTTGTTATTTTTGTAAACCACTTTGAGTCTCTTTGGGGAGGGAGGCTAGTAATAAATAAAGTATTATTGTTGTTGTTCTTGTTATTCTATCATTATTGTTATAACTTGCTAAAAGGATAGAACACATTTACCACTGTTAGCCCTCCACATTTCAAAACTTTTCACTTATCCATGGATTTTTGGGGAATTTTCAAAGTTTTTATAAACACATTTTAAGAAAACTTCAAGAGCTATCTCCTTGAATTTTCTGTATAATGACAGTAGATAATAGGGGACCATTCCACACAACTTTCATACATCTACTGATTTTAGAGAGTTTAAAAAATGTTTTGACAAAAACGGGTTTTTTAAAAGCCACTACAGCTATCTCATTGAATGTCTCTCATATTAACCAATAGAAATCAATATTAACTCATTCTACATTTTCATAGAATCCTAGAGTTGGAGCGGACCCCCAAGAGCCATCTAGTCCAACCTCCTTCTTCCAGGCAGAAGGTAAAGGCCATCCTGTTTCTAAACTAATTAACATGCTTCCCCATAGTATGGGGGCCATCTCTTTAGGAAGTATCAGTCAGGCCTCCTCTTTGCAGATTCAACCATTCATTGAAACATTCATTGAAAAGTCAGTAATGCCCATTATCTGTTATTTTAAAAAGCACCTGCTAAGCTATGGTTAGGGAGGGACAAATATCTCTCTCTGCTACCCTGTTTGGTGCTTTCTGCTGACGATGCATTCTGGGAAATGTTGTTTAGAACAGGGCCTTCCTAACCTACATTTCCCAGAGTTTTGTGCTGTTTCTAGAAAACACTGCTCCCTGTTTTTCCCTGTCGTAATGCTGAGAGTCCATTAATTTAGAGAACAGGAAAGGGAAGGTACTAAGGCAGCCTATTTGCCTTTTTTTTGCTTACTTGCACTGAATATGAAATTGACTTTGAGTGCCTTCAGAGATTTACAAAACTAAAATGAAAAAGCATAGGGTAAGCTTCCATTCTTGATTTTTTGGTGCAAATCATGTCCATGGGTCAGGTATTGCATCATAAATACAAAATTTAACAAATTTGATCTGAACTACAAGGCAAATGAAAAAATACACACCTCCACCATATACCAATCACCAATTTTTTGCCCATAGAAAACCAGGATAAAGACTCTAGAGCTGATGTGGTCTATCTAATGTAATTTTCTGAATCAGCGCCCCAAATAACCCCAAGAACTGGCCTAAAAACCAAGACATCCAGAAAACCCAAAAGCAGCATCACATTTACTCTTACGTTTATGGTTTTCTCTGCCTGTACAGTTCTGAGAGATGTTGTGAATGCAGTTGGTCTCATGTGCTACAATTCATGTTTGTCTGACTTAAAGTTTCTTTCATTGCAGAGCCAACCAGCTTCATTTTAAAAAGTAGATGTGGCAGACCAAACTGTGCTGGACATTTGAAAATAGTTTTGTTTTGATTCTCTCTCACTGCCACCCCACTCCAACAAAATCTACACACTGATCTGTTAAAATTACAGTAAGAAGTCAGAAATGCCCATTATCTGTTATTTTAAAAAGCACCTGCTAAGCCAAATCTATGTCATGATCCATATTACACTATATGGTTTTCCTCCTTCCCTTTCCTCCTTTTCCTTCTTTAAAGGAACTAGCTGCAAATAAATTTTAACTGATGACAGAAACCCTGGCAGCAATTTAATCTCATGGTTATTTCAGTACAATATCCCAAAATGATAGAGAGCTTTATAATTAATGGCAGTTATGCTGGACATGCTCTGATAAGAAATGATGGGCTTGTCATTTACAAACATCAAATTTTATGAGCTGGAAGTGAAATGCAGTCATAACAGGCCAGTGGACCAAACAACAATATCAGCTGTAATTTCATGATACCATATTTGGTGCTGGCAAAGCAAAAGTAATTCCCACTGGAAAATGATTTGCAAAAGGGTTGGCTTAGCAGGTGAGGAGGGATGAGAGTGGGTGTCAACATTCAGCAACTGCTCTGTTGATTTGCAGGCTCAAAAGCATTATTTATTAAAAGAAACATTCTTCCTCACCTCTGTATTTGAGATGTTGGCTTTTACAGTTTTGGAATATTACCAAGTCCAATAGTAAAATCTTCATCATTACCAAACAGTAACAAAACCAAAAAATAAAGCATACAACAAAGATCCTAGAGAGTTTGCCTTTTGCAGAGAAATATAACAGACAAAATAGTATAATAGAAAAAGCACATTCTGCTTTTTGGATAAATAAGTTTACATCTTTCTGTGTTCATCAGATGGAGGGACAGGATGTTATATATGCTCGCAAACAGGAATATAAAATGACACCACCAATTAAGGGTGGGTGGTGAAAGGTGAGGGTTAATATGAAGTTATTATCCTCCAAATGCATACTAGAAGCAGGCAGATTGAGTTTAGAGAAACATGGGCAATTTTCAGAGCATGGGCGTTCATTCTTTAGAATAACACTTCTCTATCAAAGGAAAATTGAGAAGGAGAATCACCTTAAAGTGACTCTTCTACCTCCAAATTGGGTGTTGGAATTGACCTTTATTTTAAGTGGCTGGAAGATTGAAGCCATTACTGCCTGTGTTCCCAGTGTGACAAAACTGCCAAATTTCCTCAGTGCCACAAGTATCTCTTCAACCCACATTGGGGGCAACATATTTGGAATGTGTAAATAAAGTTGAGCAGTAAAAATATGGATTATACTCTTGCCTGAATTTGAGTCTTCTGTGAGAAAAGGTGATATTGTAAAGAACTTGTTCAGCTTAGGGCTGATAATGGAAGCATATAAGAATCACTCCACATGCAAGAAGAAACCTCTGACCCAATGCATTCCTGAATAATCATTGCTTCCTGCTGTTAAGTGATATAAACTGTTTAGTGGTGAAAAAATGAACAGTTGTAGCGATGTAAAATTTCTATGGGAAACACCACTGACTGTATCCATAGTTAAACTCATTCTGTGCATCTTGGGTCCCCAGCACATGAGAAAATAAAACGAGCCATAATGGATCTACTTAGTCCAACCTTGTGTTTGCACTATTTCCACCATACACTAACCTTTTTGAGGTTTACAAGAAAGACATGGGCGGAAGTGCCTCCTGCATCTCATGCTCCATAGAAACTAATATAGAAAAGGCACACTACGTTTAGTGCTTGAGGACATATATAGGCAGCATCTACACTGACACAATAATACATCCTGAAACTGGGTTTAGAGGATTAGATTGCCATGCCTGGAACTGGTTTGAGGCCAGGATGGTAATTACATTGTAACAGAATGTGGCTTCAAACTACTTTGCAGTGCTTTAAAAAAAATTTCTGCAGAGATGCGCATCAGCACACCAGAGACATATGGGATTTAAAAAGAGTAAGTGACAGGGGTCAGCTAGCAACCTACTTCCCTGCCATGCTCTTGGGCCATTTCTTGGCAGACCCCATTCTGGATTCATTTGGTCATAATGTCCATAAATTTATAAATTTTAAAAAATAAGATGCCCAAGATGGCACTCACTCTCACACCATTATCACACCAGTCTAAGGCAGCAAAATCTACAGTTTAGTGATGCTCTCTTATTTCTTAATTAGAGATCCCAAAATTGAAATCTCTTCTCATACAGAAGTTGATCCAGTCCATGGCTAAAATGTTGGTGGATATTTGTTTGTGTATCTTTAAGTATCTGCAAATGGATAAGGTCCCATCTATACTGACCATATAATGCAGTTCAGAGCTATATTCAAACTGTGGCAGCTAGACAACAAACTTCCTCAAATGTGCACAAAAGAAAGCCCTTAATGTGCATTACTGCTCTGAGGTTTGTGCTATCATCATCTGGGCCTCAAACTGGTTTCAGGATTTCCTATGTAACCATCTGCACAGTGAAACCACTTTCTACAAATACCAGTTTGAAACTGCATTAAATGTTTCCTGTAGATGTGCTCTTGATTAACCCTTCTGTACTGTTGCCAAGATTTGGCCTTCAATTTTTTAAGGATAAGAACATGCAACTTTCGCATTTGAGCTTATTAGACATGGATGCAATCCTCATGGTGGAAAGAAGCTCTTTCAAACATAGTGATTCTCAATAACTTTTATTTCATTGTTCAATTTTTATAAATACCAAAGAGGATTTGCTTTAGAACAAATCTGTTAACAAATGAGCAAACCAGAGGTATTTACCTACTTATCCCTTGCTGTCCTAACATTATGGCCTTCCAAGTTCTTGGAATATGCCTGTGCATGAGTTTTTTAATGTATGGAGGTTGGTGCACAGCCCATCAACACACAGTCTTCAGAGAGTGAGGGTGCACAGAGAGTGAGGGTGCACAGTCTTCAGAGAGTGATGGTGGCTTTGCAATCTGTTACAGTCTTCTTCCACCTTCACAGCCATTGTAACATGTATCATGTTATCTTCCATCTGTCCGCTGTTTAGATCTTCAGATTGTCTGGAATCTTCCCCCTTCCCCCCGGGAGTGCATGACTCCGGTAGTTACACCTGTAGGTTCATTGAATCATGCAAGCCCCTCACCACAACAAGGTGACAATCCATCAAATATATATTGGCAGGTATAGCACCAATGATTCTTGATCCCTATGCAATAGCTATGGAATTTCCGAAATATATTCAAATGTATAACAAATTACCAGTTTCCAGAGGTTTTGTCATCGTGGAATTTGTCATCGTGGAATCCTTCTGTGAAAAGTCCATGCCGAGGAACTAGTGACATGAGTAAACACAATAACATCCCCTACTAAGCACTAAAGCTACATACTTATACCTCCCATTGATCACATATCTTTTCACTCACTACCGATTTTAAGAATGAGATGCTGAGATTTGTATTTTGTAGTTTTTAACTGTTAAATTGTATGGTTTTTATATGGCTGTTTTTATCATATTATGATGTGTTTTGTATGTGGGCACTTGCTGCCACTTGTTCACTGCCTCAAGTCGCCTTTGGGCTGAGAGAGGCGGTATAGAAGCATAGTAAATAAATAAATAAATACCCATGGAAAGAAAAGCAGACACCACTCTCCAACACCAAGGTATTAAAATTAACCTTTTCCCGTTACTGTTCACTATACTTTCTAGAGTCTTTCTCACTATTCTATTCTGAGTGTTAGTCCTAACAGATTGCTCCTTACTCAAAATGAAAGAGAGTTTCACCTAATATTTTCTGCCACAACCAAAATGGCAAATCTCCTTAGGATCACTTCCACTTTGTTTTTAAATAGTGATTGCTTATTGGCAAGTAAAGCAAATAAATAATAAAGATGGGAAGAATATTCAAAAATCTTCCAAAGATCATATATTTCTAATGTTGAGAAATCTTAATGAAAACAACCCTGAACTGATAGGAATCCTTACTATTTCAGACTTATTCTACACAAAATTTGTATGTGGTTGTTTTGTGCAGAAAAAGCATTTTCTGCCTAGAAAATAATATTTCATTGGAAAAATATCGAGTACTGTGCAAAAAATGCTGGAGTGGGGGATTTGTTCAGAGTAAAATTCAGGTCTAGGCTGTTTGGCTGACTGCATCCCCTTATATGATTCTGCCCAGGCCCTGAGATCTTCAAAAGAGGTCCTTCTCTCGGTCCCACCTCCATCTCAAGCTCAATTGGTAAGAATGAGAGAGGGGACATTCTTCCTCGGTGGCTGCCCCTCGACTCTGGAACTTCCTGCCCAAGGAAGCCAAAATGGCCCCATTCCTGCTATCCTTCAGGTGGCAGCTTAAAATCTTTCTATTCAGGCAGGCTTTTGAAGAAGAAAGTTTTTAAGATCATCCAGGGTTGCTGTGATTTTATATGCTTTTAATGATATTTAATACTGTTTTAATACTTTTATATTTGTATATTTAAGTTGTATTGCAATGCTTTTAGTTGTGAGCTACTTGGTAGGCTTGGTTGATCAAAAAAATCATGGTTCTAAAATTAAATGGGGGGGGATTTTTTATTAGTAATAGAAATACTTACCAAAAAAATTCCAAAAAATTCTTAATTGATATGTAATTAATAACAAAATTCGTTATTAGTTCTAAATTGTCCAAAGCAGGGAAACAGGACTGACACTGTTAAAAGCACATGGATTCTGTGGCATGGTGATGACTATGATGAAGTGGGCTGGGTGGCCACCTGTGGGAGCTCCCTTCCAACTCTAGGAGTCTATTATTATTAGGGGGGCAACATTTCCCTTCTATCTACCCTGATTTTCTGGGTGTTTAAACTGCTTTTTCCCCTGCAGTCCTCCAAGCCATTCTAGGAATTGCAATTTTTTCTCTATGGTTCCGGTTGCTTTTTCACTTCCTCCCGGAAGGCCTTTCACTTTAATTAGGCTCCGACCAGGCAAACGGCTGTGATATGACTATAAGTACCCTAAAAAGCTATTTTGGAGGAGATAAATATCCCTATTAGAATAACTGAGAGGGAACATACGAACTAATTACAATAATTAAGAAAATCCCCCCCCCCCCCAAGTTCGGTAAATAAATTGCACTTCCGGGTTGGAAGTTGTGGTTCAAAAAACAATTAAATTAACTTTTTATACGAATTTAATACGATTTCAAATAATTTTTAAACCACAGAAACCAAGCCTACTACTTGAAGAGAAGTCTCTGTATGGAGAGAAAAAGTGGGATATAAATAAAAATCATAATAATAATAAAGTTAGCACATGACCGATTAGCAATTAAGCATTTTCCTCGCAAAATTGATATTTCTGCTTTGAAATACAAATTTTTATTCAAGAAAATAATATTTCCTCTGCTAAAAATGCTATTTTCTGCCCAAATGTTGCATAAAATAAGTCTGCATTGTAAAATACTTTGAAAATTACAAAAAAAATATTTTTGCTCCTTTGGAGAAGAAAGTTAGTGAAGAATTGTATTCCTTAATATTTAAAATACAGGAACAATAATGATAAAATCATGCCTACTAGGTAATATGGCTCTGCTTTTGATCCTTAACTTAGCAGTGCGAGAGGTCTCAATGATACTTGCTGTCTCATCCTCTCTTCTCAGCATGGAAAAGCCTTTTCTTCTCAAAATGAATGAATGAACCGGAATGACACCCTACTGAATTTTATACAGTTAATTAGGTCAATGATATGGGTGGCTTGGTTGCAGGGCAGCTGCTGTGTTCACTTCTTTTAAGACAATAATTGCATACTTCTTTGCAACCACACTGTACTATTCATATAATAAATTTGTACAAGATTCAAGTTACTGGATGTAACAGTGGTACTTAACAATCGTTGCTGGTTTATTTTGCTGCTGTTTTCTTTTTGATCTATTTAAACAAACATATAATTCATTCTTTCTCAGATGGCAGAGAAGGTATCTTTAAGGAAAGCAACATGCCCATTTCTTTTCTTTTCTTTTGCATTTGTTTTCCCATTTGAAAACAGCTCCCTCTGTTGCTCTACCTCTTTCTTCTTCAGTTCCCCACTCAAAATATGAGCATGCAGGTTACAGCTTCTGATTTTATTCAATATGTTGGTGCATTCATCTGTGAATGAAATGTAGAAATCTTTCAGCTCAACACACCTTGGGTCATTCAGAAGTTTTTATCTGTCTGTGATGTATTGATCTTATCAGCAGTCGTGAACAATTGTCACTTGGGAAAGGAGTCCATAAATATTCACCAAATCAGCAGCCCCCACTTTGATATCCCTTGGGTCTACTGGCTATTTCATGGGTTTATACTGGATAAGAAAAGTGAGAGATGAAACAAGTTGTAAGAAATTGGGCTACCGCTTTCCCCACCCTTGTGCTCTCCTGTTACGCAAGTTATTTATCAAGTTTAGTACAGAACAAGCGAGTTTAGTATTACCAGTACCTCTCCAAATATAAATATCTAAACAGCCTATAGATCTCTAGAGGAAAAAGATTCATGGATATTTGTAAGCCATAGTACTCTGTTTTTGATCGTGCTCTCTATGGGCTCATTGAAGCTGTAGGGCTAGATGAGACCTGAAAACTCATTTACTCCATAGAGATCAGAAAACGTATAGTCTTGCATCAATCAAGCCAAGATCTTACTGGTCTGTTATAGAAGTGTTATGTGAAAAGTTTTGATTTTAAAAGCCCTGTGTGTGCTTGTGTATAAAATCTGTAGTTTCAGCCCCAATAGCACAACCATAGCCATGTTGGATTGTGTCATTTTAATGTTTATATTGATATGTTTTTAATTCCATGTTTTAATGTTAAATGATGATGTGTTTTATGATTAATTGAAAATTGTATGTTATTGTTATGTTAGGTTTCTGTATATGAGGCATTAAATTATGCCGTAATTATGTTGGAAACTGCTTTGAGTTTCCCCTGGGGTGAGAAAAGCGGGATACAAGTGAAGTAAATAAATAATAAATAAATGAATGCAGAATTAAGTCCCAGAATATTCAGTGATGCTTACTCCTAGGTAATTGTACTCCATTTTTGCAAACCAATGTAAGAGGTGTAGACCAAAAACATGAGAAAGACATCATCATTGCTGCTTATTGTTGTCTTGAGATAAGAGTTGGATACACTGATTGGAATTAAAACTGGACACAATTTTATTCACATAAATCATTACATGGTACGATCATTTTCAGTTAGCCTATGAGTTATGAAGCATATCCCCTGTGGATATGGGAGTTGCACTATATACTACCATTTTGGTGCAACCGAATAAAACCATGGCTAGCAATCTGTTGGGCGTTTTATGCATACATAAATTCCTCTCATGCATGAAACTGTATTTATTTATTTATTTACTTGTTGAGCATGTATACATGTCTGCCTTTACTTCACAGTTATATAAGTGTGGTTCTCCAAGAGGAACTCTTCACATGCAGTTGCACTTTTGTGATGGTATGTAATTATTTTTATTGTTTTTATTATGATCATTATTAATAATATTTTTATCCTGCTTTTATCCCAGAGCAGGACTCAAAGTGGCGTACATCATATAAAACAAAGAACAGTTACATAATCTAAAATACAGTCATACACCACAGCATGTAAAAAAATTAACAAATTAAAACAATTATAACTGCTTATTAGTATCTTCTATTTACAGTTTGGAACTGCGGCAGTGTTATGTATTATTTAGATTGTCTTGGGTTCATCCCACATAATTTGGGAATTTGCTGTAAGATTTTTACAGCATTATCTGCTAAACAGTTCTCGAGCAATATTACACTAGCAGAGAATTTCAAGTCTAAGCTACAAATGCCAGGAATCCTTAGGATGGAGCCTTAGCAGTTAACATAGTATCAGATTAACATAATGCACTTACGCTCATGGTTTTCCTGTGGATTGTTCTGAACTATGACAGTGGGGTGTTCTTCAAATTATCAGGTCATAAAATTAGAGCAGGTCAATAAATGTTTGTGTACATTTCATGCCTTTAGGTGAGCATTCCACAATGGGCATTCTCTCTGAGATACACCAATACAACGTCTTTCTGATGTATGCAGCCATCATTTATTGTCAAGCAAACTCTAGCAAGTCTTACTAACTGGAAACAATCTTCACTGAGGCCTGATTAGATGCTGCCAAGCTCAATTAAAACCAGCATGTTTAAATAGACTAGGATTTCTCCCATAGAGAAGATAAAAGTTTACTGGCCAGAAGTTAGGTCCTGGAACTCTAGAAATAAATAAGAACTGCCCTGATTTGTAGGTTTTATTAGATTGCAATCCATGGATTTTAAGACTGAGGGAATAATGAAAAAAATGTTCTTGCTTGCTTAAATGTTCACATCAAAAATAAATTTATTTACTGCCCTAAAGCATTTAGAGAAACAAGATGAAAAGCAGGAATATCCTAACAAAGTCTTCAGATGGGCCTGATGAATACCTGTGTGCAAACCTGTTTATTATTATTACTATTATTAGCATGCTGGTATCAATCAAACCTATCTCACTTCAGAAAAGGAATTGTTCCACCTGTCATTTGAAAGGGAGGAGGTAGCTGATAAACTGTGAGTAAGCTCCATCTGAGGTACTATGTGGTATGAAAGTTTCATTTATAGTATTCAATGTCTGATGTCCATTTCATATATGCAAACCCTTTCTGGATCTTGTAATCCCTCTGCATGCATAAATCTAGGACTTTATCATAAGAAGTTGGTAAACCAGTTTTGATGACCAACCTGTGAAATAATGAGACCAGTTGTAAAATGTTGCTAATGTTTTAAGTGAATCTAATTATTGTTTGCTTCTTTAAAAAAATCCTATAAAGGGGGGAGGGGTGACATGGCATGGGAAAAGCTGAGACAAGAGGTCTCTTCCTATTCCCTACATAACTTTTCTTGGGTGAAAAATGTCTAAGCCCTGAGGGGAACCCAAAAGTTGTGTTGCTCCTTTAGTCAGCTTGCATCTGAAAGGCGTACTCAAAATGTCCTCCTTCCCAAATCCTATGACATAAGATTGGAGTGTGACCCTAGGTTAACCTGAAATAAAGGTTTTTTCCTTGCCTCTCTAGTCCCATGACCTAAAGAGGTGGTTCACTCATAGCAAAATGACCAAGTCCATTGTAAACCGTGTGAGGGCAAAAAAAAAACTGAAAAGAGGAGAAAATTCCTACCTGGCCCTCAGTGATCAGTAGAACCCACACTACAGCTGAACCAGATGGGTAGGTCAGGTTTTTGAGCACAGTAAAGGCTGTGAAGTGTTGAGACCTTAAAAGGCTCTGCTCCCCCCCCCCCCTTGCAAGCTATCCATCATGATAAAGATGCCCCAGGTAATATGTGTTTCTGCAAAGAAGGGGTGAGAGAAGACCCAAGAGAGACATCCAAGAAGAGAGCATTCTACAATCCATAACCAGGCATCAGAGCCAAAAAGGCTCTTTACCATGATTTCCCACTTTGCATTATCCCTACTGGTAAACAAGCAAACAACTGGTAGGACACAGAAGAGGTCCCTTACTGCAGACCTCAGTTACTGAGCAGATATATAAATATAGATAGAGACCCCTTTCACACAGCTGAATACAATCTCACATTTTCTGCTTTGAACTGGACTATATGGCAGTGTGGATTCAGATAACCCAGTTCAAAGCAGATATTGTGGGATTTTCTGCCTTAAGCCAAATACTCATCAGGTCAAATCAAGAAGAACTGGGCTCTGAAATGAGGAAGATTGATAGCTAAAGTAGAAAAGAAAATATAAAGAATTGAGCCATATTACCATATATACATGATTGATCAACTAAAATAATATTTGAATGAAGGAAAGTACTGTTTCTGGAGGGTGGAGGGAGAGTGGGGAGGGAGGGGAGAAATATTGAAAAACATAGGAGATAAATGTGGAATCTGCAATGTTACAACATTCTGTATGTATTTTGAAATGGTAACTTATTTTGATATTATTCTACCTGTGCTTACAATAAAACATTTAAAAAGAGTATGCATATTTATGCTCCTGGAGGGAGGGGAAGAGGGAGGGAGAATTGGATATGTATAAGTAGAAGATAAATATAGAAATGTAAAGGATAGGAAAACAGAAATCATTAGAATTGTATGAGAATAAATGGTAATGATTTTGTAATAGTATGATAATGTCATTATTTACTTATGGTACATCCCCTCCCCCTCTCTCTATATCTATCTAAGTTTGAGCTGAGGCACTTTTGCAGGATGCTGATCACCGCAGCCAAACTCTCCACAATGCAGGTGGGGTTATCCAGAGCACTTCCAGATCTCTGAACTAATTGCTTATTTTGGAAGCACTCCACCTGGAAATGTCCAGTTGGAGCTATACATCTGAATGTACATTTGTTGGTTTCTACCAGAGTTGATACGCACTCTACGTGGGGCTGCCTTTGAAGACAGTTCGGAAATTGCAATTAGTCCAGCGGGCGGCAGCCAGACTACTAACGGGAGCTACATACAGGGAGCACACTACCCCCCTGCTGTGTCAGCTCCACTGGCTGCCTGTCCAATTCCGGGCTCAATTCAAAGTGCTGGTTTTGACCTTTAAAGCTCTATACGGTTCTGGCCCAGCTTACTTGTCCGAACGCATCGGCCGCTACGTCCCATCCCGTAACCTAAGATCATCCGGGGAGGCCCTGCTCTCGCTCCCGCCGACCTCTCAGATGCGGTTGGTGGGGACGAGGGACAGGGCCTTCTCGGTGGTGGCCCCCCGCCTGTGGAATGCGCTCCCTACGGAGATACGGTCCACCTCATCCCTCCTGACATTCAGGAAGAAGGTGAAATCCTGGCTCTGGGATCAGGCGTTCCCTCACCAGCACTAGGCAGCATGGGAGACGGAATTTTAATGGGAGGGAGGAAGAGGGTCAATGTTTCTAGGGTTGAATACTGTTTTAATTGGAATGATTGTAGATGTGTTGAGGGATTGTATTTTAATGCCTTAATGTTTTAATGGGTTGTGGGGTTTGGGGTTTTACGCTGTTGATGTGGCATCGAATTGTGCCTGCTGTAAGCCGCTCTGAGTCCCCCCTCGGGGGTTGAGAAGAGCGGGGTAAAATCCTGAAATAAATAAATAAAAAATTGATAGGTTTATTGTTGCTTCATGCAAACACTTCATTATAATTCAGCAAGGCAGGGCCTACGATATTATATAACACTGACTAATGCTTATTAAAAGACAGTGATAGCCATGCTGAAACACTGAAAAGACAAAGAGCATAAGTATTTGACCATAACACCACAGCCACAAAGATCACGTACCTTGGAATGTAATTCTCAATGTGGCTAATATCTATTCTTTATTTCTTTGTATTAGCTAAATTTCTCAAAATCCTGCCAGTTTGATACCGTATGCACTGGCCTAGTTCCCCAATAACCATGTCATAGGGCACTCCCACAGACTTGCTGTAAAATAATCCTCCTTGTGCCTGTATCATCACCATCACTGGAAGCAGTGGCGTAGAAGACCAAATGATGGATATGGAAATAGCAAGTTGGCCCCAGGGCCCCAGAGCCAACTTGATAACCCAGCAGGAATTGTTTGAAGTATACTGATCTCAATAGTTCCAAGGGCTTCCATCATCTGTTGAGTTCAACCACTGAAGGCAGAAAGCATCAGGTAGAGAAGTCATCAGCATCATGAAAGATACTCCAATATGCTCATCTAATGCACAAAAACATTAGATGAGCATTAGAAGTAGCCTGTTTCTTTGCCTGTTTACAACTTACAGGATTGAAGGTTGTTAACACCACAAAATTGAGCATTTCTTGTTTCTTCTGGGTAGCAGAAATAGGTCCTCAACAACCTTCTTCATACCTTCATACCTTCTTCAAGTTTTCTTATATTACAGTGTCCTAGAGAATGGTCGCTTTATTGTAAGACCCTTCATCGTTCTTATGTCACATTCCCTAAAGCTTGTTACCAATTTTGCTAGGAAGAAAAAGAACGGAGGTTACAAGTCTAACAACCTCTTTACACAGGCTGCTGGAATTGCCACGCATCATGGCAAATCAGGCAACTTCCATCAGGGGGTGTGGGGAACCTGTCACCCCATGCCCCACATCACCTGGCTTACCTTTAAGCCAATCTCATGGGGGGGGGAGCACTGACTGTGCAGCTTTTCCCCCATTGCTTCTGGTGCAACCTAGGAAGCCTCCCATGTTGTCGCCGTCGTGGCATACACCAGTTCCACGCTAGTTTACCCACAGAGCCGCACTGTAAGTTCCTCTGCATTGTGAAATGGGAGCTGGTGGGCTCCATGGGTAAACTAGGGCTGAGTCAGCATATGCTGTCGAAGTATGCTGAGGTTGTGTGCCTAATATTTTGATCATTAGGTGTCAGAAAAATGTCCAAATCTAAACTCACAAAATAGGTCTGTCTGAAAATATTGTGGTAGAATCTAGTATAAGCTGCAACCACCATTGGATTCTGAGCCTACAGCCTGAAAGCAGCTTCTGGGGGAAAAAAAGAGAGAGTGCAGTGCCTCCCAACAATCCTTCTCAACTACTGCTGCCAGGAATTAGGTTACTCCTCCTCATTTTCATTCAGAGCATAAGGTCACCTGCCTTCTCAAAACTAGCTGCAAATGGTTAGTGTACCTAAGGGTTTGTTGTCCGTAGGATCTGGATATGCCATATTACCTTCTTCACTAGTACACAAGCTAATATGAATGATGCAGCCAAGTGGTGCTGTTGTGCTAACCATCCATCAGAGCAGAGTCAGCAGGTTGCACTAGTCCATACCTTTTCTGCTGAGTTTGAAGAACTAGGATTTTTGACATATCAAATTAGCATTTCATTTACATAATAGAATCATATACTGTCTTTCATGTTCTCATTTTCAATGTCAGCTATTTGAAAACAGATTGCAAAATGTCAACTGTAAACCTCAAAAGAGCAACTATGAAATAAGATCCACAAACACTATCAAAGATCAAATTATTGGATGTCAAATGCTGAAGTTGTTAAATATCTCATGTCAGATGTATTTCAGACATTTGATTTCAAAGCCCACAAAAGGAAGGCTTGTTTATAAACACAAATGCAATTTCAGCTACAGATAGGACTTCTTTCATACAACACAAAGAAAGAAAACCAGAAGCAGGAAGCTTATGAAATTAGATCATGTCATTAATGTTGACTGTGCAAATTAATTGCAGCATGTCCCAAGACCGGTCCTACAGTTTTGGAGGAATGAGGCAGCCATTTTGGGCAATAGATTCTGGGTGCCATGAACGGACAGCAAATTTGTTGGTTATTTCCTTTTCTTATCACTATATTTTTACAATCAAGAACAGAAAGAATTGCTGATTCAGTTTTCTTTCTCATACACTAAAATCACTTGGCTGGCTTTGAGTGCTGTGAAGCTTGACTCAGATGAATGAAGGAAATATTTTGCATCTTTCACTTTGGGAGTAAAGTGTTTTATGTTAGTCTTCATAGTTCCCAATGCAAACCGGGCCCAAATTGACCAGTTTTCACATCCTACTGAAGCAGCTGTTACCAAAAAACATTTCAAGATAAATTTCACAAGGCACAGCATTGTTCTGCTCTTTGCCTCTGGTATATCACTGTCTGTATCTCTTAGAAAACAGGAATGTGCAGGAAAGTAGAGGAGCCACCATTTGACTGCTGACAAAACTGCAGTGCTTGTTCTGATCTATCCTGCTATAGATATTTGGGATAACTAACAACTTGAATACTTCTTTATGCTTGAAAGCCTGATCAATATGTGTTTTCAGTTAGATTAGAAACATTGAAACTTTCCTATCAGTTGTTTAAAGAACATATGCTTATTTCATCCAGCAGAGCACAAACGTTATCCGACTCTCTCCTGGAAACCACTGTCAGAACTCAAAAAGATATCTGTCTGTCTATCTAGCATCTATCTATCTCTGGAGCTTCCTGGAATGTACCAATGATGTGTGAGGAAGTGGGGGGAGCGATCCCCCTCCCATGCTTCCTGATCTGTCAATGGTACATTCCAGGAAGGTCCAGAGAGGTCTAATGACAACCCGGTAAATGTTTCTTTATTTTTAAGGCTTTTGGGGGTGGGGTGGGAACGGGGGCACCATCTCACATCTTTGGTGCAAGATTGGTGTCTGGACTGACCCCTGAGTGGGCCTTTCATAAAGGCTTGGATCTAATGGGCTTTTTAATTATTATGGAACAAAGCAGGGTTTTCCTGCTGTGTTTTAAGGTAAATCACTTTTATCAGAGGTGTTATTTGGATGCCTCTGTCAAAAGCTCAGGAACTCACGCCTTTTGGTCCCTTAGTTGCTTTAAAAAACCCTGAATGTTAATAGATACAAAAAATTAGAAAATATACTTTCCTTTTGTTTCATTGTCTCCTCAACATCCAGCACTAAAATCTCACTTGAAGCTGGCTCAAGGTGGTGTGGGCGGGTTACTTTCTGGCCAAACTGTGTATCTACAAAATGTACACCTTCAATGTGAACTCCAACATTAATAAATTAGAAACATCATATTTAAAATGCTCACCAGAAACTCCAGCTCAAACCACAAAATCCACTGAAGCTCACCAGTGTATATCCTATGCAGAGCAAGCAATCAGAAACAACACTTGAGCATTTATGTAGATAGGGCTAATGCTGAGGCAGTCAAAGTAAGAAACCAGATATGCAGCTCGGCCACATGGTAAACAAACACCTCCTCACTGGAACATAAACCAAGGGGGCACTCAATTGCCGTCTCTTGCCCTGCCTTGCTGAAGTCAAGCACTGACAAGTTTTTTTTACTAGTATATCTTGCTGGAGAAGGTAGGAAAACAAAACAAAGATCCTTGGACCAGATCTTTGTGCTAACTGTCCCAGCTTCCAGCCAGTTTATGAGATGCCTGTGTAAACACTCCAAAGTGAACCATATCTCCTCAATCCACATTCTGGCACATATTATATGGAAGTGTAGAAGCAGGCTATGTGATATCCCACATGCATCATTTAGGGGGGCCATGTTCACAGAAGTATATAATGTCTTAGTTGCATTTAGATAAACCAATTATAAAAGAAGGGGCCATATTCCTTATTATATTTTTTATTGTACTGTGATGTAATTTCTGTATCCCTTAGTAACTAGAGAAAGGAATGGATTGCATAGAAATTATTATTGGTAACTCATTTCTTCCAAGTTCACAATAATGTGTACCTGCCTATCCAAATGGCTCAGAGCAGACACACAACAGACTTTTGGGGTACAGTTCTTGGCTTCAGGGTGAGGGGTCTCTTTAGCCAACATAAAAGGGTTAAACAGCACACATTTCACTGGGGGACTGACTGCTCCTTTCATGAGGAAAAACTGAATTGCAGAATGCCCAGCTTCCTCTTATGTCGTCATGCCCATAGACCTACATCCTTGCCTAGCAGTCTGGTCACCTCTTGGAATCTCAAGCACACACTCAAGCCATTTCTAAAACACATGCCTCCCTTACAAACATCCTGCACTTTTCTTTTTCACCAGGCATGGGGTCCTCAAAGAATCCCTTCCCTTTTCTTTCCTGGGCACTTTTCTCCTTTTATCTTGAAGGGGCCCTCCCTTTTCCCTTTGAGTTCCTCCCATCTCCCATGGTCCTCCTGACCTTTCCCCTTGGTGGGTGTCAGGAGGTGGGGAGGAAGGAGGATGGATTTTGATGTGCCATGAACTTTTGATAGGGGAGCTGAGCATGCAGCAAGGCCCCTTGCGTAGGTTTTGGGACGAAATAGGTAGCTGGCTCCTTGCCCAGAGAAAGCCTGGGGTTTGGTGCGGGGACTAAATTCTGGGATAAACTGGAATATAATATTGCAGTTTTTCCTGGGATGTAAGACCCTTCTACACTGCCATATAATCCAGTTCAAAGCAGACAAACTTCCACAGTCATATCTGAAATGGCACTGAAGCTACAGTGAATCCAAACACTTCCCAGTCTACAGATGTTGGAAACTATTTCGAATTCCTGCCAAAACTGTGAATGTGTCCTTCATTTTTCTTATATCTCATTCCATTCCTTGTTCTCTTTTTAATGACCCTTCTGAGCACAGATTTTGAGTCAGCATGAGAGGACTCTGTTGGCAGAAGATACTGGTGCCTAATCCTAACTCCATTTAACTGGTAGGTTTTTCAGTTAGATCTCCCAACTGTAGTCCTATTGTCACTTACTTGGCAGTAAATTGCCTTGAACTCTACTAGGCTTACTTCTGAGCAGACAAATATCCGATTTAAATGCAAATTGCTACTGCGCCTGTTGCTAGCCATTTCAAAGCTTATGCAGCTTTTATTCTGTTTGGTTATCATGTTTGCATAATGGAGAAGCCTGAACACCAGTCTGTCAGCAAATATAGGTCTGGTATTTGGGGACAGAACAAGACAAATAATTGGCTAGGATCTCTCAATTCTCTTTTAAACAGATGTAAAGAGCTTCTCTAGAGTTATACTACTGTACTTCAGCCCTTTGTCTTTCACCATAATGCATTGTAATGTCTTAAAGATTGGAACTCAGGAACAAATGTTAGTTGGCATGTTTGGATCACATTGTTAGTCCAGTTCAGCCATTTTGAAGCCTAAAAGACATAATAATGCCTTCACCAATGCCTCTGTTAAGTACTCTGACAATATAAGTAAACTCTGTACTTAAATTGCCAATTCTTTTAAAGTGTTGTCGAAGGCTTTCATAGCCAGAATCACTGGGTTGCTTTGAGTTTTCCAGGATGTATGGCCATGTTCCAGAAGCATTCTCTTCTGATGTTTCACCCACATCTATGACAGGCATCCTCAGAGGTTGTAAGGTTATACAGCCTAGGAAACTCACATAAACCCAATTCTTTTAAAGCTTCAATACTAGCTAAAAAGTTAACATGTTACATTTACACTTCTAGGTCTCACGAAATAATTACTGCTTGAGTTAAAAATTCTAAGAAGTGCCTCTTTTTCCAAAAATAACAAAAGCTAAACATTTTCGTTACTTTGATTTATTTTTAAAAACTAAATATTACAAGCCACAGACATGATCTAGTCACCACATTGTTGTCCTGTTCACTTTGTTGTTGCCCCAACAAACACAACAGAACAAGGCAACACCATGAGCCACAACAGAAACAGATATTCCTGATATTTCATGAAATATTCCTTTCCATCCAACCAGTAAGGTCACAAACATCTGTCAGGGGTACTTTATGCTTTTCCTGCATGACAGGAGGTTGGACAAGATGGCTCATGTGGTCTCTTCCAACTCTATTACTATGTGATTCTATGAGCACTGTAATTACCATACAGAAGTAATTAAATTATTTCAATTACCATTTCAGATATATTTCAATAAGAGCAAAGTGACCTCTCATTAGGTTACAGGAACGTACATTTTTACTCATTCCATCTTTTACATGTAACTTTTCAGATGCTCCCCTTCTTCTGGATAAAATTACAGGAGATCTTTTCACTCTTTTTGGTATTGTTCTGCTATTTGAACCTTAGTGTTCTTTGTGAATAAGATTAGATTTAGTGCAAAAATGCAATTTTCACAGAACATTGCACAAACTAGAAATTCCCCCTAGAAGCACTAATCTTTTTTCCTGTAGGATTAACAATTTTAAATAATCCTCCGTAAATTCACAATTGAGTGAACAATTGGCTGAATCCAAGAAAAAAAAAAAGGATATTATTTATATCACTGATCCAACGTAATGTTTGTAGTTGGACTAAACAAGATATGTGTGTGAACAATGTGTGGCTGAAATAATACTTTAAAGTAAGGCCTTTAAAATCTGGAATAAGACAAACATTTTGAACACAAAGCATTCTGAAAACAGTATTCTATGCACTATGTGAAGAATAGCTTTCCCTGCCATTTATTTTATAGTTGAAGTAAATTTGTATTTTTTTAAAAAAAAGTTTAGGTCTTTGTATAAATGATTCTCTGTTATAAAATTGTGGCTTTAGTTTTACCATCTTCATGAGAAGCATTTGGTGTGCATATAGCAATTTTGCTGCCATGGAATCCACACAGACAAAAAATTTGAGATCTACCCTTAGCCTTCCTAGTTGTGTGCCAAATGCACTTTTATGATTAGAAACAGGACAAGTGTCAATTGAGTCCCGAGCACGGATCCTTAAATTAAATTTCTGGTTAAAATGTTTGTTTACCCCTGTGGGATTGGCTCCCTTAGTATTAACTGACAGGTTCCATTCTAGATGGGAAAAGACACTGGATGAGAAACTAGGTGAACTGGGTTTCTCACAAACCGCTATTTTGGCAATGGGGTATATGAAAGCAAAAAAGAAAATATACCAGCAAATTATAGATAATGAGTTTCAGTACAATGTAAATGAAGCTATTGCACATCTTGAATTCAGAGACAGGCATCAGTCTTTAATGTTAGCAAGTCATTTAAATATTTTAAGCCTTCCAAAATACAGAAAAGCATTCTCCCAAGCAAAATATAATGTATTGCCTTTAGCCTTAGAGGGGAGATATAACAATGTCCCCTATGATGTGCACTTATGTCCTTGTGGCGTTGGCTCAGTGGAGCCAACACCACAAAAACCAATGAGTTTTACATAGACTATTCACTAGCAGATCAGAATCCAATTCATAAACTTAAGGAATTTTTTTACCTTTATTTAATAATATTTATTTTTATATAACCTTGTTATTAATATTATTTGTTCAGTTCTATTTGTTTATCTGATCTGTTGATCATAAAAATGTATTCATTTGTTTTCTCAATCTGTTGCATTTTGTGATGAAAGGCTTTAAAATACTGGGTGGTAACAAACTGAAACACTAGAATCAGTTTACATGATTCTCCATCACTTACAATGGTGGCATTCTTCTAGTCACAGAATCATATGTTGTGCTACATATGGCGAATGAGTTATTTGTCATAGCACAACACATGTTCTGCTGATGGTAGAAGAAGTGGAGTTGTGTATACAGCAATGTTGTGCATTGCGCTATGCACTGTCAATTGTGGTTGGACATTGCACATTGTTCATTTTGTGTGGCACAAATGTTTACTGGTATGCTCCATGAGGGTTGCATTGTGCTGGTACAGCATAACTCTGCCTGCAGTTATTTATGTTACACTGATGGGTGTTGGATTGCAGCTGGTATTTGTTTCTTGTAGGTCAAAATCGCTCATGATATTAATTAAAATGAAGACATTGTGACAATAAGAAGCAAAGTTTACCTGCTCTAGAATCTCACAAAAGAAAGTTTTCCATTTTACAGTGTTGCATTGTGCCTATATATATATATATATTTAAATAAAATCGCTAGATGCAAGGTGGGAAGAATGTGCTCTACCTGATGTTTTCAGTGTGCAGCTTCCATCAGCCCTAGGCAACATAGTTAATGCTGGAAAACCTGGGTTGTAGTCCAACACATCCCTACAAAAGAGCCTAGGATTTACTATTACTTTTAATGCATTGGCCCCAAATGTTTAAAGAAAACTACTGCATCAATGTTGAGTCATTAGGAGGAATTTATAAATGAGTGGACCAGGATAAGGGTTTCTTCTTATTCCCCCATTTCATGAAGTTAAATCTAGTGATGATTAAGTGAGATTTCTCCTTGCAAGGAAACTATAATCTCTTCACTGTAAATTAATATGCACCAAGGCTGGGTCTTGGCCACTTGACTATACTTATAACATCTTCCACACTCTAATAGTAGAACAACAAAACTATACAGGAAAATGGTTCCTTATAACAAACCATTGGGAGTTTGTGTGGTGGTATCAGAATGATATCTTTTTTTTCTTTAACCTGTGGACCAGTTGGAACAGAAGTCAACAACTTGTAACAGGGAGATGCAACTGATAACAGCACTTGATTATGGCAATTGTTCCAAAAGTTTGGACTATGTGTTTTGGACTTCAATTCCCAGAAGCCCCAGCTAGCTTGGACAACAGTAAGGAATTTGGGGAGCTGAAGTGAAAAACCTCTGGATAACCAACATTTGGGGATCCCATGTCTAGGGCATGGGGGCCCTGGCCTCTGCCATCTTGAACTCTCTCCTTTCTTGAAATCCATCTGAACAGTTCTTCAGCAGATGAGTTTGTGGCTGCCAAGGAGAAAATGAGTCCCTTTGAGGAGATGAAGTGGGGTATAAATATAAGAATAAGGCAGTGACAAGGGGCCAACAGAAGGGTGCAATCAGGGGCTAAATGGATCACAACATTTGCATGATCATGTTGAACAGTGGTTCCAGACTTCTATCCACTATGTGCTCCTCTGTAGATATATGTGCATGGATATACTGATGCACACATATATAGAATTTTTGATTACACTGAGAAAATCTCACAAATGTGCAAGAATAAGCAAATAGATACATACAATTGATATGGTTACAAACATGGGAATCAATGAAGGTGAGAGCCTATAAAAGTTTGCATAGTCAATTGTGATTGGAAATGCAATTATTATTTTAAGCAGTGGTGCTTGTAAGATGTGCATTTAACTCACCAGGAAGCGGCTGAGCATTTGAAAAGGACTAGCGTGGTATAAAGATGGTGATTCTACAAACAGTATGGCAACGGTGCTAGAAGCTGAGAATTTAAGAACAAGCCTGCTCATCTCTGACAAAAAAGAAAAAGAAAGGAAAGGAAAGGAAAGAAAGAATCTATTTTAATACTGTATGGGACAGAAAAGAACATCTCAGCCTCACTCAGTGTGTGAAGGATACTTATCAAAAGCACACTAATGGCTTTGTGCAGTAATTTAAATGATTCCTTTGAATTTTGTCAGTTATAATTGGTACTTTATAATGAAACGGAGATGCTTTAAAAATATCTACAGTATCTCATTAAAGGTTTCATTTCTGCAGTGACTGGTGCCCTCTGGTGGTTTGAAGTTGCTCCATTTACTCCAAATATATTCTATAGAGTTCTCTTGCTAACAAGTCAATACATAATTTTAGCAATAATGATGTATTTTACTAACTGCTATACCCAATGATCACATTCCTTGTCAATATATTATTATATATTTTCAGCTATAACCAACCAAGCATAACAGGAATAAATAAAAACTAGACAAGTAGGATGGGGTTGAGACTGAATTTTATGTTCTGTATTCTTTGTTAGAATTATTATATTTGTTTATTTATTTAATTTAAAAAGCATTGAACACATCACAAAATTTTAACATTACAGGAAGCACCCACTTTAAAGTTATCCTTTTCTCTCTGTGCTATTGTAGTACGAAAATAGAGACTTAAACTGCAATGTTGTGCCTGCTTACATACGTGTATATGTTACAGAATTTGATAGAAATTATTTCTGATTAGATATGCATGTGATTCCACTGTTATGTTTCTTATGCTGTTGAGCATTGTTGCTCTCATGTTGTGTGTGATTGTATTTGATTTAATTAAGCATGCAATCCCCTCCCCCCATTGAAAAAAAGATCCATATAGTTGCATATAACCACACAGGCACATATTAAATGAATATGTGAGGAGGGACCAAAATTGCACCTGCTATCAACACTTCTGCATCCCTTAATTCATTAGGACAGAACAGGTTGGTGGTTCAAATCTGGGGAGTGGGGTAAGCTCCCGTCATTTGAACTCTAGCTTCTCATGCAGGGGCATGAGAGAAGCCTACCACAGGATGGTAAAACATCAATCATCCGGGCATCTCCTGGGCAGGCATGTAGCCAGGGGGGGCTAAGGGGGCTTCAGCCCCCCCCCCCCGAAATTCTCAGGGTGGTCCACGAAAAGGCCTTACTGGTACATTATTTAAACTGTTATGCTGTTATGTTTATTCATATCATGATCTGATCACCATGCTCATTATATCCCACATTAATCGGGTTATTGGGATAACAATACAAAAGGTTTGGTACGGTAGACCCTCTTCCACCCAGTCTCAGCCCCCCCGAATCAAAATCCTGGCTACAGCCCTGCTCCTGGGCAATGTCCTTGCAGACAGCCAATTCTCCCATACCAGAAGTGACTTGCAGTTTCTCAAGTCACTTCTGACAAGAAAATAAAATTAGGACAAGAAGAAGCATCATGTAGTGGTACAGACATTGCCTTGAATGTTCTGATATTCTTTTTCATTAGCCATGCTCACTAGTACTGCTATGGCTTGCACTCCATCAATTTCTGCAGATCCCTACCCCTGCATGTAATAAGAGTTCAAATGGTTGTGTATAAGAATCTCCCATGTGAATGGAACTCTGAATGCTCACTGTTTTTGCTCATAATCAGTGCACATAACATCTCAGTACACTACATGTAAAAACACATATTCACACTATTTCTAAACACAGAACTGGCAGTGTGCATAGCAAGCCAGTTTAATGTTATTACAGACAGATAACTAGGGCCCCATCTGCACTGCCATATAACTCAGTTTGAAATGCATTATAATGATCAGTGTAGACTCATATAATGCAGATTGAACTGCACTGAACTGGATTATATGAATCTAAACTGCCATGTAATCCAGTTCAATGCAGTTAATCTGCAATCTGAAACTGGATTATATGGCAGTGTAGATGGGGCCTAGTATAAGCTTGCCTTCCACATTTACTGAATGTGTGAATAACAACTGTGTAGTGCTACGAGGCTACTGTCATTATAAGTGATTTTACATACAATGTCTGCACCAGCTGGAGTGACTTATATTGGTTCTCAGTTCCAACAAAAATATTAATTGATGAACCATACATGACTGACTACACTAAAAGGACGTAAAGCCAATTCTGACTGGAAATGGAATTGCTATTTTAAGAGTAGGGCTCGAAAATGTGAGCACACCAGTTTAGGTTGTAGCAACAGTAATTCATTGACTGTACCTGCCTTTGATACTTTCCATCTTGAATTGGGGCACACAGTTATACTTTCATTTGCAGCTATGGTCAATGGAACAAGGAAGTCTCATGACCTGCTGCTGCAAATAAGAGTTGCCTCCATGCATCTAACACAATTAGAAATAAATAAATCCACAGAAAGAAATATTTACAGCTTCAGATCTTATAGTTCCTTAATGTAGGGGGGGGGATGTTTCCCTTGCCCAGGAAAGTACTTCATTTCACCCACTAAGGTAGAATTCTGTTGGGAGTTATGTGACCAAGAAATTAAAGGGGAAACATGGAGTGTGATATGTTCCTTGCAAGTGTGTCAAATTCTCCAATATTTCACAATGAATTTAGAAGATTTTTTTGAAGGCAAAACTCTATAGTATTATAAGTCAAGTGGTGACATGTTTTTTGTAAGCTTTTTCCCAAACTGTTGGAAGTTAGTCCCAGAGCTGAAATCACAATAACTCCCACAGATGCATTGATAGAACACAAAATTCTAAATGTACATCTAAATATCCAGTGATTTAGATTTGTTGATTAGGCATGGTTTAGAACCCAAAAATAGGAAATTGGAAATCTAATGGGGATTTTTTTTGATTAGTAAAAGAAAGACTTACAAAAAAATTTCCAAAAATTTCTAAAATGTAACTTAATTACTAACGAAATTCGTTAGTAGTTCGTATGCCAGAGCATGCGCATTACAGATGGTTTTGGCCTACAACTCCCAGAAATCCTAACAGCTGGTAAATTGGCTGGGATTTCTGGGAGTTGTAGGCCAAAACTTGAATAAATCACACTGAATTCTAGATGGGACTCTCCAAATAGGAAGGAGGGAAGGAGGGAGGGAGGGAGGGGGTATTCTATTCTTGGAAGCAGCAAAAAGGAGGAGCCCCCTCGCTCCTCGCTGCCTCTCTCTCACCCCGATCCTGAGGGAGCGAGGGCCCAAGTTTGCCCAGGCTGAGAGGAAAAGGAAGAGGCCTGAGGCTGTGAGGAATGGTGGGAGTTGAAGTCCAAAACACCTACCTTGAGGGCTGAAGTTGGCCCCTGCGATGGGGCAAGGCAAAGCAACGGGGAAGAGAAGGGAGGGGGGGAGAAGCCAGCAGGAAAGAGGAGGGGGCAGAGAAGCATCTGAGAGAGTGCAGGGAGAGAGAGGAGGAGAAGCGTGTGTGTGTGTGTGAAGCTGGCCCCTGCGATGGGGCAAGGCAGAGCAATGGGGAAGAGAAGGGAGGGGGGGAGAAGCGTGGAGGACTACACTTTCCAGAATGCATTGCTTAGCAGCAGCGTCACTTCCAGTTCCCCATAGAAATGCGGGAAAAAGAAGAAGCTGAATGAAGGCGGGAAGGAAATGAGGGGGAGAAGACAGGGAGAAGTGAGTACGTAGTACAATAATTAAGAATTTATTATGATCATAACGCAAATTGTTGGCCTCAAGGACCGTAAAAGAAAGTCTACTTCCTGGTTAGCTGCCGTGATGCGTATAAACTAGAAAGTCCCATTACATACGAATCACTTACGATTTCTTTTCATTTTCATAACTTTTTTCTCATGCCTATTGTTGATGGCTCTCCAGTTTTGTTACTTTGAGTGGCATAAAATGTAAACTTTTAGGCTATGCTTTCTGACCAATTTACCAGATATTAAATACTAACAGAAGGCAAATATATCCCAATATGTACAATATGTGAATTACCATTGCACATCAAATATCATGAAAAGCTTTATTGTACCAGTGCAGCAAAATTATATATCCAAATTCCAAATGATACCAAAGTGCTAATCAAATATCAAAATGAAATACCACACCCTGGGGGAGCAGTTATCACTTCAAATCTTGGAATTTCCCCAGTCTTTTTATCTTTCTTTCTTGTATGTCAGCAGTGATATATCAGCCATACAGAGAAAGAATAATTAAACATATACAAAAGGGTATTTGGAGTGCAACTTTGATTTTCATTAAATAAGTACAAGCATCTTTTCAGATAGACGATAGATCGATGATAGCTAGAAACAGATAGATATCTTAAATTCCTGTCGTGCTGTGAGCCACAAAACTGCTTCTGGTACTACCATTAAGAAAATATTGAGTAGCAGGAGGAGGCTGAAGTCCCTGCAGCAGATGCCATCTGTCCTCGATATACCCAGGCAGATGCCACAGCTGTGCCAATTGCTCATGTCTTTCCTGCGTGTTCAAGGTTCTCCTAACTTTCCTGTGACAAATGTGACTCTTTTGCCAAGAAACTATCCTGCCAAACAACCATCCTTTATAAAGCAGAATCATTCCCTGGCTGTCAATTATACTCCAAGTCAGAATGTTGGCACGGTTTACCAGCATATGCATTTAGGATTACTTTAACAACTGGAGAGCAATTGTATTGTTATCACAGTTGTACACATAACCTTTTATGCTCCTGTTAATGTGAACTACATAGCTCAGCTCAGGAGCAGCTGCCAAACCAAAATAGTCTCTCTCACACACGTGCTGAGTCCAATAATCATTTGAAAGGATAAATGTTTTTCTTAGTAAAAATCAACAGGTGTGAAAATGTTCAAGGCAGCAAACAAATGTTTTTTAAATTGGCCCACAGAAGGAGAGTATAAGATATGACAAATATAGAAGGAGGAGGGAGAGAACATTATATTTATGTTAAACACTTTAAAGCAACAAAAGTTGAGAGAAAGAGTTTGCAAAACAATTGCATCACCCAAGTTCTTCAAATCACACAATAAGAGGGGAAAGAAACAATAACTAAACATTATAATTATTTGTATAATATGAGAAGGAAAACTTTTGTCGTGTAAAATATTTTGTAGCACAGTTTCATATTAGTGACCATCCTGGCTATAGTTTTTGGGATCAAAGCTCAAAATATCTGATAGCTAAAATTACTCCTCCATCTGTTCAAGGCAGTGGTTCTCAATCTTTTTTTTTTTGACCAGGGAACTCTTGACCAGAGACCACTTTGACCAGGCACCACTCTCCAACATTAGTACCAAAAGAGTTACAAAGATGTTTTTGGTCAACTTCAGATTCAGTTTGGTTATTTGGGGTGCTGATTCAGGGCCCCTCCACACAGCCCTATATCCCAGAATGTCAAGGCAGAAAATCCCACAATATCTCCTTTGAACTTGGATATCTGTGTCCACACTCAGATAATGTGGGATTTTCTGCCTTGATATTCTGGGATATAGGGCTGGAAGGGCCCACAGAAAATTGCATTGAATACACCACATAGCTCTAGTTTCTGTTACAGAACATATGCCATCCAGTAGTTGTCATCTGCTTGGCCACAGAAAACCATGTTTATTAAGCCTTTTTTTAAATTAACTTCACTTATACCCTGTCAACCATCTCCCAAAGGGACTCAGGGCGGCTTACAAGAGGCCAAGCCCAATAACACATAATAACAACACAACAGCAATTATAAAACAATACAAAACCATTTCGGGTGGGCCAAATGTGAATATTAAATTTTAAAAAATAGACATTAGATGCTGACAGAGTAGATTTTATAGCAGGAAGGTTTCAAGAACAATGTGAGGCAGACACCCAACAGGTAATTAAAGTACTTCTGAGGACATATGCAGGGATTGAACACAGCAGGGTGTTATTTACTTTATTCAGGGAAGGCACATTGGAACAGCCACGTCTTCAGGCTCCTCCTAAAAACTGCCAAAGTGGGAGCTTGCCTGATCTTCTTGGGGAGCGAGTTCCAGAGTCAGGGGCCACTACAGAGAAGGCCCTCTCCCTTGTCCCCACCAACCTCGCTTGCGAAGACAGTGGGAGGAAGAGTAGGGTTTATCCAGATGAACGGAGAGATCGCCTGGGTTCGTAGACAGAAATGCGTTCACGTAGGTAGGCAGATCCCAAACCATTCAGGGCTTTGTAGGTAAGAACCTGCACCTTGAATTGGGACCAGAAGATGAATGGCAGCCAATTGAGCTCCTTAAACAGCCTTGGCACTATAAGAAGGTTTCTCGAGACCAGTCACTCTCATTGCAACGGTGTAGTAACAGTGAGGCTACGAACCATATTTTAGTTCTTACGGACCACAGATTGGGAACAACTGAGTATATGCAATCAAACTTTAATGAGGATTTCTAGCCATACAAATTGCAAAATGCAAAACTATCACCAGATTAAAGAATCAAAAGAAAACTGAATTGACTAATTAAATTAAATGGGAAATACCCCTCCCCCAATGATTGTGTGAACTAATTGGGGAAAAATGAACCAATTCCTATGCACACTGCACATATCTTGTTTGTAATGCAAAAGAGAGGGGAGGAAGGAAGGAAGGAAGGAAAAAGAAGGAAGTTAGGAAAGAAGGAAGGCAAGAAATAAAGAGGAAGGAAGAAAACAAAAGAAAAGAAAGAGGAGAAAAGGAAGTAGTAAAGAAAGAGGGAAATAAAAAAGGAAAAAGAGGGGGGAGGGCAGTCAGGCAGGTGCGCTGAGCTGTGACCCAAGCTGGGTGTTGGTCACCTTCTGCTGCCAGCAGACCATGTCAGTGGGCTTGGCATTGAAGGAGTGGGCAATGCACTGAGCAATGAAGAAATAAAGTTGGAACTGGAGTCGCTTCTCCTTCTCCCCTTCTGCAACCACTCTTGCTACTCCCAGCCATCACTCCATACCAAGGGGCTGGGGCTGGCCTGCCATGCTGCGGACAAGGAGGACTGAGGTTTGGAGTTGGCTGGCCATGACAATCCCAATGCCACTTCCTTGGCCACTGCCCCTTTATGTCGGTCTAGGCTCTTAGATGGGTGAGCTCTCTGGGCACTGTTTGTAACCAGTGCCTCCTGCCACTCTTCCACCAGAACTGTGTTAGATTCTTCCTCACTGGAGTGTTCCTTCCCCAACAAAACCAGGTCTGATGGCACAGAGAGGGGGATAAGTGGTGGCAGTAAAGGAGGAGGCAACAAAGAAGATGGAGGCATTGGGAGAACCTCGTCCTTCTGGTCCACAGCTAGGCCCACAGGGGGCTGTGACTCCTTGAAAGCCTCATACATCATGCTGTTGGCAGCACCAGAGAGGCCTCATTCTTCCACAGTTTAAGCAACAGATCACTAGATGATTGTTAGGATCATTTTTTATTCTTAATTATATGGTTCAATGAAAAGAAAGGAAAGAGAGAGGGGTCATTACCTAGAGAGTAGTTCCAAGAAACCTCTCAGTGGTTTCAAGTTTTCTAACTTAAAATATATTTTCTTCAACCACTCAGATCTCTGTGCAATGATAGCCATATTAAACAAGACAAATCAATTTCACCAATGGAGATTAAATGACAACCTTCTAAAATTAGAGAAAGGTTTTAAAAAAATAAGGCGAACCTAAAGGAATTTTTCATCGAAAATAATACCCCGGACATGCCAATAAGAACCATATGAGATAACTGCAAGGCAGTGATGAGGGGTCATCTCATCCAACAAAAAGCCTACAAAAATAAACAAAAAAAGTAATACATAGAATCCAAAAAGCGATAGAAGACACAGAAAGCAAACTAAAAATGACCCTAAAAGTATAGAAATAAAACTAGAACTTGAATTTTTGAAAAGACAAAGAGAGGTGATAGAAACAGAACAACTAGCCAAACAGCTAAAATACATAAAGCAATACAATTTCCAAAATGCAAACAAACCCAGGAAGTAGCTTGCAGGGAGACTAAGGAGCAAAAGAAAAAGTAGTCACATATCAAAATTCTGTAATGAGGGCAAGATCTACATCTCAGACAAAGATATAGCAGAACAATTCTACAATTTTTATTGGAAACTATATACAAGAGATCAAATAAAAAGACCGAAGGGATCTCTGGGGAACATATGGGAGTAGACGGTCCCTCGATCAATTAAAAAGACCGAAGGGATCTCTGGGGAACATATGGGAGTAGACGGTCCCTCAAGTACACCGGCCCCAGACCATACAAGGACTTAAAGGTCAAGACCAGCACTTTGAAGGTGATCTGGTACTCGATTGGCAACCAGTGCAGTTGCTGCAGAGTTGGAGTGATATGGCTCCTGGCCGGTACTCTTGCCAGGAGTCTAGCTGCTGCATTCTGCACCAGTTTGCATTTCTGGATAACCGCCAAAGGTAGACCAATGTAGAGGGTGTTACAGTAGTCTAGCCTCAAGATGACCGTCGCCTGGATCACTGTAGCTAGGTCACTCCCGGTAAGGTAAGACGGCAGCCCCCTAGCATGTCGCAGGTGGAAAAAAGCAGATCTGCTGACAGTGGAGATCTGGGCCTCCATAGTCAGCAGCGGGTCCAGTTGGATCCCCAGACTCTTTACTAAGGATGACGGGCATAATGCCTTGCTGTCCAGAGTAGGCAGCTGGAGCTCACACCCTCCCCGCGCATGACCCAGCCATAGGATCTTTGTTTTTGATGGGTTCACTCTCAACCAGCTGGCTCGTAGCCAACCAGTCACAGCTTCAAAGCACAGTTGGAAATTATTGGGTACAGAGTCCGGCCGGCTGTCCATCCTCAGCACCAGCTGGGTGTCATCACCGTACTGATGACACTCCAGACCAAAGCTCCACACCAGTTCGACAAGTGGTCGCATATAGATGTTGAATAATAACGGGGAGAGGATGGCTCCCTGGGGGACCCCACAGTTTAGCGAGAGTCTCTCAGAAACCATACCTCCCCTCTCCACTCGCTGTCCCTGATTCAGGAGGAGGGCACCCATTTAAGGGCAGTTCCCCTATCCCCTGTCACAACTAAGCAGTGGGTTAACAACGCGTGGTCTACTGTGTCAAACGCCACCGTAAGATCCAATAACACGAGCAGCACCGATCCGCCTTGATCCAACTGGCATCAGAGTTGGTCTGTGATGGCAACCAGCACGGTCTCTGTCCCATGCCCAATACAGAAGCTGGACTGGTAGGGATCTAATCTGGCCGTGTCATTTAAGAACTGCTGCAGCTATGACAAAAACTACCAGAAAGAATTGGCACTATGTGATATGAACACAGAGAAAGCATTCGACAAGATACACTGGGATTTGTTCCTGTTACTTATCCAAGAACTGAATATGGGATTCCATTTTACGAAAGCTATAAAATCAATATATAAGAAGCAAGCAGCAAAGATAATAGTAAATGGACAGCGTACCAGGAGTATAAATGTAAGTAGAGGAACAAGACAGGATGTGTCCTCTGTCACCACTCTTATTTATATTAACATTGGAGATCTTACTAGAGAAGACAAGTCACTGATAGGAACCAGGATCAAAAAAGAAAACTTCAAATTGCAAGTATTAACAGATGACTTAATTTGCATTATTGAAAATCCGATTGTAAACATCAAATACTGGTTACAGATCATTGAAAAGTTTGGCACACTTTCGGGCTTTAAGATGAATAAAAAGAAAACAATGATAATGACAAAAATATGGACAAGACATGGGGAAAAAGGTTAGAAGATCTTTCAGAAATTCAAGTTACAAGCAAAATAAAATACCTAGGAATAGAAATAACACCTACAAACTCTCAACTACTCAAGAATAACTATGATAAGAAATGGAAAGATATAAAAAGGATCTGGAAAATTGGAAAAATGTAGGACTACCACTATTGGGCAGAATAGCAGCGATCAAAATGACCATATTACCAAAGACGTTATACAAGTGTTTATTTATTTCAAACAATATTTATTTATTTCAAACAATACCAATAATAAGAAATACCCAAACCTTCAAAAGATGGAATTCTGACCTACGAAGATTTATCTGGCTCAGGAAAAAAAGCAAGGATTACATTTAAGAACCTTGCTGATGAAAGATGCAGGTGGGGCCTATTTATTTCCCGCATTTTACCTCGCTCTTCTCAACCGCCGGTGGGGGACTCAGAGCGGCTTCCAGGAGGCACAATTCGATGCCCATACAATAAAACACAGTATAAAACACAGTATAAAAACCCTCAATCATTCAACAATAAAATACATTAAAATACAATTACATTAGCATATCCTATGCATTCATTTATGTTAAAAACAGTGTTCCGTCCATAAAAGCAATTGAGCCCTATTCAACAACTTTCCATTAAAATCCAGTCTAAAATGCTGCCTTGTGCTAATGTGCGAATGCCTGGTCCCATAGCCAGGCTTTTACTTTTTTCCTGAATGTCAGGAGGGATGGAATTGATCGTATGTCGCTAGGGAGCGCATTCCACAGACGGGGAGCCACGACTGAGAAGGCCCTCTCCCTCGTCCCCACCAGCTGCATTTGAGAAGCTGGCGGGAGCGAGAGAAGGGCCTCCTCGGATGATCTTAAAGTACGGGGTGGGATGTAGTGGCAGATGCGTTCGGACAAGTAAGCTGGGCCAGAACCGTATAGAGCTTTAAAGGTCAAAACCAGCACATTGAATTGAGCCCTAGGGCTCCCCGACTTAAAATTATACTTTGAAGCCTGCACCTTGGACTGAGTCAGAAACTGGACAACATTGAAAAACAAAAGACTACTTTCATTGGAAGGATTCGACTTAAGACAAGGTTGGCATGCCTATGTCTGGTACAATAAAAGGAAAAAAGAAAAGAATTTCACAAACCATTTCGTCAGAGCTGCCCTTATAAAGGTGTGGGAGGATTACTTTTACCACAAAATAACCCCCCACTTTGGATTAACCCACTTGAAGCTGACCAAAGAAGAGGATCTGGCAGAGAATCATGCCCCCCCTTCCTTACAAAGAAATCCTAAAGAGACAAATGGGAAGTTTATGATAAAGACACAAAGGAATTAAATGAAAAGTTTAAACACATTTCATGGTTCCAATATAGACAAATCAGAGAACATTATAATGTGGAAAAGAAAAGAGGCTTTATGGCAAAGGAGATGGTAAGGGATAAATTAATGCTCTCACAAAGCAAAACCATCTCCAAAATTTACAAGAAACTCTCAGAATGGGCGTAGGAAAAAGAGACAATCAAAGACTGGTAAAGTGAGCCTCAAATGTTGGATGCACTATAGGACTCAGCGAATGGGAATTAATATGGAAAATTAAAATAAAATACACTTATTCATATGAACTACAGGAAAACTGGAAAAAATGCAATGCCAATGGTATCACACATCTGAAAAATTAGCCAAGTGTTATAAGAATTTGAAAAGAATAAAGACAACCTCCTCATCTATTTAACAACTGCTACAAGAATAGTACTCGCAAGGCATTGGAAAACAGAATCAATCCCAACGAGACAAGAATGGCTGACAAAAATGATAGAGATTATGAAAATGGAGCTACTAACTCAACGACTAGCTCACAACCAAAACAGAAATAGAAAAGAGGCAGACTTGTCACATCTAACCACCTTTCTGAAACAAGAGTAGATGAAGATTATGCTATGAATGAAAGAACAAAGAACCGCTTAACCATTTGGAGCAGATAATCAACCTAGGAAAGAACCAGCAAAGAAGAACCCCAACAACCCTGGGCCATGGTCAAGAGTAAGGATGAACTGTAAGTATCCCGCTAACCCCCTCCTCACTCTTTTTCTCCCTTTCCCCCCCTTTCTCTCCCCTTTCTATTCATTTTTTAAAATCTGCAAAACAAAACCAATAAAGATACCAAAAAAAGAGGAAAATTTTCAGTCTGTTGCAAAGACACTGATAAAACAGTGAGGGCTGAGTTTGATTCGGGAGGGGCTGAGTCTGAGTAAGAGAGGGACTACCCTACCAAACCTTTTGTATTGTTATCCCAATAACCCCATGAATGTGGGATATATTGAGCATGGTGATCAGATGATGATATGAATAAACATAACAGTTTAAATAATGTACCAGTAAGGCCTTCTCACAGACCACCCTGAGATTTGGGGGGGGGCTGAAGCCCCCTAACCCCCCCCCCCCTGGCTACATGCTTGCTAATAATCAATTAAACATGTGAATGAAATGCTATTTCAGGAGTGAATTTCCTTTCCTAGGGGTAGATTTCTCTCACTTCCTGTTGTCTCAACCCCATTTGTAACTATGAGCCATTTATGAGTCAGTTTGTAACTCGGGGACTGCCTGTATATGTGTTTTTTACACAAAGAGGAAGAATAGTCATATATATATTATATATATATATATATATATATATATATATATATATAAAAGACTATTCTTCCTCTTTTAAAACACTATATATATATATATATATATATATATATATATATATATATATCACTATTCCCATAGTGATTTGATTTTCATCCTACCCATTACACTCATCTCAAACAGAAGGTAAGTGCATGAAATTTAAAATGGCCTAGGAAAGGATGGTCAGTCCCAAAGTCAAGTGAGCCCTTACAAAAACAATTTAGTTTTTGGTCAGAAAGAAACATTCAACTAGTTCATCCAGAAGAGGGTGCTGTTTTCCTATAGAAGGCTTTCACAGTAAAAACTCCAGGAATGCAATGTACACACACACACAACTAATATGCCAAAGGAGCTTGCAAGCAAAATCAGAAAGGTTTGCTTCTCATTGACATGATATTTTTAAACATTTTACTGGAAAACAGAAGGGCAGTGAATCTTTTTAGACACATGCAGATATTTTTAGGGATGGTATTTTTATTCTACTTTTTCTTTTTTTATATAAATTAAAGCCAACAACAAAACTATTAGTTAAGAATAATTTTAAAAATAGCATCCATGGAAAAGAATGTATTAAAAATCACTGGTAACATTGCTAACAATTAGAAAGATATACAAAACAGTAACCAAAACATAAGGCTTGGGAAGATTATTTAATAACATTCTAAGTCCTTGTCATGGACTTTAGTCTATAATGTTTCATTTGCTATCTATATTAAGGTAAACTTTATGCACTGTCTTTTAGAGGTAATATGGTAGGGGGATCTCAGAAGGGGCGTGAGAGAGGAATATTGTGGTGATTGGTAGAATAGCAGAGGGATTTGAATAAAGTTAATGATGTCAGTTGATATAGTTCAGGGCTGGCCAACTGGCGGCCCGGGGGCCGTATATGGCCCCCAGCTCCTTCCCTGTGGCCCCCTAAGCTTTTTAATAAAAAATAAAAATAACAAATAAATAAAATAATAATATTTAAAAAATTACCCACTTCTGGGTTCCAGAGCAAGTATCGCGAGACTGCGGAAGCCACACGGGATTCCGCTCTCAACGTGAGATCACACCGAAATCTCGGCTACTTAATCCCTGCGGCCCACGCAGACGCGATTTGGACCTTCTCGGCTGCTGCCTCGGTCGGTCGTCGCCTCTGCTCGTGGTCTGGCTACTCCTGGATCCTGCGCATTTGGGAAGGTAGGCTAACCTTTGGGAAGGTATGGCTAACCTTTATGTTATTGCATTATGATTAATTTGATTGTATGGATGCCTCTTATGTATTCCCTCCCTGCATTTCCCTTAGTAAAAGATTATATTTGATTGTATGGATGCCCCTTTGTATTCCCACCCTGCATTTCCCCTTAGTAAAAGATTATATTTGATTGTATGGATGCCTCTTATGAATTGTAAGTAAATTGGAGCTGGGGGAGGGGTGGGGAGGAGCCGGGGGTGGGGCGGGGGCGGAGCCGGGGGCAGGGGCAGACCCTTCGGCCCCCCTGGTCATCAGTGACCGGAATTCAGGCCCCTGGGTTGGTAGAAGTTGGACAGCCCTGATATAGTTGGGATTGAGAATGTGTGGAGGAATTAGCAGTGTTGAGGCTGAGTGAGCAGGTCAGTATGGTTTAGGAATTAATGTAAAGTGTTTTAGCACTGAGGCCCCTTCTACACTGCCATATAAAATCCAGATTATCTGCTTTGAACTGGATTATATGGTAGTGTATTTGATAATCTGGATTATATGGCAGTGTTATGTAGCCATGTATTATGTAGCTCAGGGTTGTACTTTGCCATGTAGGCACCTTTTGCTTTTCTCTTGCTGTGAGTTCAATATGCTTGGCAGCATGTTCAAGTATTCTTCTAATGACCACCAGGGGCGGACCAAGCTCCAGGGGGTACGCAAAAAATTTGTCCCCCAGTGCACATGCGCCAATCTGGCTCCAAAGCGGGAGCCAGTATGCATGCGCGGACCTTTTCGCACATGCGCAAAAAGTCAGCGCATGCGGAAGCGCGGCCGGAGCGTCCCGGGCTGCCTAGCAAAGGCGCGGTGCGCGCGACGGCGGCTGCAGGGCCGGCCACGGAGGCCTGGCCAGTGTGGTCGCGGGGCAGTGCAGCACGGGCGCTGCGGCCGCCACGGTTGTTGGTGAGCCAGCGTGGCCGCGCCCCTCCCGGGTGACGTCGCCCCTCCCCGGTGACGTCGCCCCACGCGCCTGCTTACTTTGTCTAATGGACGAACCGGCCCTGATGACCACTAACATTTCCCCATGATTTCATCATTCTTTCAATTTCAATCTTGAAAAGGAGGACCAGAAGAAACCATTATGCATAATGACTGCTCAAAATAAACATTTTCCTGAAGTCTTCGTGTGGCTTTTAAAAAACTTTCAATTGAAGGAAATGGCCTATTAAAATAATAAATTGGTGCCAGCAAAATATGTATTTGGAGATAGTAAAGGCATAATATAAAAGAGAGCTTCCTACTGACTGGTCATGTGTGTGCTCAGGTTCCCTCGTGGTTTCACTTTGAGCTAAGCCTTGTCGTTTGACCTTTGTCTTACATCTTGTGTGTAGTGTGCTTGATGAAAATTTTGCCTTCCCTCCCTCCATTGTTTGTTGCAATTGATGGCAGTTTGTTATACCGAGTCTTTAGCTTTTTTTCTTAAAGCCAGAAGGGATGAAGCCTGCCTGATGTCACTCGGGAGGGTTCCACAGATGAGGAGCCACTTTGAGAAGGCCCTGTCTCTCATCCCCACCAATCACGCTAGCAAAGAAGGTGGGACCAAGAGCAGTGCCTCCCCAGATGATCTTAAAGTTCTAGTAGGCTCATAAAAGGAGATGTGTTCAGACAGATAAGTTGGACCAGAACGGTTAGGGCTTTATAGGCCAAGACCAGCACTTTAAATTGGGCTCAGTAGCATATCGGCATCCAGTAGCGCTGACACAACAGAGGAGGGGTTGTGTGCTCCTTGTACATCACTCTGGTTAGAAGTCTGACTTTCATCCATTGAAATAGTTGAAGCTTCTGGGTCATCTTCAAAGGCAATCCCACATAGAGCATGTATGCATGTGATGGGCGCTGTTAACATGAAATGATCCCCTTAGGCATGAAGTGATTCAATTTCATATGCTGCAGGGATGATTCTCTCTGCTTCCCTCTGGTCATGTGATGAGGTCCATAATCTCAGCTTTTCTTGTTCATTTTCTAAGGATTGTAAGGAGCTCACATGCAGCTGGTATTCTCTCTCTCTTTTTCAGTTTTCACTTATGAGTGCTGGGCCTTAATCCATTTCATGACAGTGTGTACAAACATGGAAGGTTTGAATCTCACCTTTCAGAGCCTATTTTTTCAAAAGAAGTCTGCGGAATGTAATTAAGACTTTGGGCTTTCTATCCCTATTTAAGAAGGGGTCAACTTTAGAAAATTAGCCACAAAATAAGGTTTAAATACCCCCTACTTCAGCAAACATCAGGTCTCCATATGCTTATGTATGTTCTCAAATTAAAGCACCATGCAGTGTGATCCTCTGAAAACTGCGAGCAAAAAACAAAAAACAGTACTAAATATTATTGAGTTCAATGCAATATGGTGGCATGTAAATTGTGATCGTGATCAGGGTTCAAATCTTGGCTTGGGCATGGAAACCCACTTGCTAAACTCATTTGGCCTCAAAGGAAGATAATGTTTTTACATGGCACTAAAACTCTTCTTTAGCAGAACTGCAATGTTTTCCGTAGCAGAGAAATTCTTATTTACAGGCTGCCAAGGCTTTACGTGCCTAAATGTTGTTCTCCAGGAGTAAATTAATAAGATTTATATTTCTCCCTACCCATTTTGCTTTGGCATTATGCACTGCTTTAATGCAGACTTTCAGAGCCTTCCCAAGTTGAAATCAGGTCCAGAAACAGACCCATATATAGGATTAGAGTCCAAAGGAGCTAACTCATACTTAGATAGACCTATGCCAGTTTTTAAACCCTGGGCTGATATGTAGATGTGAACTGGCATTTCTTGTCTACCTTGTATGGCAGCAAGCACTGTGCCGAAGGCGAATACATTACAGGCAACGCTGATAATTAACTTTTCTGAGACAAGCGTTTTCATCAAGCGATAGTGACGCTTCATTTCCAAAAGAAGGAAAAAAAATTTCCTCATGATACCTTTGAAAAAAGCTAATCCTGCAGTCAGTCTATGAGTTAAATCAACATGAGTTCAAAAGACAAACCTAGCCTTCTTTGAGTGAGGGAGTTTTCATGATTTGTACCTGTTTTCAGATGCATAACGCCCATGACTGGCTAAAACGGGATCTGACAGAGGATCTAGCCTGACAATATCATGTTTGTTCAAGAAAAGAGGATTAATCCAAAAGCTGTAAAACATTGTAAGATGAAGTCTTTATTTGGAATGTAGACACCATGTGAAGTCCCCATGGTTGTACATTTCCATAAAAAGAACACTTCTGCTTCTAGGAAAGATGGCACCTTGATCGGCATTTCCAAATAGGGTTCTGGTGTGGGCTGGAGGTGGGACTGTCCAGGATCTCCTTCATGCTACACACACCTACAGAACCTTTGATGTTTGTATTTGGTGAGGGGTTAAAGCTCTCTAACAGAGAATTCTAAATTAAACTACAAATTACAAGATTCCAAAAGATAGGGGTGATGCATTCAAAATGATGCTAGGGTGCTAAATTTTTCTAGTGTGAAAGAAATCTACTCCTTTGCCTTGCAGCGATCAATGTGAACTTTTTTCAATTTAAGACATTGCTTGCTAATGCCTGCAAATCACATCAATGCCAAATACATAAGAGTAGGAGCCATTAAAGAAGTTGTCAAACCTGTTTCTAAACCAAATAGTCATCTGTTTCAATCAATAGATGAAACAAAGGATGTTAAAATTAGATTCCATTGAAATCACTGTATCTCTGCAACCACGAACTGCCCATGAATGAAACTCCTACCACTTGAAAGGATGGGGCATAGAGTTTCTAATAATTAGATACATCACCCAGTATACAAACAGACCATAGTCTCAGTCATTCATAAGATGGTGACCCTGCAGTAAGAGACATGTTGCTGCAGTTCAGTAAGACCGAATCCATAATTGTGGTGCAGTATATGTTTCAATGGCATTTTGGCATTGATCCACCAATGCCAAAGAGCATTTATCATTGGTACTGACAATTTGAGGAAACAGGCTGTTTATATAAATGGAAGAGCACAGGGTCCATCATTTTGAAATATCCTCTATAACAAACATTAGGGTTGTGAGAAACCACTTCTTTGATATCAATGTAGGCGTTGACCATATTGGTCTCAACCTGGGAGTCAGAACCCCTAAGGGGGTTGCGAGGGGATATCAGAGGCATTGCCAAAGACCATTAGAAAACACAGTATTTTCTGTTGGTCATAGCGGTTCTGTGTGGGAAGTTTGGCCCAATTCTATCATTGGTGGGGTTCAAATGCTCTGTGATTAGATGTGGACAATCAATCCCAGCAACTGCAACTCCCAAATGTCTATTTTCCCCAAACTCCACTAGTGTTCACATTTGGGCATATTGAGGATTTGCGGTCCAGATCCATCATTGTTTGAGCACATGGTGCTCTCTGGATGTAGGTGGAGTACAACTCCAAAACCCAAGGTCAATGACCACCAGACCCTTCCAATATTTTCTGTTGGTCATGGGAGCTCTGTTCACCAAATGTGGTTCAATTCCATCATTGGTGGAGTTCAGAATGCTCTTTGATTTTGGGTGAACTATAAATCTCAGAAACTACAACTCCCAAATGACAAAATCAATCACCCCCCAACCCCACCAGTATTCAAATTTGGGCATATTGGGTATTTGTACCAAATTTGGTCCAGTGAATGAAATTACATCCTGCATATCAGATATTTATATTACAATTCATAACAGTAGCAAAATTACAGTGATGAAGTAGCACCAAAAATAATTTTATGGTTGGGGGTCACAACCACATGAAGATCAGTATTAAGGGTCTGTTGTGGCAGTAGGAAGGTTGAGACTACTGGTCTAGAGAAAAATTGGGTAGATTTTATGTTTGTGGGAATTTCTTTTAAAAAATAAATTAAAACCACTAACCACAGCTTGGTGCTAAAGACATCTTCTTGCAGTTAAATAATTATTTGCCCAAACTTGATCTATATAACAGAACTGAATACTACTTCTAAGTCTTTCCCATAAGTCATTTCAACATTTTCCCCCTAGGCAAGGGGGGTACAGTCATTTTGCTATTGCTATTATTAAAACAATTGCAATTTTTTTTACTGCAGTAAAAGACACCATACGAGACATATATAGTACTGTGATTCCATTTAACTGCTGTGGCTGCATCCTAGGATAATTTGGATAGGCACTGAAGATTTCTGACTAAGAATTCTCACTGACCCTTTTCAGATTGACAGGAGTACATTGGATGCTACCATGATAGCTAAAGTGTAATCAAAAGTGCTATCACTGTGTCGTGTGACAGAACCCCAGATCACCTCCAAATTTAGATCCGAATGTACTTTCTAGCCAAGTCTTCAGAGTTCAGAAAAGTTATTGATTGAGATAAAACTCCCAATGTTTCAAACACTGCCAGGATGGCTGGGGTAATCGGAAAGCTGCAGTTCAAAAGAAAACCCTATCCAAACTTCAATGTATACCAGGGGTGGGCAATTATTTTTTCCAAGGGGCCACATGAGAGCCAAAAAATATTATGGAGGGCCGCACCTAAAGGCTGAACTACATTGTATCGTTTTTCCATCTACGACAGGCTAGGCGACTGGCCCCCTACCTATCCAGGGACGACCTGGCTACAGTAATCCAAGTGATGGTCATCTCGAGGCTAGAATACTGTAACGTCTCTACATAGGCCTTCCCCTGTCGACAATCCGGAAACTCAAGCTAGTGCAAAATGCTGCGGCTCGACTACTGGTGGGAGCACTGGTAAGATAGCATGTCACTCCCATCTTGCAGCCTTTGCACTGGCTACCAATCGAGTACCGAATTGTCTTCAAGGTGTTGGTTTTGACCTTTAAGGCCTTGTATGGTCTAGGGCAGGAGTGCTCACACTTTTTCAGCAAGCGAGCTACTCTTAAAGCAACAAAGTCCAAAAGATCTACCTGCCCCCGCCACCGCACACTCCCGCGCACTCTTGCCGCCGTGCATTCTTGTCACCGGGCGTGCTCCTGCTGCTGTTTTCCGCCCGCGCAGCGCATCTTCCACCTGCGGGGCATTGCAGGAAGGAGAAAGCATGAGGCGGGGCATCCAGAGAGAGCGCTCCGCCCTGCCTGTCTTGCCGGCAACGGAGGCTGCACAGCTGCTTCTGGATGAGAGAGAGGCAGGGCGCTCCCTCCAGAGGCCCCCGCCTCGTGCTTCCTTCTTCCTGCAATGCCCCGCAGGCGAAAGAAGCACCGCAAGAATGGAAGCCAACAGCAGGAACACGCGTGCGCGCAGGGTGTGCACGCGCATGGCAGGAGCGCCCCATCTGGCTGGTGAGGCCTGAAGATCACCTGGAAGAGGGCCGAAGATCTACTAGTAGCTCCCGAGCTACCTAATGAGCACCCCTGGTCTAGGGCCAGTGTACCTGAGGGACCGCCTTACCCCATATGTTCCCCCGAGATCACTGCGCTCGGAAAACGAAATCTTTTGACCGTACCATCACTCCATTCCTGTCACCTCTCTACAACGAGACAATGAGCCTTTTCAGTTGCAGCCCCGGCAACACACTGCCGGATGATGTTCGGGCCATTACAGAACTCATCCCATTTCGGAGGGCATGTAAAACCATCTTGTTTAGGCATGCCTTTAACTGAAGCCCGGATGTGTAATTGTCTATTGTCTTCCAATCCTATGATATCTCATGTACTATCTGCATTCTTATTGCTTTTATGTAACCGTTGCGTTTTTATGCAATTTTAACCTTGCTGAACGATTGCTATCTCGGCTGTATGTAAACCACCTGCTGGAAGGAGCGGTATACAAGATCGAGGAAATAAATAATAAATAAATAAATTGTAATCTACATTATTTATTTATTTACTATATTTACTATATATTACTCATCATTAATAGGACATAAAGGCTGAACTGTATTCTACATAATATCCATTGAATTTCTTTAATAATAATAATAAAAAGTGACTACATTGCGTTTTGATATATTAATAAGTCTGATAAGAGTATATGTTATGAGCAATGAAAAAGAGAGGTTGCCATAGGAAAAATGACATTGATTCACTAAAATTTTACAAAACAATGGTTAACAAAATGTGAACATTTGTGTCTCTGTTGGTCTTTAACAAGTGCATCAAAGTCAGGTTGAATCTCAGAGGTGGAGATGCAAAGCACCCCTGACAGATGGCCATCCAGCCTCTGTTTAAAAGCCCCCAAAGAAGGAACCACCACCACACACCAGGGCAGAGAGTTCCACTGCTGAACGGCTCTCACAGTCAGGAAGTTCTTCCTAATGTTCAGATGGAATCCCCTTTTTTGTAGTTTGAAGCCATTGCTCCTGTGCATCCCAGTCCCTCCTCCCTATGACTTCCTCTCACATATTTATACATGGCTATTATGTCTCCTCTCAGCCTTCTCTTCTTCATGCCCAGCTCTTTAAGCCGCTCCTCATAGGGCTTGTTCTCCAGACTCTTGAGAACAATTTATACATGATATAAATGTAATGTTCATTTGTGAGATTAACATAACTCAAAAACCACTGGACAAATTGCTGCCACAAGACACCTACTGACCCAAGGAATTACCATCACTCAAAAAATTGATTTTGTCATTTGGGAGTTGTAGTTGCTGGAATTTATAGTTCACCTGCAATCAAAGAGCATTCTCAACTCCACCAATGATGGAACTAAACCAAACGTGGCCCACAGGACTCCATGACCAATAGAAAACACTAGAAGGGTTTGGTGGGCATTGCCCTTGAGTTTGGGAGTTGTAGTTCACCAACATCCAGAGAGCACTGTGGACTCAAATAATGGTAGACCTGGCCCAAACTTCACACGAATCATCAATATGCCCAAATGCGAACACTGGGGAAAATTGGGGAAAATAGACATTTGGGAGTTGGAGTTGCTGGGATGTAGAGTTCACTTATATTAAGAAGGCTCAGAGGCGTCCCTCCCTACCTCTCTGGCCTCCTCTTCTCCTCCCCTCCCTCCCTTCACCTCCGTCAGTCGCTCTGATGTGAAAACGCGGAGGGAAAGGGGGGGAGAGAGGGAGGGAGGCAAAACAAGCACCCTTCCTGCTTCCTTCCTGCCTTCCTTTCCACCCCAGTGCATTGTGGGACTGTACCCACAATGCACTGGGGTGGCAGCGGCCACTGAGGGGGGAGGGGAAAGGAGGGGGTGAGGAGGAGCCTTCCCAAAGAGCTGGCGAGGGTGAGGGTTTTTCCCATGCGCGCTCACACCAGGCGCGCACACCCCTCCTCGGCAGGACTTTTCCAAAGGCACGCTGAGAGAGATAGTGGTATCGTCCTCTCTCAGCGTGCCTAGGAAAAGTCCTGCCGAGAAGGGGTGTGCGCGTCTGGCATGAGCGCGCATGGGAAAAACCTTCACCCTCACCAGCTCTTCGGGTAGGCTCCTCCTCGCCTCCTCCTTTTCCCTTCCCCCCTCCCTCCCTCAGTGGTCGCTGCATGGGCAAAACCCTCACACTTGCCAGCTGTTCTGAGTGGAGGAAGGGAAGGGAAGAGGCAGAGGACAACGATGCCATGTTCTGCGGTGCCACTTGCTCCTGGGCTCCTCCTCTTCCCCCTCCCTTCCCCTCCGTTGCTCGCCGGCCTGCCTGCCAGGGCCCTTCAGAGGGCCGGACAGAACTGTCCAGGAGGCCGGATCCGGCCCGGGGACCGTACATTGCCCATCCCTGATGTATACAGAGGACAAAAAGCCCTCTTTCCTCTCCAAAATCTTGTAGCATCAGTGCAGAAGAGAACATGGTCAGCAAAACTCCAACTGCATGTATTGCTCAGACAGCTTTTCATCTGGTACAAAAGATTTATGTAACCTCCATTTTCTGCTACAAACTGGTGACCTGATCCCAGTAGGAAGAGACACTGCAAGTGCCACAAAGCCATTACACACTTTCCCCCTCAGAGTCTTTACCTCTTATACTACAAGGTAAGTTCCTAAGCATCTGTCCAATGATATAAAAAAAACAGTAGTGGAAGAAAATACTTCGCAGGCCTCAATTTTTTTAACAACATTCATGTCTCACAAAATTATTAAGCCTTTGCAAGTGTCTAATTAGAAAATTCACAAAACCCTGATTCCCTTTGAGATAACAGTGGAATTCTTGTGTGATCTTAGAAATAGGAAACCAATCAAAGGAGCCCAAAGTCATGAAGACTCGTATTTCTACTGCTTTCTGTCTCATCATTTTAATGGAAATCTATGAGGAAATCTTGTTATGCTTTATGGAGAGATGAGAGTCACCATATATCTATCAGAACCTTACTCTTTTTGATTTATTAAAATAAATCAACATATTACTCATAGGCATTAAAATGAATAATACAACATCCCAGTGGGAGTGTGACCAAGTGAGTAAATGATGACTTCCTGAAACAAGTCAAAATTCTGGGAAGGGTATGTTGGCTTGGTTTTTTAAGAGAGATTTGGTGAATCTCTTTGGTAGCAGAACTTATGGCATAGTAATTTAAGATCATCCGGGGAGGCCCTGCTCTCGCTCCCGCCAACTTCTCAAATGCAGCTGGTGGGGACAAGGGAGACGGCCTTCTTGGTGGTCGCTCCCCATCTGTGGAATGCGCTTCCTAGTGACATACGATCAATTCCATCCCTCCTGACATTCAGGAAAAAAGTAAAAGCCTGGCTATGGAACCAGGCGTTTGCACACTAGCACAAGGCAGCACCTTTTTTAAAACTTAAATGAATGAATGTATGATATGTTGATGTAATTGTATTTTAATGTGTAATGTTTTGGGGGGTTTTATACTGTGTTTTATGTGTTTTACTGTGTTGGCATCGAATTGTGCCTTTTTGGAAGCCGCTCTGAGTCCCCCCTTGGGGGTTGAGAAGAGCGGGGTAAAATGCCGGAAATAAATAAATAAATAAATAAATAGTAGGGCAGAAGTGAGAAGAAGAAGACCAGCCACCTCCCACAATACATGGTCTACCACAGGGCTGTCCAACTGCCGGCCCTGCAGGTGTTTTGGCCTTCAAATCCCAGAAATCCTAACAGCTGGTAAACTGGCTAGAATTTCTGGGAGTTGAAGTCCAAAACACCTGCAGGGCCGGCAGTTGGACAGCCCTGGTCTACCAAACAAAGAACCAAACATAGGTACAAATTGTGAGATGTTTACTCATAGCTTGTGCATAATCTAACATTGGTTCAGGTTCTCAAGGTAAGATGAAGAAAACTAGAGTTCTACATAGCAGGCATGGTTTAGAACCCAAACATCCCGACTCTAAACTCAAATGGGGGGGGGGGTTAATTAGTAATAGAAAGACTTACAAAAATTTTTCCAAAAGTTCTAAAATGTAACACAATTAGTAACGAAATTCTTAATTAGTTCTAAAGTAGGCAAAGCAGGGAAACAGGACTGACACTGTTTTAAGCACAGGCAAATCAAGGGGCAACATTTCCCTTGGTTTCCTTGCAGGGATATATAATGCATTAATATATTATTATTATTATTATTATTATAAAAAGCCAGGGTTTCTTTGCAGGGACATATCATGCACTAATATATTATTATTATTATTATTATTAAATAAAATAGTTGCCCACCTCTGGTCAAGGCTTGCTTCTCCAGAGCATTTATTAGAATTAAATGCCCAGGGCCCTTCTTCCAGGAAATTAGAAGGAGTAAATATTATTAATATATTATTATTATTATTATTATTAGAATTAAATGCCCAGGCCCTCCTTCCAGGAAATTAGAAGGAGTAAATATTATTAATATATTATTATTATTAGAATTAAATGCCCAGGGCCCTTCTTCCAGGAAATTAGAAGGAGTAAATATTATTAATATATTATTATTATTATTAGAATTAAATGCCCAGGGCCCCCTCCTTCCAGGAAATTAGAAGGAGTAAATTATTATTATTATTAGAATTAAATGCCCAGGGCCCTCCTTCCAGGAAATTAGAAGGAGTAAATATTATTAATATATTATTATTATTATTATTAGAATTAAATGCCCAGGGCCCTCCTTCCAGGAAATTAGAAGGAGTAAATATTATTAATATATTATTATTATTAGAATTAAATGCCCAGGGCCCTCCTTCCAGGAAATTAGAAGGAGTAAATAATATTAATATATTATTATTATTATTATTATTATTAGAATTAAATGCCCAGGGCCCTCCTTCCAGGAAATTAGAAGGAGTAAATATTATTAATATATTTATTATTATTATAAAATAGTTGCCTACCTTCTCCAGAGCTCTTCTCACTGCAGCTTTACCCCATTCAGTTTCCCATAGCTCTCTAGGAGGTTTGAACTCTATGGCTTTTCCTTGATTCTGCATTTTTCCTGCTCCTCTGGGCTGTTTTCAACCCTTCTGCCATTGTTTCAGCCTTCCTCATGTCCTTCTCGCCTGCCCTCCTATCTAGGCTTCTTTCCCTGCAGTTTAAACTGCTTTTTTCCTGAGTCCTCCAGCCGCTCTAGGACTCCTGCTCTGGATCTCTCTATGGTCCGGCTCCTTTTTCACTTCCTGGAGGAAAGGCCTTTCAGTTAAAGTAGGCCTCGAGCATGGAAAGGCCCCATCTGACTGTGAGTAATGTCTGGGAAGCTATTTTGGAGGGGATAATAGGGAGCCTTCCGAAATATTTACAAATCTAACGAAAATTTGGGCCCAGGGAGTGCGAAAAAGAAAGTCCACTTCCGGGATTGCGGCAGTGATGCGTATAAACTTGAAAGTCCCATACATACGAATCCCTTCCGATTTCTTTCAATTTTCATATCTTTTTTCTCATGCCTACTACATAGTATAAGGAAGGATGAAGCATTTCATCCCAGAATGCTTGGTCACCACATGCTCAATGATGGACAATCAGAGAGGGAAAAGGGAAGTGGACAATCTATGTTGTCCCAAAGAACAAAGGAGTGTGTACATGATTCAAGAGGAGAGAGTTTGAACAAACATGCAAACAGGAAGTAACTCATCATCTTGCTTTCACAACTCCCCAGTGAGTTCAGCATGCAGGTTGTTATCTACAACAGTGGAAAGGGGGTAGTGGTTATAAAGTAATGTTTTAAAGTCTTTCCTAGACATCTCCATATTGGATAACTGCCTGTCAGTCTTCATCATCCCTTTCTTGTTAAAAGTACTGAAATGTGTAGGGACTTCCCAGCTTCGTGGGCATCTGGATGAGATGGATTTTCTAGATCCTTTT